>PYXC01000996.1:297500-302500 GCA_015244755.2 Tenualosa ilisha | reverse complement strand
AAGATCAGGGTCTGGGGTGGAGTAGAGGTGTGAGTAGTGTATGGTATGTGTGTCTGTGTGTGTGTGTTGGGGGGGGGCACTAATAATAGTCAAAGTGCTTTTGCGCTAAGGAGGATTAGGGAGCCGTATCTGCGCGTATGGCACTAAGACAGGGTTGACCCTTGGCTGAACTCGCGTCGACATGTGTTTCAGTAAAGCAAGGGCGGAGTCTGGACAGGCCTCAAACCACGAGAGCATGTGTGTGTCTGTGTGTCTGTGTGTATGTGTGTGTGTGTGTGTGTGGGGGGGGGGGTGGGGGGTGGGGGGTGAGGAAGGTGATAATAGGTGTTGAGGTTGTGGCTGGAAAGGTAGGCAGAGAGAGGGAGACAGCATGAGAGGTCAGCCTTAGAATGTGCTGTTGGAGTTCAAGAGGTCAGGTTGACTGTGTTGACTGTATCACGCTTGCCTTACAGAATTGGATTTCTTGAATCTTAGAGTTGCGTTGCAGGTGTAAAGCTTGAGACTGAAAGAGATGCTTGTGTTGCTCTACACTGGACCAGTAGATCCTGTCTCTTCGAGTCATTCTGTTGTTGTGGTGGTTGAGGTCAGGTGCTGTGGACCTTTGTCATCTGACTGGAGTGCCACTGGTTCTGGTTAGGTTTTACTGTTGGATCATTCCATGTCAATCAGACGATGTTTTTGACCTTTATCAGATTTTGCACAAACCTTGTCATGCCATGAAAGCCTGGTAATAAATTCTGTTCAAATCCTGTGTCTTCATATTCTAATGTAGTTTGACAGCCTGAAAAAATGCAGCATCATTTATGACCATCTTGGAAACTTTCTAGGATGGAAAACAGACTACATAAGACTGAAAAGCATGAAAAGATTAGCATGCTTTTTACAAGGCCCTACATTTGGGGAGGAAGGAACAGAACAGCAACAGAAGGAATGGCATTAAGGTGCTGTAAACCTTTTATACAATAATTGTTTATTGTCTTTAAATGTAATATTTTTTAATTGCGGCAGTATCTGATTTCTCATTATAAAGTGAAGACATCAAGGTAACAATTTTCACCACATTAAATGGCCTGTAATGCAGCTATTTAGTTTATCAGTGTCGTTTCCATAGCTAATTAGACAAAGTTCTTTAGGAGTAAAAATGAAGAGTCAGATGATGTAACACTTAATACTTATTCTAGGGATGATCACTTATAAGCAAAAATCGTAATTAGTGTTGTAGTCAACACTGAGGTCAAAAAAGAAAGAAAAACTAAACCATCTGATCCTTACTGCACCCCTTTTCCGTTAGTAGATGATATCATATGTGTTCATTGCAGTCCAGTCATTATGTTTTGATTAGGTTTGTTTTATTAATTGTAAAACCCGGTCTTATAGCCCTAATGATTTAATATTATTTTAAATAAGTACAAGATTTGTAAACTCCTTCTAGCTTTTATTATTTTTTTCCATGAAAATGATTTATTTTTAATTAATAGACCACATCTAGTTTTATTTTTAATTAATAGACCACATGTAGTTTTATTTTTAATTAATAGGACCACATCTAGTTTTATCTTTAATTCTTCCATGTTTATATGCTGCAGATACCTCAGATATTGACCAATCTTAAATAAAAGATTGTATCTGCAGAAAGTATACTCACTGACTCACTGACTGACTGGTGCTATATGAGTGCAAAAAATAAATAAATAAAAGAATTCATAATACCCCATTGATGTGACAATTTTCATAAGCATCAGTGCTTTCAAATTATTTTTGAATGACCTGCTCCTCTCTATACACTCCATAAGTACCTTTCCATTAAGTATACGTCTACGTGATCCAAAACTGGACCTCAGGTACCACGAATGTAATTTATGTTATTTCTGAAGTAGGAGTAAGTTTGTCCATCATCACCCGTCTGCAATTTGAAAATGGATGGATTATAAATACGTGTTTATGGTGCGGTACAGAGGACGGATTCACCTACCAGTGAATAAGCACACAGCCTCTAACCTCAGGTGAAATACTGTATGCACACTTGTGTGTACATGGATTTGTAAATGTGTGTGTTCCCCTACTGGCATATTTGTTCTGTAAATTCCACATGAGCTCATTAATTGTGAAATGCATGTATGTTTGTGTGTGTGTGTGTGTGTGTGTGTGCTGACGTGCCACAGGGGTCAAAGAAAGTAGCAGCCTGTGAGCGATCCGACATGAGCGACCTCCATCAGGTCACTATAAAAGATTATCACGCCTTTAGTCTCAGCTCTGGGCAGATCCTTGTCACTGGTGTGTGTGGGTGGGTGTGTGGGTGGGAGTGTGAAAGGCTTTGTAGGGCAAGAGGACGGTGCTGATTTTTTTCCATGAAACACACACACACACACACAGACAATGCCATAACCCTATTGGCGAATGTGCAAGAACTTAAACTTGTAACGCATGATTTCTTGTGTCTGTGTGTTTGTGTGTGTGTGTGTTCTTGTGTCACATCACATGACTCTTGCTCTAAAGTACAGCTCACGTGGCATGAATTTGTCGCCATCCATTTAAGACAGGGCGACTGCATAGACAAATGAGCCGAGTTTGAATCGGTCATGCCACCCTGTGCTCCATGAACAGCCGGTGTCCGGTGGCGGTGACATCAGTAAGCGAGGACCCCCCCCCAACACACACACACACCTTCCTCCCCATCTGGCATGAAGGCCGTAGAGACAGGAGAAGACACAACAGTGGGCAGCACCAGGGCAAAGATGGACGGAAATAACGTCTGACAGAGGTGACGTGCAGAGGCGATGTGCATGCCAACCCTGCGTCCTGGCACACGTAGAGGCATTCATGCAGCTCCTACACTGACACCAGTGCGAAGCGAATGCTCGATACACACCTCTAAATACCAAGAACTAGCAGCAGGAATGGACTAATTAGTACTTTCAGTGCTAGAGAGCACAGTGTCTTTGCCTGTCTTGTCTCTTTCCATTTATGAACTGTGTGTGTGTGTGTGTGTGTGTGTGTGAGTGAATGCATGTGTGCGCGCGCATAACAGTAATGGCCATGCTGTAGTGTCCCTTTCTATCGCTTTTCCAATCACATGGGTGTCGGGTGGGCAGGGCATGACTAGTGTTGGTCTGTGTCTGACACACACAGCATACTCAAACAGCCCAAGCGCTAGTGAAGCTCAGCCGTACATCAATACATTTTTGTTGTTTTGTTGTTCACAATTATTTGGCATCATGAATAGAGTGAAAATGTTGCTCTGTGTAAAGCAGAAAGGCTGGAAGATGACAAGGGCATTGGTGCTGATGCTGCGGAGGATGCCCCTGCCGTCGCGGTGGAGCGCTGATTGCTGATTGCTGAATGCTGAATAGGTCAGGAGCCTTGAGCAGACCACTTTGGAGACCTTGGGAGGAGGGCGGAGAGCAAAATCCTGCCCGCTTGCCTTGTGCGCTCAAAAGGGCTTTAGTTAAGCTGCCCTTTTGTCATCTCATGTCTGTCTGAGCCAGAAGGTACACATGGCTGTAGTACAGTGGTGGTCTATAGGAACTGTCCTGTTAAAGACAATTAAAAAGTGGACTGTTCCCTTACTGTGGTGGAAAACATACAACCAATACAAACCACATACCAATACAAGCATCAGCAAAAGGTCTGACCAGGTCTGTCCAGTTCTGAATAGAACTACCCTGTAATAGGAGGCATATGCCTCTTGCTCGCTGTTCACTAGATGTATTTTGTAAAGGTCAGAGGTCGAGGGCTGTGTTCCTCATTGTTAAAATGCCTTCTGTTTGTCTTTGGCTCATTCAGCTCCATAACACTGAACACGGGCCAGGATGGAGGTTATGAAAGAGATGGATGGAGGGATGGATAGAGGGGAGGGGAGATGAGGGAGAAGAGAGGAATGAGAGAGGAGAGGGTGGAGAGAGGGAAAGAGTGGGATGCAAAGAGAGAGGGAGGCTTCCAGAGGAAGGGAAGGAAGGGAGGAGAGATGCTGGAGGGAGGAAAGAAGAGGAGAGGAGAGGAGAGAAGAGGGAGAATTTGAGAGAAATGAAGGGGCCAGAGAGAGCAGGCAAACCAGGAGATAAGAAAAACAGTGAAAGGGAGTTGAAAAGGAAAGCGAGGTGGAAGCTGATGAGAGAACAAACGGAAAGAAATGCGTAAAAAAAGGCTGGATCAAAGACAGGGAATTGAGTAGTTCAGAGTGCAAATCCAGGTCATGCAGATCTCCTGCTCTCTCCATCTTTCCATCTCTCTCTGTCTCTCTCTCTCTCCAACCCCCCCAACCCTGCCCCTCCCCTTCTCTGTCTCTCTGCCCTCTGGTAATCTCTGCCCTAGCGTTGAACCCTGGGATCCTTTTAAAGGGGATTTAATTTCAATAGTGTAGATGTACGCCAGGCTCTGAGATTTACTTTCCACTCCTCTCCTTCTCTGGTCATAATTTCGACCTGTAAAGTCCCACAAAGCCTGCAGCTTTACTTGTCTTCCACACACACACTTACATGCACACATATAACACAAGCGCTACTGCCACCCCCATTCACACACACACACACACATAAGCATACACATCCATACAAAACTCGTCTGCTTAAGCTGTATCCAGTCGGCTGTTGTTGGCAGATGATTGGCGGATGGAGGGGTGGATCCTTCGCCCTCAAGGGGGCACAAAGGTCAGAGGGGTGAACTGAAGAGAGGATGGGTGGAGCGAGGGACTACACATCCGGAGGGAGGACTAGACTGCATGGAGAGCATAGGGAGAAGAGTGAGATTAAAAGACAGACACACACAGACACATGCTCACCAACAATACACACACACACACACACACACACACACACCACACACACACACACACACACACATACACACAGACAGACATCTAGAACTCACTCACACATGCAGATACTGTATGCATGAGTGAACATGCATCTATGAACCCACATAGACATATTCAATTCACATGCATTCCTGTCATATAAAAACACACTTGAGTGCATATGTGTTTCTGAATGCATACATATTAA
>PYXC01000996.1:152500-295000 GCA_015244755.2 Tenualosa ilisha | reverse complement strand
GTAATAAATTTGTACACAAGAGTCACATAGGCAACCTTTTTATTTAGCACTTTAGCTTAGTTGTGCTTCCCAAAGGGAAGTCAAGATCCTCAAAGTTCGGTTCTGTGTTCAATACTACGAGATCTTTTTTTGAACTTCATTGACACACATTTAGAAAATCATGGTTCTAGAGTGTTCCTAGGAAACCCCATGAGGCTTTGCAAGCACAGGCACAATGTGAGACTCACACTGTGTGGATTTCTCTGCTTGTCTCCCTCAAAGATGTCCTTAGTAACCCATACGGCTGTTTTTTTTTTTTTTTTTTTTTAAAAACCTGTTTTCTGGTATCTCAGGCCCTTGTCAACGCGTAGATCCAATTATCTGTCTGTTTGTTTATCGCTGTTCTCATTTATTCTGACTGAGAAAGGAAATTCAAATGATGAGGAGTGAAACAACGGGAATGAACACAGCTTTGACATACTGTGTGTGTGTATATGTGTGTGTACGTGTTTTTCTGAGTGACTGTGAGCGCGTGTGTGTTTGTATACGCGGTGTGGGACACTGCTCTGATGACGCAGTATTATTTTTAAACACATCTAAATGGTATCTGAGCAGCAGATTACAGGGAACCTCTTTGGCACGCAATCTCCATGTGCAGGCATTTGCTTATGCAAACTAATACCAGTTTGTCAAAGAGCAGTTGGGGGGAAACAGACAGAACTGCACGAGTGCACGTTTTACATAGATTCCACTCCATTCATAGAAATGGTTGCTTTTGTATTTTAGATATACAATAGAAACACTACAGCAAAACCCCAAATTCTTTCAATGCGAGGAACCTCTTTCAGGAAACTGCCATTTTAGTGTTTATTAATTGGTTTCTTTATTAATAAGTATTTAATAGAGATTTACTAAAATAGAGACTACAAACTGACCCCAACTATTTCCTCTTTTTGATTGTGCAATTCCAGATGTTCCTGTATAAAGAGGGTTTCTCCAAAAATTATATTCTTCCTCTCTTCCTCTTTTTCTGTCCTTAACTCTCTCTCTCTCCTCTGCCTCTGCCCCATTGTTCCCCTCAGGTTAAGGTGTGGTTCCAGAATCGCCGCACCAAGCAGAAGAAGGACCAGACCAAGGACACCGACAAGCGTTCAGGCTCGTCGTCCGAGTCACTGGCCACCTGTAACATCCTGCGGCTGCTGGAACAGGGCCGCCTGCTCTCCGTCCCGGCTCCTCCTCCACCCAACCCTCTGCTCGGGCCCACCGGCGCGCACCATCACCATGGCAACGGGTCCCTCCTTGGCAGACCCGTGTCGTCGTCGTCCTCGCCGCCGGGCATAGTCAGCACGTCCACGGCGCCGTCCGCCTCGGCCGCGGCCGCCTTTGGCCTCTCGTTGCCCTCGCTGGGCGGCGCGCCACCCTCGCCACGCCTGGGCGTTCCGCCGCCATCTCTCTGCTTCACCATGCCACTGCTGGCCGCTGGGCACCATGAGCTGCCCGCCGCCTACGGCTGCGGCTCCTCGGCCTTCGAGCCATACACGCGCCTGGAGCGCAAGGAGACCGACATGGGCGGCAAGAAGAGCGTGTCCTAAAGACGGGAGCTCGCAAGCCTACGCACATCGCACATGCACACACACACACACACACACACGCACGCACACACACACATACACACACATTTCATCACTCAGTCCTGTGGCTAAGTGAGACACCACAGGAGGATGAGAATGAGAACCTGTAGGAGAAGGAGGGGTCAACTCAAAGACTCAAAAGAGAAAGGGACAGAGACTGAGTCAGAAAGAAAGAAAAAAAAGAAAGGAGGAGGACGTGAAAAGTCCAGTAGTTTCTGTTCCCCACATCTCAATTTTTCCTTTGCTGCTGTGACTCGCCAGCCATTGGGGCCAACCCTGAACTGACTAATGGATTTCTGAGAAAAGATAAAAGATTATGAACGTTTAAGTGTTGTTGCAGGCGAGTGTGTGTGTGTGTGTGTGTGTGTGTGTGTGCGTGTGTGTGTATGAGAGGAGAGTGTTTCCTCTAAATTATCTTAGCTACCCCTTTTTACCTGTTTGTGTTGCTGTGTGTGTATCTGTGTGTGTCCACTGGTCCTTGTGCATTTGGCCGACGACCAGGACGACTGTGTGTGTAACAGATGTGTAGACGATCCAATTTCTCTACGCCAGGAATGCAAGCAAAGAACAGACATAAGCTGAAAGATGAAAAGAAATGGAAAAAGAAGAAAGATCAGAGCCAGGGCAACTGAACACTTCTTAATTGTTGACTGTAAACAAGATGACCTATCAGGTCACTATGAAGAGCATTTAACCACTGTGTGTTTGTGTGTGTGTGTGTGTGTGTGTGTGTGTGTGTGGATGAGTTACACTAGAAAAAATCATCAACATTATTGAGAGAAAAAGTGTGTATGGAAAAAAAGTCAGGGGCTTTTTTAGATGCTCACACCCTCCTGTTGAAAATCACCTCAGCTCACCACGCATCCCACGGCTCTGCTTCGGCCCGTGTGTGTGTGTGTGTGTGTGACGGTCTGTCTATCTGTCTGGCCTCATCCTCTCCCCTGCAGTCTAATTCGCTGATGGCAGCTTTGTGTTTCCCGAGGGCTCAAGTCATTGACTCAGCCGCACACCACCATTGCCCAAGTCCACATCCCGTCCTTGACCGTGGGGCAATTTCTAAACGTTCCAAAACCACACCAAGGGCAGGAGGTGCGTTGAGGAGGGGTTCTGTTGGGTCGACCCAAATGTTCCCTCCCTGGTCTCTCACTCTGATAGGCGAGGACCTCACTGGGCATTATTAAAGGCACTTTAGGTCCAGTTTGTGGAGGTAAACTCGTGTTATTATTGACTCTGATAGAGTGGAGTCCATTGAAAGACAGAGTCACAGAGGTACAATGATGAGACTGAGGCTGATCAAGGACAGTTAGTCAGTGACAGTCGGTGGCAGGGAACACATGCGGCAGCGGGTTGGGGGGAGACTGCACTGCGACAGGGTATTCATGGGACCGAAGGACGTCTGAAATAGCCTTCGATGCCAACACGCCGTCTGTTGATCACCACCTGGAAACGGTCGGCAGCCTATTACCCATGCAGGCAGTGCAAGGGCTCCTGGTGGAGACGAGGGGAGGGGAGGGGAGGGGAGGGCACGGGAGGAGAGAGGGCGGGAGGAGGGTGGAGGAAGGTGTTGTGTGGTCATGCCTGGGGCTCTTTTGTCCCTTACCTGGCGCTCGTGAAAAAAAAGAGAAAAAAACAGCTGTGGGTTAATTAGGGCTCTTTGTTGTTCGAGCAACAGAGGGCTCCTACAGCCGGTCCAAACTCCCATGCCATTCTGGCAGCCTGTCCTTCTCTCCCCCCACCCCCTCCCCAAACACCCCCTAAAGTCTCCCACAAAGCAGGTATTACTCCATAATGAGTGGCTCATTCCTCTGTGGGGGACAGAAAAAGGGGGAAGAGAGGTGATGGCATTCTACTCTGTGTGTGTGTGTGTGTGTGTGTGTGCGTGTGTGTGTGTGGTCACTTCAGCATGTTTACTGTATTCAGGGGGGTCAGTGTGAATGTTGGATACTGGTTGATTTATCACCTTTGAAAGGTTTTTTTTTTCTTCTCTAGTCATCAAGGACCTCCCAATGCAAAAGAAGTGCGCAGTTTAAAAAGAGTGTTTACTTCAGGTCCTCTTCTTTTGCGGGCTGCTGCACACAGAGTCCAGTTTGTTACCTATGGTACACCAGTAACAGTGGAGTATGTTTGTAAGTATGACTTATGAGTTACAGGGTTTTTTTTTGTTCCTTAATGTGATATTGCCTCTCGCTTTGCGCTTAGTAGCTATCTGTTGTGCAGAGATGGAACATATTACATGCTCTTGAACACTCACTCACACAAAGACACAGCAGTTGCACACACACACACACACACACACACACACACACATATATATATCTATACATTGTGGCTAATCTCGTCTCGCCCAGTACCTGACCTGTTTTGCTGTCTTATGGCGGCACATTTGAAAATCTCAACAAATATTTTTGGACGGGGATGTGCTTTGGTCATGTGCACACTTTTTTACATGTCGTAAAGCAAAAAGTTTTATGATTAAGTAAAATCACTGTGGTGATGGGGAATGAACCCATTCTGACACTCTTACTGTAAGTTTGTGGGTGTTCGTGTGTGTGTGTGCGCGTGTGTGTGTGTGTGTGTGTGTGTGTTTATTTGTGTGCATTCGACGAGTGTGTATGTGTCTTTTCTTTCTGTTCTTAACACTCATATACACAGCCAAGATTGCGCAACATAAGCCATAACTCCTGTCTTGGCCGCTTAAAAAAAAGATAAAGATGAAATATTATGTGTAAACCATTTCAGCTGTGCTTAACAGACACCAGCTACAGAAGGAAAGATATAAGGTTGTGTAAATATTTTCGTGGATAAGGTCTTTTGCACAATTCATGTGATTACTACGTGATCTGTACAGAACAAAACATTTGTGGAAAAGAAAAGAATCAGAAGGAGGGATGACAGAAAGAAAAAGAAATAACAACTTTATATATGCTTTACTTTTTTGTCTCATTAACAATTTGCACTTATTTAAAAAAAAAACAAAACAATAAGTTTCTTTGTGTTATGAGTGAACAAGATGTTTGTAGGCCCCAGACATGGAGGCCATGATATTGTATGATATGTATATGTCTTTTTATTCATATGCATATAAATATATGTCTATGTAATTTGACCCATGTGTCTGGCTCATGCTTCTGCTTTTCATTGGTGTGTCCGTTTTAGACAGATAGATACATACATATAGTACGTTACATTTATGCATTTATCAGACGCTTTTATCCAAAGCGACTTACATTTTTGTCATCTATCAATTGTTCAGGGCCAGTCTCCCAACTAAGGGTTAAGTGCCTTGCGCAGGGGCACAACGGTGGCAGCTGGGATTCGAACCCACAGCTTTTTCAGGCTATTTACACGCTAGCCAGGTTCCTTAACCACTACGCTACCACTACGTAGAGAGATCGATATAGATACATAGATACATAGATACAAAGACAGATAAATAGATAGACAGATACACATATACATATAGATAGATAGAGAGATAGAGAGATAGATAGATAGATATGTGCCTATCTATCAGAGTGTTGCCACAGAGGTAGTGTACCGAACAGTGAACAGTACAAGTACAAGGGTAATACTAGTACTGTACGTAGCAATGAATTATTCAAACATTAATTTGACCTTTGAACTCTCAGATCTGTCATGGGGGAAAGAATGGGGACAAGATCAGGAGGATGAGGAAGTGTGAATGTAGGAAGTAAACATGGAGTGAAATATCACAGACCCTACCCCTTACTCAGAGATGGTGTGCTATGAATTTAAGAGTTATCTATCTAGCGAAAAGAGTTCACATCAGCACCTGGGGAAAACCACATCAGCATCTGGGAAAGAAGAAGACTGGGCACTGGAGGGGTGAGTGAGTAGGGGTTTGAGTTTGGAAAGGGGTGGGGTGGAGCAAACAGCTACAATATGCCAAAGCACATGCTCAGTCCCTCACTCACTCCCTCGCTCACTCTAACCCCTCCCTCCGCCACACTGGGACAATCCACTCTGGGGTGCCAATTAAAATGATTGGCGTCTTTTCTTTGAGATAGGGCCGTGACGGAGGGGTGAGGGAAGGGGTGGTGGTGGTGGAGTGCATTATGGGTGGCCTGATGATATGGACAGGACCCTCCCTGAAGACAGAGAGCGAGAAAGACAGGGAGAGAGAGAGAGAGAGAGAGATGGAGTTTGGATGGAGCAAGACAGAGAAGTACGATTAAGTGAGAAAGGACAAAGGTAGAGAAGGCGAGCAGGACTGATGATGGTGAAGAGGGAGGACAGATACGTCAGCGAAGAGAGAGAAGAACAGTCAATTTGTGTGTGTGTGTGAGGGAGAATAATGTAGGAGAAAATAATGTGATAACAATTCAGCATACTATGTAGTGAATCACAGACAGAACGACTTAAGGAAACGGAGGGATTTATAAGATCAAATGAAGAAGGGCAGAGAGACATGCCAACAGAACCCAAGCCAGCAGTGGGGAAAAACGACAGAGAGAAGAAAGAGAGCGAGAGGAGAGTGTGTGTGTGTGTGTGTGTGTGTCTGTGTGTGTGTGTGAGTGAGGGGGAGCGGAGCAGAGCACTGAAACCACAGGTGTTTGGGTCATGTGATGAGGTCAGCTGGTGAGGGACCTGTTGCGCCGCTAACTGCCTGAGAATGAGGGCTAATCACCCTGGGCCTCACACACACACACACACACACTCACAGACTGTCTCTCTCTCTCTCTTTGTCTCTCACACACATACACATACACACATATATACACACCACACACACACACAGAGTGAGAAAAAACGGGAGCTGAGCAGACCCTGAACATATGCATTACACAAACACAAACATACACACAAAGACACACACACACACATATACAGAGCGAGATGAAGGGTGAAGAGAGAGGCAGTATGAGGACAAAACAGAGCTGAGCAGACACTGAACACACACATATTACATAAACACAAACACACACACACACACACAAACACACACACACAGCGAGATAGAGGGTGAAGAACAGGGGGCTGAGCAGACGCTGAACACACACATATTACACAAACACACACACACACACACACAGGGAGATAGAGGGTGAAGAACAGGGGCTGAGCAAACGCTGAACACACACATATTACACAAACACAACACAAACACAACACACACACACACACACAGGGAGATAGAGGGTGAAGAACAGGGGCTGAGCAAACGCTCAACACACACATATTACACAAACACAAACACAAACACACACACACAACAGGGAGATAGAGGGTGAAGAACAGGGGCTGAGCAAACGCTTAACACACACATATTACACAAACACAAACACACACACACACTCACACACACAGGGAGATAGAGGGTGAAGAACAGGGCTGAGCAAACGCTTAACACACACATATTACACAAACACAAACACAAACACACACACACAAGGAGATAGAGGGTGAAGAACAGGGCTGAGCAAACGCTTAACACACACATATTACACAAACACAAACACAAACACACACACACACACACACACACACAGGGAGATAGAGGGTGAAGAACAGGGGCTGAGCAAACGCTGAACACACACATATTACACAAAGAGATTAGTGACCATGCGGCCATGGAACAGAGTGAAGGGTTGGCAGCACCCCACCTAAGGGCTATCTCTTGTCTCTCAGGTTGTTTATCTCTTTCTCTCAGTTGCACTTCGTTCAGGTAGTTATAGATAGATAGATATGATAGATAGATAGATAGATAGATAGATAGATAGATAGATAGATAGATAGATAGATAGATAGATAGGTGAACAGATGGATGGATGGATCGATAGATAGATAGATAGATAGGTTGACAGATAGATAGATAGATAGATGAATAGATAGATAGATGTTGATCTCCTCTCTTGCTATTCATTTTGTTTTTAATGTTTGTCACTCTAGAATTTAACAGTAAACTGAAACGGACATTTTTTTTATATGTCCTTCAAGTTCCTACTGTGTGTGTGTTTGTGTGTGTGAGAGTGTGTGTGTTTGTGTGTGTGAGAGTGTGTGTGTTTGTGTGTGTGAGAGTGTGTAGTTCATGTGCTGTTTGGGGTTTTTTTGTGTATGAGAGAGTGAAAGAGAGATGCCTTTTGCTCAGAGGCTGTAGCAGCATTCCCCACTCTCATTCTCTTCTGCTTCTCTCTCTCTCTTTCTTTCTCTCTTTCTCGCTCTCTCTCACACACACACACACACACACACACATTCTCCTCGCCTTGCCAAACTGTTATGCAGTTTTGGGTTAACCAGCCCAGTTTGTGAGGGTGGGAGAAAAGGAGCAGGGAGGGAGCACTACCCCCCAACACACACACACACACACACACACACACACACACATACACACACACACACACACACACACACACACACACCACCCCTCCTGTCAGGCTTTTAACCACGCATCACTGTCCCTTTAACCCGCCCCCCCCCCCCCCCCACACACACCCCATTCCAACCTTCTTCTTGTGGAGCGGCCAAAGCCTGGACGCAGCTCAGCGGGGAGCCGGGGCTCTAATTAGGGTCGCTAATTGGAGGTCGGCCAGGCCAGGGTCCCCTCCACACCTGCACTGGTCATGTGACACGCCGAGAGGTGTGCAGGGTCAGGGGGCCACCGCGGGGGAGGGGCATGGGGAGGGAGCGGGGGAGAGAGGAGGGGAAGTGAAGGGTTATGTGTGTGTGTGTGTGTGTGTGTGTGTGTGTGGGGCGGGGGTATGTTTGTGTGCATGTGTGTGTGAGTCTGTGTGCGTGAATGTGGGTGTATGCTTGATTGTGTTTCTATGTGTGTGTGTGCGTGTGTGTGTGTGTGAATGAGTGCCAATGTGTGTGCGTGTGTGTGTTTGTATGTGAACGTTTTGGAGGAGATTGAACAAGCACACTTGAAGGATCAGATCAGCTGTGAAGGTCTAGGATTAGTGGATGGTTGGGTGTGTGTGTTGATTGAAGGGGGTGGAGGGTGATGGTGGGAATTCAAGCGCTGAAGGGGTTAATTGCGGGGTGACGTCCAGGGGTCTAGCCTGCCTGCTGTCCTCTCGGACGGTGGGTAAGAGTGATGGAGGCCTGTTTTGACATGGTTCACACAAACCGCTGACTTCCCCCAGAGAAGAGCGCCCCTCGGGTGTTCCACTGCCCAGCCGAGGGCTTTCTCCACTGGGTAGAGGAGTCCGGAGGCCTGAGGTAGGAGCCACTGGTGTGCTGAGAGAAAGCTGATAAACTTCACTACTTTCCTCCCCTGTGTCTCAGCCACAGAATTACAGATGTTAGGACAACACAACTTGTATTTGTGACATCACTAACACCTCATCAGGAAGGGGATCACCCACAAGCACCTATGGGTAAGCTAGTGGCTTGATAATGTTCGGTATTACTGATCCAAAGTCACATGTTTTAGATGTCATTGTACACATTAATAAACATCATCAAATTGATTGATTGATTGATTGATTGATTGATTCAATTTTATTATGTAGATTTAACCAAAGGCATTTTTTCTTCCCTGTCACACCCTAGGCGGAAAGGAGCAGAAAAGTGTGTTTCAAAAATCCTGAAATGGTCTTACAAAGTATGTATTTTAAGTGCACTTCTGTATGTAGTGAGTGCACACTTTTGTAATAACTTACATTTGCAGTTGGCATTAAGTGCTTTCAAAATGCCGTGCCAAAAAGACATTTAATAGTAAAGTGTCTAAATACCAGGCAACTTTTTCACTTTAACTCAAGATGTGTTTGGGTAAAAACCCCAATCAGTATGTAGCCTATATATTATACATATTTGCAACGTGTGAATATATATATATATTTGTCATTTTTCAATACACTTCCAAAGTGTACTCAACAATGTAGTTTAATGCACTGCAAGTGTATACGCTATAATACAGGACAGATGGGTTGTCATTATATTTAAATATCGAAACTACTAAAATGTATTTAGGTGTGCTAAATGAATAACTATGATAAAAATAAAACAAAATCTCTACACTTTCAAAATATTACATATTTAAAAACTGTTTTGATGCAACCTACATGCAGTTACAATGTACCTGAAGAAACACAGGATATGGCTTTTGGGTAACACCTAGGAATGGAACAACTCCCTTCCACAACTACTGTATGCTAGTCCCCAAGGTACTACATCAAAATATATTTGAAACAACACAAAGAACACTTCAAGTGCATGAAAGGAAAACACATCACAAAACGAAATATACTTTTCTTATACTTAAGATACTTTTAAATGTACACAAAACATTTTGAAGTCTGCCGCTTTTCCACTTAGGAACTGAATGTGGTAGGAAAATAGCTGCACAGCAATTTGTTGAGTGGAAGAGAAGACGAATCGTAAGAACTATGTAGTTGACAACCCATTTGCAACATAATGGTGTGCATGTGGTGAAATCTTCCTTGTTTCATTTCCCACCAGGCTGGATGAAGTAAAGTGTGTGTGTTTCAGTCTGATCATCCCAATTTATCCCTCTTTATCCCATTGTGTTCAGGAATTCTTTAACAAGCATAATAGCTGATGGCGCTGTCATCATTCTTGTCTCTCTCTCTCTCTCTCTCTCTGTCTCTCTCTTCTCTCTCTCCCTCCATCCCTCGACCTTGCCATCCTCTCTCGGATACTACGGCTTTTCACTGCCTTAGACAAACAAGGAAGTGAGAAGAGAAAGGCCAACGCCACTTCAGGCCTGCACAAATGGGCAGCTGTTTTTCCAACACCGCGCCCAGAAGAATAGGTAGATGACTCAGACCTGAAACAAAGACCTCTTTCTTCTCCCAGGGGAGGAAGCACTGAATTACAACCAATGGCACTAGACAGGGAATGGACCTCTTAAGGGCACTATCACCATCTCCATTCCCTTTACTTTAGCCAACACACACACACACATACACACACACACACACACCACTCCAGGCCATTCAGCCAAGACAAAAAAATGTGGAAATGATTGTGTTTTGGTCTCGTCCACGCCAGGGCAGACTATGTTGTTTTCACAGCTGACACACAAGACATTAGTCTACTTCAGCAACAATCCCAAGTGTTCTTCTCCCATTTTAAAAGACACTCACAGGGCACACACACACACACACACACACACACACTCACACATATATCCCCTCCCCGACACACACAGACACAGCTGTGGTAGGCCATATGTTTGCTGATTTGCAGTTGGCCAACATGAGTCTGATACTTTTTCGCCTAGTTAACTTGGGTGTTTCGGGGGGAAAAGAGCAAGTGTTTATTGTTTGCCTGTGCCAGTAGAAAGAGGCTTTTAAAACAATTTGGGGTAGAGGCAGTCCCCCCCAGCCCCCCCCAGTCCCCCTGATTAAACACATGTGTTTGTGGAGACACGAGGCGCGGTTCATTTTGTTGATTGTGCCTTATTACATGCTGCGAAGTTTGTAAGACGAAACTCTTTATTTTTTTTCTACCTTTCAGCCATTTTCAAAGATATGTCTATGTTTAATAAACATGGCATGGGGTTGATTTTGAATACCGAGACACAATACTCCCAAGTCAATGTTTTATATTAATCTTTTCTCCACTGCACACACAAATTTATTCTTCAGCATTTTTCTGTAACAAAACAGCTTGTTAATGTTCAGTGTCACATTAATCAGATGGTCTGATTTAAACCTTTATTCTGCAGTAATGGGTTTCCAAACGTATTTCTTTGGGGTGATGTTTTCTGATCACTTTAAAGAACGTAACCTTATCACTGTATCTCTGACCTTAATTGAATCTCTTTCCCATTCTACTCTATTTTGAGTTTGATTGGCATGTTAATTTTCAGCCTTATAAAATAGACTTCTTTCAAAATAGACTAATTAAATCAGAAAACCATTAAATCGATTTTTTTTTATTGCGCCAAAATTGGTTTTCACACTGACAGAGAAACAGAGAGACGGTTCCAACACAGACTCACTAGGATATTGCATCAAAAGAATAAAAACATCCACACCACACGTGCACACACACACGTACACGCACACACACACACACACACACACACACACACACACACACACACACACACACACACATACACACATCTGTCTATGTTTCTCCTGGACCTGGTGACCTCAATCTGCACAGACAGTCTTCAAACTTAAACCAAGGACACTGCTACCTTTTCCTTTTACCCTCATCTGCGCAGCACACAGAGACTCCTGCACATGTGAATAGCCTCCTTATCAATCTGACAAGTATCTCTGCCAGTTAACCCCTTCCAGCCTTTGCCAGAGGACTCCCTGCTGGAGTAAAAAAACAAAAAAGCAAAAGATGGTTATAATGATGAGGATAAACCTGGGCCAGGAGGAGTATGTGCCCAACATGTCACTTTTGTCACCTTCAGTGTTAGGGGAGGTCTGCAATCTTATTTTGAGGGTTTCTGACAACACAATCATCCTTTCTCTCTCCGAGTATGGGCTACAGCTCGGGCTCTCGTACCTGTGCTTTCAGGCACCTACTCGGCCCTCTTCTGGGTTCCTTTCATGTACTGGTCCGGAACATTTCCAGAAGGTTCTCTGAATGTAGAATTGCTTGGAGAGCTTTATTCAACTGATAAGTTGTGGTTAAAGACTTCAAAATGAAATATTTCAGTGAAAAGAACTATGCAGCCACTCATGTTTGCATATATGCTTTCCAATAGCCAACCGGTTTCTTAATATCCCTCAAATTAGCATAAACTTTGTCACACAGTCATACAGATTACTTTGTGCTTTGAAAAGCTTTGAAAAATACATAGCTATTGCCACTCTAGGAAGTATGCTTGCATCGACAATGTCCCCACTGTAGTCGCTGAACCCCAACATTTACCCACGGCCCTCTTGACTGAAGATGAACGCTTGATAGGCCACCCAACCAGGCCTTGCCCATTGCCTTTTCAGCCTTTTCTGTTGGGGTCGCAACCTAACAACCTCATTAGGGGTGGAGATGTGTTTAGAGGTCTTGTCTACGTCTGTGTCCGTCTGCCCTTCTCCGACCCCACCCCCAACCAGACACTAGGATGAGGCCTGAGGCTTTGACCAGCCACATAGGAGAGTCACAGCTGTCAATCTATTTAGCCAGTTTCTTCTGTCACACACTCCTGGGTGTCTCCATATGTGTTACATTCGCCAGATCCTCATCGTGACAATGATGTTGTAACTCTGTTGTAACTCAAGGTGAAATGTTTTGTTAAAAACAAACCAGTATTTGTGTATTTGGAAATGCTAAAAAACTAACTCCGTTTCCAAGAGATACAGTATTCATAACTTTATTCTTAGTAGTAAAGTAAAAGTAAAAAAATTAAATAAATAAAAAATTATATATATATATGTAAGCTACGGCTCTACCTGGTTGACAACTCCATTTAATAACATTATCAAATGGCTAACCATGTTATGCTAATGCAATAGGGTTGTCACAGTACAAGAGTTTCAAACTTGATACCGATATCCAGAAAAAATACTTGATACTCTACACCTCTCTATTATTCTGTTGTATTTTCTACATACTCTATTGTGTCTTCGATACAATTCGATACAAACAAGGAATTTGAATTTTTGAATTAAAAACTAATGGTGAAGGTGCTTTCATTCCCAAAGTAGTTCCACTCCATTTATATCAGCAAACATCAATGTTAAAACAGAAACCCTATAGTGGGGGGGAGGGGGTCCACATCAGTTTTTAGTTTGCCGGGCTGAGCATCTGTAGCGAGAACGCAACAATTTTCAACACTTCTGTAATATAGGCTATTACTTTCAACATGGAAGTCATAACATTTTCAATCTCAGTGTCACATTCTGAATATTCTGAATAAGTTCAACCTACTGCTTCCAGTAATGCCTGTGCTTGTAATCTGTTCAGAACTTTGGGGGAAAATAAATAAATAAATACATAAAATAAAAGTTCTTAGCCAAATGGCCGTGCCTCCACAGGCCGGATCAAAGGCTTTGCCCCCCCTGCCTTTTGGGAACATCTATGATCAAGCTCTTATGAACTAATAATCAAACTCTTTTGAAGTGGTGTATATAGCCTAGTTACTCTATGTGATGATGAAGGGCTGTATGTATTTGTGCTCTGAAATGTCAAGGGCTGCACTCTCCAGAAATTCTAAGCCATGGAACTGCTAAATACAATGTGTTAAAAGGTTAAAAAGTGAATTTTTAATTTCACCTGCTGTTTGTGTTCTTGCTCACCAAGGTTATGTAGTATTGTTTCTAAAGTGCTATATTGTAACTATCCATCAAGTAACATCCCGTGACATCTCTTACATCAGCTAAAGTTGGCCTTGGATTGAAAGACTGAAAATAACATGTTGTTAGATGGGACACAGCACTGAATTTGACATTTTTCCCAACTTAATTATTTTTTTCTTTTCAAAATATACCCACAGCATGGGCATGACTTCCTGTACACAAGACATGATCATTCTTTTCTGTTTCAGTGATGGATTTGTGTGAAATTTTCCATTTACACTTGTGACTCCATGAAAGCTTGGTTAATTAAGTTATCAATCAATTAAGTTATCTTTTAATGGTAGCATGCTGTGCTCACCCTCACAGAGAATTTATTCCATAGTCACCATGGCCAATCATCATGTAATATTTAGGACTTACTAATACACATTTGAAGGGATATTCCAGGGTAAAAGAATGAACCCAAAGCCCTGTTGCTTAAGGTAGAATGAGAAGCTATTAGAATATTTGGTACAACACAGATCATATAGCAGATTGGTAGCTAATGCTAACTAATGGGGAAATTGAGTGTCTATGACCCCACTGGTTAGCAATATATCCGCTTTGCTTGTCAGTCTAGATTCACCTCCGCCAAGGAGGTTATGTTTTCGCTGCCGTTTGTCTATTTGTCTGTCTGTGTACAATATAACTTAAGTACTGCACAGATTTAGATGAAATTCGGACAGCGTGGGTATTTTGGTGGTGATCTGCAACACCGTCTGGAATTTGCCAATTTAGGAGGCCTGAGGCCTGCGGTCTTCGAGTGCTTTTCTAGTAGGTAGGACACTGTGGGCAGATATTAGCCTGACAAGCCAGACTACAACATCAAAATATATAGTCTGGCCATGACCAATAGACCAGGCTCAATCCTATGGGCAAAATCAGTGGTTGTCTTTCAAACTGCCTCTGCACTGCAATAGGATGGCGTTACAATCAATCACAGCCATCTTAGCTGTTTTTTTTTGCATCATCGCAGCCCTGTCATCATCGCGCTAAGCCCGCTCTGAGGCTCTCTACAAAGATAGAGTGTTGTGACTGGTCTGACCAAACCTGGGAGAAAAGCGACTGAGGTACTATGGCTCATATGCCGGGCGGTGGTAGCGTAGTGGGTTCGCAGTGGGCAGTGGGAAAGTTGTGGGTTCGAATCCCAGCCTCCACCGTTCTGCCCTTGAGCAAGGTGCTTAACCCTAAGTTGCTCTAGGGGAGACTGGCCCTGAACGATTGATAGTTGACAAGTTGTAAGTCGCTTTGGATAAAGGCGTCTGCTAAATGCATAAATGTAAATGGCATATCTGGACATACCCTGTAGGCTTGGCAGATACTAGACAACAGTCAGAGAGTTCATGTGTGACAGAAAGACACAGAGTGAGCAAGGATGATGGGAGAGACAGTGGATATTAGAGAGAGTGATGGAGCGAGAGAAAAGAAGAATAGAGAGAGAGGAGGGGAAAAAAAAGAATAGAGAGAAAAAGACAGCCAGTAGCGGGGAGAGGCCCCTGCTTCTCTTGCTTTTCAGCGGACGTGTGAACAAAAGCCTGTTGAAACTGTCCACTCCAAAGACCAGGGTGTTTACCGCTTCTGTATCCATAACCAACAAATCAAGGCTCCCCCTACCCACTGCGCCCACTCATCCACCCCACACACACACCCCAACTCCCCACCGCGGCCTCAGCCATATTGGGAACAGCAAATTAAGGCCTCGTCCAGTTGGGTGTTATGACCAATTACGGAGGGGAGCTGTCAGGCTAGATTAGAGGCTGTCCGAGGGGTGGGGGGATGGTGTGTGTGTGTGTGTGTGTGTGCGTGTGTGTGTGGTGTAGAGGGGGAGGGTGTGAGGGTCCTTTGAGCACCAAGAGAACTGAAAGGGAGAGAGATGGGGGGGGGGGGGGGGGTTAATTGTGTGTTTCTCTCACTAGAATATTTTCAGTCCAAGAGCACCTGACTGCATGAGAGGAGTAGAAGAAGAGGAAGAAGAAGAAGTAGAAGAAGAGAAGAAGTAGAAGAGGAGAAGAAGGAGAAGAAGAAGAGTCACACTGTATGTCAGAGAAATTTTGGCAAATCCAATAGTGTGCTTACTTTTACGTCTTCATTCAACAAAGTTGAAACCCCCCACCCCCACCCCCCAATAGAGCAACTCTGCAGGCCTGAGCAGGGTAAACTAGACTCAAATGGGCTAATATTTGTGTGTGTGTGTGTGTGTGTGTGTGTGTGTGTGTGTGTGTGTGTGTATATGTGTCTTTGTGGGTGTGAGTGGGCTCAACTTACTGGATTTTCACTTCTATAGAATCACTGTTATGATGTTTCTAACCTGTTACACTGAATGAGACGAGAGGCAATGAAACCTGCCATATGTGAAGTAAAGTTAAAGAGAGGATCTGACGTCTCTGACACTGTCACATTCCACATCCGGAGAGTTTGGAGAGGCGGCGGAGGTTCAATTTTTTTTGTTCTGGAACACATTTTCTCTTTTTCATTTCTCTTTCAAGGATCTCTCTCTTTCCAAACCCCCCCACCTCTCTCTCTCTCTCTTCCTCTCTCTCTCTCGCTTTATTTTTCCTTTGACAGAAATGAGGACATCATTAACTTTTTGCTCCATCGGAATGCTCAAAGACCACCCCTTTACACACACACACACACACACACACACATAGACATAGACACACAGACACACACACACACACACACACATACACATACACACACACACACACACACACACACACACACACACACACACACACACTGGCCCCCCTGCCTTTCTCTTTTTCCGCCTGCTGGTCGGGGGTTCTCATTTGTGAGGGCCAGGTGTGCTGGGGCCGGGGAAGGGAGATGGTGGTTGGGAGTGGTGGAGTGGGTTGGGGGAATGGGCTCACACAGTGAGGTCCAGATCCTGAAGCACTGGAGCGTACTAGTCCATGGTCAGGCCCCACTGTCCTGCGCCCAGGCGTGAGGAAGAGAGAGAGAGAGAGAGAGAGAGAGAGAGGGAGAAGGGGTTGGGAGACAGACAGAGGCTATATCGAGAATGAAGTCCCCTGAGAGAGAGAGAGAGAGGGAGGGAGAGAGGGAGAGAGAGAGAGGAGAGAGAGAGGGAGATAGGGAGAGAGAGAGAGGGAGATAGGGAGAGAGAGAAAGAGGGAGAGAGAGAGGGAGGGAGAGAGGGAGAGAGAGAGAGATAGGGAGAGAGAGAAGGAGAGAGAGAGGGAGGGAGAGAGGGAGAGAGAGAGGGAGATAGGGAGAGAGAGAAAGAGAGGGAAAGAGAGAGGGAGAAACGTGGGCCAAATGGAGTCACAGAAGAGAGGAAAAGAGAAGAAAACAACAGAGGATAGATAACGTAAAAGAAATGGTGTGTGTGTGTGCATGTGTGTTGTGGGGGTGTTGGTGTTGTTGGGGTGTATGGGTGGTGCTGGGGGTTAGGGGGGTTAGGGGGAGAACAGGACTAATTGGGCGTAATTGAATTGGATGTGCTGATCAGACAGGGGCTGTGGAAGTAATCTGAAGTGTCACAGCAGATAAAGAGTGGCGAGACCAGAGTGTCTGCCTCATGCGAGCGGCTGTAACACAGCCTGGCAGAGGGCAGCGGCTCCCTTTGTCCCCGTCTGCCAGTTACAGCTGCTGGAGCTGCTCCTCTGGACCCAAGCACATTTGGGGGGGAGTGTGTGTGAATGAATGGAGGTGAATTGGAGGTGGTGCCATTCTTGTTTTGCGTGTGTGTGTGTGTGTGTGTGTGTGTGTGTGTGTGTGTGTGGTGTGTGTGTGTGTGTGTGTATGCGTGTGTGTGTGTGTGGTGTGTGTGTGTGTGTGTATGTGTGTGTGTGTGTGTGTGTGTGTGTGTGTGTGTGTGTTGTGTGTGTGTGTGTGTGTGTGTGTGTGTGTGTGTATGCTGTGTGTGGGTGTGTATGTATGTGTGTGTGTGTGGTGGGGGGGTGTATGTGTGTGTGTGTGTGTGTGTGTGTGTGCATGGTGTGTGTGTGTGTGTGTGTGTAGGGGTGGTGATGTCGGTGGTGGGGAGAGGGCCCTGTTGCCTTGAAATCTAGATGTACCCAAACGGTGGCAAATAGTTTAGCCACACACCATAGGGCCTCAGTAGGTCTTTTTCCAAGGCTTGGTAGGACCAATCACAATGCTCTAGAGAGTCGTTGGGCGAGCTTAGCACGAGGACGACAGGGCTGTGATGGTGCAAAACAACAAAGATGGCTGTGGCCAAAGAACAACGATAGTTTGAATCGATATTGGCATCGACTTTGGAAGAGTTAGACATGGGCTTTTCTTGAGTTGAGCAGAAAAAGGCAAGCTATTAATTTTAAAGAATGTCGTATTTGCTGTTTTGCCGACATTGCTCTGATTGGTCGTAGCATATCCTATTGTGTGCACGGGGATTTTGAAAGACAACCACTGATTCCGCCCCTAGGATTGAGCCTAGTCTATTGGTCATGTTCAGACTGTACATTCCGATGTTATAGTCTGGCTTGTCAGGCTACTGGCCTTTGACTTGAAAGCTGAAAATAGCATTCTGTTAGATGGTAGGCCTCATCTAAACTGAACACAGGCAAATTAATTTCACCCAGTCTTTTGTTAGAATTTTCTCTACACATGATTTTCTCTACACATAAAACTTTTTTTTGTTTCAGAGATGGATTTGTGTGACATTTTAATTTTATTGTTGGCACTCTAAGAAGCCTTGAGGTGATCGGCAACAGTTAAACATCTTGTAATGTTAACATTCCTGTACCATTCCACTGAGATCCCCACAGAAATTTAACTCCATAGTCATCATGGCTAATCATTATGTGGGACTTAACTGTCTATAAACATTTAATATGGTGGTCATCTTGTCTTGATCATGCAGGTTTTTTTGTCCAGGATTTTTCTCTCTTATTTTTTATATCAAATTGCATGAGGACAATTTTCCTGTCATCCATTAGAATGCCATCTCATGCACAGTATAATCTCCTGAATGTGTATGTTACAATGTAATCTAATGAATGTGAGGGGGATTATTCCGGATGTTGGCATATTTGTTTTGGCTTATTGCTTGGTTGCTTCATCTCCTCTAAATGTGTATCAGAGCTCAGTCCACTGAACCTGTCCACCAATGGCAGGCTGGCCAGTCTCATGCCTTGCTCTCATTGGTGCTCGCTTGGCATGTGGGTCATGTGACCTGCAAGTCTTGGCAGCGATGAAGAGAACACAGGTGGCTAAAGTGTGAAGTGGGGAGAAACAAGAGGATGGGAGGGTACAGTGTGTGTGTGTGTGTGTGTGTGTAAAGAAGAGGGGCAGCGTTGTGGACAGGGGAACACTGTTTCAGAGGCTCTTCAGAGACAAAAGTGAGAGAAGAGAGGAAGAGGAAGCAGACGGGAGCAAACAGATGAAGGCCATGAATGCAGTTTATGTGCCACAGCACAGCAGCTCACAGAAACAGCCTTTAGAGGAGGCTTTCCTCATACTGCCACACGACACCACTGCTAACACAGAGAGAGAGAAGAGAGAGACAGAGAGCGAGAGAGAGATGGGGGGGTTTTAATGACAGAGAAACAGAGATGGATAGGTAGATAGACAGAGAGAGAGAGAGAGAGAGAGAAAAATGAAGAGGGGGGGCAAGAGAAGGAGTTGGGGGCATTCATGGAGACGTGCTAAGTTTATTGCAAATCCATAATGTTTATACCAGATTAGAAATTACTAAACAGTGGGTGCACATTACCAATTGTAACAAATTTTGGAAATGAGAAGAGGGGAAAGACATTAAAAGCATCAAGACTTGCATAGAAGCATGAGAAAGCAATGAAGGAAAGAGTGCGGAGGCACACACACACACACAAACACACACACACACACACACACACATACACACACACACACACACAGCACAGTGACAGTGGTTCTTTCCCAAGCCCAATTAGAGGCGGTTTGTCCTAGTGCACATCTGAGCTCACCCTTGAAGCTGCCCAGTCAGTTGGGTAGAGGTGTTTGCCGGGGGGTGGGCTTGAGTGTGTGTGTGTGTGTGTGTGTGTGTGTGTATGTGACTGAGTGTATGTTTGAAAGACCGACAGTTTGTGAATGAATAAGTTGTCAGCTTGCTGAAAGCAAGGAAATGGATTGTCTATGTGTGTGTGTATTTGTGTGTGTGTGTGTGTGTGTGTGTATGTTGGCGCAAGTTTGAATGTGTAAGTGTACTTGAGTCTGTGTGGTGTGTGTGTGTACGTTTGTGTGTGTGTGTGTGTGTGTGTGTGTGTGTGTGTGTGTGTGTGTGTGTGTGCGTGTGTGTGCATCTGTGTGTGAGAAGGACTAAAGCGCTGCCTGCCCCTGCTGTTTTAGGTCATGACCTTTACAGAAACGGTGCTTCTGCGTGTCAGAACTAATGGAGGTTAGAGATCGAGAGAGAGAGAGAGAGAGATAGAGAGCGCAAGAGAGAGAGGCAGACAGAGAGAGAGAGAGAGAGAGAGAGAGAGAGATGTAAAGCAAGGGAAACTAACAGAGAGAAATGCGAAGCCTGAAAGAGGAAGGGGAGTGAATTACATGTGCCTAAAGGAATAGATGTGTAAGAGAGTGCAAAGGCTCATTGCTGCAACCAATCCAGAATAGCTGGACTGTGATGCTGACCCTCACTGGTCCTGCTATTCCCATCCTCACTCACACACCTCCAATCTCTTCATCAAACACCTTTAGCTCATTCTGGGGCTCCTCTCACCTCTTCATAATTGCTTTCTTAAAGAAACATTTATTTGTTGTGGGGTTACTGCTGTTGCTGTGCAGATCGTTGTGTGGAAAATAGCCCTCATTGATACGAGAGCTGGTTAAATCTTGGGGTTTAGACGAGAGCATGTGTTCAGTGAGATGAAACCAAATTCCGTTTCCTGTTGTGCTACAAACTGAACATAACCTGGAAAGTGCCATCATTAGATAAATAGTTTTCTTGTATAATGAGACAATGTGTGCGTTTCTTTTTTTACTAAATATACTAATTGCTAATCTTACAAAAATAGAGCCTTCGTTTCAGGAAATGACTTAAATGAGCACACTTTTTAGTTCAAGAAGCCCACTTCTTGGTACAAAATGATACCTCCCAAGCCCCACTGATATTGAATGCTGTATGTACTGCATGTGCAGCAGTATGCTGTTTCAGAAACAGGCGAAGTGCTTCACTGACTGAGTTTCACACAGCCATTTGCACAGCAGTGAGAGCCGAGTCCCTCATGAAGGCAAGCTTAAAGAGGCCATGTGACCTTGGAGTAGCGCGAATGCTGTGCTCTGTTTGCTGAGTTTAATTACCATTTCCATTGAGGCCATAACCTCACACACACACACCAACCAGTCCGCATGCTGGTTTTGCAAGGAAAGACTTGTGACCTTGTTGTTCTCCCAGCAGCGAGGTCTGATCACGACGTGGGCTACGAGGTGGGGAGAGCAGACTGCGCTGGCTGCCTTGGTCTTGTCTCGGTTGACAGCTATTTCAAGAAAGCCTAACGGGAGTGAGGATTAATATTGCGAAAGCGAATGCATAGCATTTTTTAATGGCATAGCACAGCTTTGCCATTAGCACACAATAAAGCATCGCTGTGAGCAGGGTTCGAACCTGCGCGGGGAAACCCCATTGGATTTCGAGTCCAACGCCTTAACCTCTCGGCCATCACAGCCACAGCAGCAAGCGTTCTTAATTTGTCATGAATTTTATTACATACATGTATGCACAAATATTTTATAACTGCAATCATTTTGTAATAATTATGTTTTTATGTTTAATTATGTTTTGTTCTAACTATGTTTTTACCCTCTATGCTGCATTAGTAGAATATCAGTGTCACGCCACACAGCGTAACGGATTGAGCAATACTGCTTGAATATTAAGTCTGTGGTAGAGTAGCGGTGGTACGGTAGCGGTCAAGTAGCCTGAAAAAACAAAAAAAAGTTGTGGGTTCAAATCCCAGCCGCCACCGTTGTGCCCTTGAGCAAGGCACTTAACCCTAAATTGCTCTAGAGGAGACTGGACTGAACAATTGATAGATGACAAAGATGTAAGTTGCTTTGGGTACATGCGTAAATGTAACTGTAAGTCTGTATAAAGGTTGCCTAAAACTAGCACTGATGGACAACACTGCCTGGTAGAGTGAGTTAGTAATTATCATTCTGTTCATCACACGTTGGCATTTTTCAAGCCTGGTTCTTTCTGTCTACCCCTCTATCTGCCCATGAGGCCCGATGCCCATTTAGGCCCAGTTACCCCCTGCCGCCTCCTTCACACTGTCAGATGCCAGGGCCTCTCACCTCCATGGCCATGTGCCCCTCTCTCTCTCTCTCTGTCTCTCTCTCCGCTGCCCTGGTGGCCATAGCCCCATGATGTCCCGCTTCACAGCTGTCTGCCACAGTACAGTGCCACTTTGTGCCGGGGCAGACTACTCCTGCTTCCTCTGACATCAGCGGCAGTGGCATTGGCACCAGCGGCAGCACGAGACAGCCATCGTCTGTGCCACTGAGTGCCATCGAGTCCCAGACGGCTTCCTGAGACCATTGGGATGTGTGTGTATATGTGTGTGTGTGTGTGTTTATGTATTCATGCCAGTGTGTACACTATGTATGTACTGTAATGTTGCTAAACATTGTGTGTGTGTGTGTGTGTGTGTGTGTGTGTGTGTGTGTGTGTGTGTGTGTTGTGTGTGTGTGCACATGTGTGTGTCCGTGTAATGATGATGAGAGAGCGTCTGTGACACCATGTGCCAGGCACCCCTCTTTCCATTTGGCTTGAGGTTAAACACCTGACACACTCTCACACAAACACACAAACTCTTTCACACACACACACACACACAAACACACACACTCACTGTATCAGACTCTTGTACACTTTTGTGAGTATACAAAAAAGTTACATATTGTGTATACAGACATTCCAGTTTACAGACATCCTTAAATTTTCATGAAAGCATGTATTCCATTGTGTGTATGCAATATTATATACCAACACAATCATTTAATGTTCAGGTCATGATACCTGAGTTGAAATAGTGTTTAATATAATACAATAATAATGTTGCTCTCAATCCATCTAAAGTCTTAATAGTTAAAGCAACATGTAGTTTTTGATGTAAAATTAGTGGACTAGTTACCTAGGCACACAAACCACACAAAACCTTCCAGATGTTTCCAGTCTCATTGCAAGAGGATGCTAATTGGTGTTTGATACAATACAGTCAGTAATGTCTCTTTTGCTTTTATTTTGGTTTCCCACCCTCAACCTATAACTGCCAGTGCATTCCCTGGATGGCTGGTGGGGATAACGCTTGTGTTTATCCACCCTTGATATGACTATATACCATCCAAATTGATTTGGAGATGGTCCCAAAATTAATTGTCTGATAAAACAGACACGTCACAAAGTGGCAAAAAATTACACAGTGTTGCTTTAACTCTTAGACTACATAGGTGCTTGTCTGTAGTCTGGACTTGGAGACACTACGCAGAGGCTCGCATGGACCGCTAAGGCTTAGGAGCAACAGGTGGCTGTCCAAAGAGTGTTAGCGCCACCCGGAGTTGAGACGCTGTAAGGGCAACCACCTCTTTACTCAGGCCAGACCAACTGATTGATTTAAAAAAAAAAAAAGATGTGCCCAAGGTTTTTTGTATTGCTTTGCAACAGAACAGAAACTCATTAAGTAAAATACAATTATGTTTTCTTCTAAATGCTTAAGTATGTACTAGTAGGACGAGAGAGGAAATTATATGAAGCATTCTACTTGTACAAGTCAAACACGACGGCCTGAGATTATTATTGTGAGGGAAATCATCTGAATTGGGTCACTGGCCCGAAATAATCGGTTTGTGTTTGTTTGTGTGTTTGTTTGTGTGTTTGTTTGTATTGGACGGGCGAGCGGGCCTTGCGCTGGAGTAGCTGACCCTATGACTCCTTGTTTACTTCTGTTTATGCTGCGCGGTCGAGTCATCCAGGGGCCGCAAGTGTCTGCCAGGCTGGCCTGTCACATCGCATCCAGTCTCTCTCTCTCTCTCTTCTTCTTCTTCTCCCTTTTTGTCTCTCTCTGTCTTTCCTTGTTCCCTCCTTTTCTCCCTCCTTCACTTTCTCATATCTCTTCCTCTATGTTTCCTTGTTCTATCTTTTTATCTATCCTTTCCTCTAATTCTCTCTCTTCTTTGCCCCCTCTCTTTTTCTCTTACTCTCTTTCTCTCATTCCTTACTCATCCTTGCTGTTCTGTACTTTGACACTCTAAGCTTTCGTCTAACTGCAGCTTTTCCCCCAAACTTTTTATAAATCTCCAGTCCAATGTCCTGCCATTGCTTGTGTCTCTTTTCTTGTGGACTCAAGGCATAAAGACCCTCAATCTGATGCACCTCTCTCACACATGAGAATGAGAAACCTCCAAGCAGTGAGAGAATAATAGCCCACAGTTGTACAGTTGCGTAGTGCTTGTGCTAGTTAGTAGCTAGCCGTGATAGTTTGTTGGCCTTGTCAATTCTTCTTGCTCTTCCTGGTGTGTCTCCGTTACAGTAAAATCTCTGGCCACTCCATCCACTCTGGTTCTTACTTCTTCTAGTCGTTCCTGTTGTGCATGTCTTGAAAACTTCTGTTCCTTTCTCGAAACCTTGAGCCAAACCACAATTTTCAAACCACATTAATGAAACCGCTATGTTAAACCGTAGTTGCCGTTATGCACCAAATACAGTAACAAGTAACGTAACTATGAAAAATATGTTTCAGAGAAACTGTGCCTAACTAGGTGAAAATTATTTACGGTTGTGCCAACAGTGTTTGATTCAGTACTGGCTGAACACACTTCGCCAGCGCTCTCTCTGTCATGAGTGCCAGCAGTGACAAACTAGTCCCTGTCCCTGTCGTTTATTCTGTTCCCTCATAATCAACTCAGATTGTCACATTAGCTATCCTCTCCATGTGTGACCATCCATCTCCCACAGGGGATCTGCTTAGCCCTTAAGTCTGCCCATGGTCCTTCTAGCTCCACTCTCTCTCTCTCTCTCTCAACACTATCTGATGTTCTGCCACATTCATAACATGGAATTGTCCTACAATATTCTATACTCTTTATTGCAACACTATCTGATCTGTATGCTTTACATTGCAACACTATCTGATCTGTATGCTTTACATTGCAACACTATCTGATCTGTATGCTTTACATTGCAACACTATCTGGTCTCTCTTCATTCTAGTGCATCCATGTCTGACTGCCCTGTGAGTTCAGATGATTCTGTTGTTCCTGCTTCCATGGGTGTCCGGAATATCCAGATGATTCTGTTGTTCCTGTTTCCATGGATGTCTGAATGGGGACAGTGTACTGAGATGAGACCTTCATGACACTTTGATGCTCAAATGAACAGGTAATACATTTATACCATCAATGAAAGCTACACACAGACATATACTAGCTCTTTCGTGCACAATTGAATCCTGTTGTGCTTCTTGTTCAAATTCTAATTCCCCTCCACCTACCTCAAATTTCATCCCGTTCCCCTCTCACCCCTGCCCTTGTTTTGCTGGCTGCTCTAATGCCCTAAGTGGTCTGGAGGTTGTGACTCTCGTGACCCTTGGGTGACCTGTGACCTATGTCACCAGCTTGGGCAGCCTACAGCTGTGATGCAGCTAAAAGCCTTGCTAATCCCTAAGTAGTACTAATGATGAGCACCAGACCAACGATCAGGGCAGGTGCCTCACTCTCTCTGTGTGTGTGTGTGTGTGTGTGTGAGTGTGTGTGAGTGTGTGTGAGTGTCTACGTACGTGAATGCATAGAGCACATTTGTGTGTATGTGTTTGTGTATGTACATGTGCATATGTTCTGTCTGTAAGGGTATGTTTGGGTGCATGTTAGTAGATAGTGCATTGTAGCAGTGCTTGTGTTTGTGTGTGTGCATAATGCATAGTTTGTGTGTGTGTGTGTGTGTGTGTGCGCGCGCAAGCGAATGAATATGCTTGCATGTATGCATGCATAATGTGTTGTGTGTATGTGCATGCATGTTTGTGTACATGTTTGCATGTCAATATTTCTACACATGCATGGGTCTGGGTGCCTGCATGTATGTGCATGTATGTGTTCATGCATATGCATACAATTGAATGTACATGAGTTAGAGTGTGTGTGTGTTTATGTGTCTGTGTGTGCGCGTGCGTGTGTGTGCGTGTGTGTATGTGTTTTTTTGTGCTTGTGTGTGTATGGGTGTGTGTGTGTGAGTGTGTGTGTGTGTGTGTGTCACAGTGTGAAGTCCTGTATGTTAATGTAATTTATCACTCCCTTAGACCTCTGCGTCATCCTTTGCCATACAACATTTGCAAGTAAAACAGCACAGTGTGATCAATGTGTCTCCAAAATATCTGTGCTTTCATGCAGCTCTTTTCATTCTGCCAAGAGACTTTAGCTACTTTAGAGATTCTTTCCTCCTCGCCTCATTAGGTTCCACAATTTAAGAGTCAAGCTGAGGTCTGGTCTTCACATACAGAACCCACAGTTCTACTGAAAAGTGTTTGCTTCCAACAGGCCTCATAACTAGAGCCTCATGGCTACAGCTGAACACACCCACCTCTGCTGGCAGTGCACACACACACACACACACACACACACACACACACACACACACACACGCACACACACACACACACACACACACACACACACACACACACACAGAGCATGCACACACACACACACACACACACCACACACACACACACACACACACACACACAAGATGCAGCACACACACACCACACACACACACACACACAACACACACACACCACAACACACACACACACACACACACAACACACACACACACAGGAGTATGCATGCACACACACACAAACACGCACACAGACACACACAAACACAAGCGAACACAAACACTCATCTGACCCTAATGAACAAGCCCTTTAGCCCTGGCACCGAGCCTTGTGCCCGAGAGTGCCCAGCTGTTCCCCGAGGCCGTTTGCACATGCTCAGTGTGTTGGAGCGATGGAGGCATGCCGCCCAGTGTCCAGAAGGCAGGCGGGCCAGATGGGGTAGGGCAGGGGTAAACAAACAGCTGTGGTGCTGCAGTACACTCCTCTCTCTCTCTCTCTCTCTCTCTTCATCTTGCTCTTCTCCCCCGCCCTCTCTCTCTCTATCCCTCACTCTCTCTCTCTCTCTTTCTCTTTCGGAGCGGTCCATCAGATCATCTCCACTCAGGACCAGCAATCTGTGCTTTATCCCAGTAAACAGGGCAGCGAGTGTAAACACAGCTGTCACCACAGCAACAGCAGCATCCGACTCCACTGCTGTCCACCTTCTCACTCAACCCAGAGCTTTCCTGAGCTAACATAAAGCTCACGCTTTACAGAGCTAATGTATAGCTAACGCTAACTCAGGGCTTTACTGAGCTAATGTAGAGCTAACCCAGGGCTTTACAGAGCTAACGTATAGCTAACGCTAACTCAGGGCTTTACTGAGCTAACGTAGAGCTAACCCAGGGCTTTACACAGCTAACGTAGAGCTAACCCAGGGCTTTACAGAGCAAATGTAGAGCCTGTGCTCCCCTGCAAATTGTTTTTAGCAGGTTAATTTTTGTCTTAATATTCAAAGTGTCAAAAAGAGAAAAATTCTCCTTTTTAATAAATTATATTATAATGACATTGCAATGATATTACTTTCTTTTTGGAAAAATGGCATTACTTTGATGTCAATGTGAAGACAACCTTGTATGCATCTTAAACCTGCTGAATAGGATTAAATAAACATGCTAGCCAACTGGCTGCTAATCCACTGATGACCTGTGCCTATGATGGCATGTTGGACCACAGATAATCACATAGCTCACAGCAACAGTATTCATGGTCTCAACTGCAGCAGTAATCACTGCTTTAAGTGCAACAGCATCCACTGGTTTAGTGCTTTTGATCATGTGCATACAGTATTTCTGCCAGGTGCATTCAAAAGAATGAAACAGTACAACAGTGAAATTGAAAGAAAGGCACAGTACAGTAAAATGGGCTGTGGCCTGAGTGCAGCCCAGTTTCTCTCTCTCTATGTGGGGCACTTCCATGGTAGCGCAGCCCAGTTTCCTCTCAAGGTGGGGCACCATCATGTTAGTGAGTCTCTGCGGGAGCCAGAGAGATGAACTGAGACTGATACTCAGAATGAGGAATTTCACACAGGAACAAGATCCTCACCAAATCACAGTAGTTTATTCTCAATGTGCTCTCTGAGACTCTGGAGCCCTCACACACTTAAAGGAACAGGCCATCTTTTGAGGAAATACATTAATGTTCCACCTCCCCTTGAGTCAAACTACAAACTGTTTTTGAGTTTTACCTTTTTCCTATATGTCCAGTGTTCTCTCAGACTGATGGTGGCGCTTTTAGCTTTAGCCTAGCATAGATCATTGAAATGGATTAGACCATTAGCATCTCGGCTGTTAGCATCTTGCTCAAAAGTGAAGAATTATGATATTTTTCCTATTTAAAACTTGACACTTCTGTAGCTACAAAATGTATTACTGTAAGTCAAGCAGAAAATAAAATGTGATGATATCATAGGTAGATATGACATGGAGCTATACTCCCATTTTGGCATAATAATCAAGGAGATTTGCTACTACATCTGACCCTGTTTGGCCCATGGCCTGTTTTGACACTGGGAGTTTATGCTCAAGAGAACTGACAGATTTCAGTGGTGTACAGCATACCTATCTATGATTAGCGGTTCCAAAGTAATCCGGTTTTGAAATCACATTACATTTCTGTATTGTCTCCACCCCACCACAAAATAATGTTTCCTCTCCATACCAAAAGTTGTTCTCAGAACCCTGTCTGTCATATAGCCAGGGCAGATGTTATCTAAGTTCCCTGGCCAGCATTAGAGAGGATTAAGATGCCCTGTGTGAATTGCACCCCAGTCTTCTCTGTGCGATAAAATGTGATTTAAATATGAAAATTTATAAAATATTCCGTTAGTACATAGTTTTTTGCTAATTGCAAAACCATACAGTATGTCACCATCATGATTCTTATATTGCCAGATTCCAGACAACCCCTGAAAAGATATGTAAATGTTAAAAATTATAAGATTCAAAATATGTTTTTCTTGATACTAAAGCTGATGCTTATCGTATCACAGCAAACACTGCACAAAGTTGGATCGCCTGGAAAATCCTGATAAAAAAATGACATATAGCATGTGCTGATGGTCTTTATAATGACTGAGCTTAAAAGTAAGGTAGCGAAATTACCCTGAAAATAGCCTAGGGCTCAATTGGTTTTACACTTGATTTTTGTTTAGGCTATGCTATTGCAACTGGGTGTCTTACATTTGGAAGCAAATAATGGCCTCCTTATTAAAACCTGTTTAGTGCTGTTTCCTGTCCTCTACCTCCTGCCTGACCTCCACACTTATACCACAACCATATTTAATTTTACTGCTCCAGAGAAAATGACCCATATAGCCCCAACCAACACATTTGGTAGCAGAGATAGTGATAGTGATAGTGTGTGTATGTGTGTGTGTGTTTGTGTTTGAGTCTCTCTGTGTGTGTGTTTGTGTTTGAGTCTCTGTGTGTGTGTGTTTGAGTCTGTGTGTGTGTGTGTGTGTCTTTTGTGTGTGAGTGTGTGTGTTTGTGTTGGAGTCTGTGTGTACACTCTTCAGTGTAACACACACACCATGAACGAATGAACGACGTGTCTGAAATGTGTCATAGACATTTGCTGCTCAGTGTTCCGTTGTCGTGAGGATGGCGTGAGGACGGCCTCTCAGACTTGGAAAGTATTTTTGTCTTTCAGCAGAGGTGACTTTGTCCCAGGTATTCATTTTGGAAAATAATGCACATTATACATAATGTGCCTTGCGTTTGGTAATATTATTCTCCCAAGTATTAATTCAGGAAAATAATGTGCATTACTGCTAATGGTGTTGACAGTGCTCCACTTGGCCACGCAAGTTACCACTAAGAATTCCTTTTTTCCTGTATCATTCAGGGATTCCATTGATTCCAGCTTATTGTGTGTGTGTGTGTAGTCATCGGCACATGAAAAGACTCTTCTCTCTTCTCACTTTCCTGGATCTTCCTCTGGATGGTTAGGTGTGTAACTCCAAGTGCTGACTCTGTGACCTTGCTCCCACCTCCCGCTGCATTTGATGACGGGTACTCCACACTGCAGTAATACACTGTGACATGTTCACCTTTACCATGCCAATTAGAAAAGGTCAGGAGTTGAGAGACGAGAGTCGAGAGACAGACCTGAGGACGTCCCCTAGTCCAAGCCCCTGGCAGAGAGTGGGCCGAGGAAATGCAAAGCTTTTCTGTGTGTGTGTGAGTGTGTGTGTGTGTCTGTATGAGTGCGTGTGTATGTGTCTGTTTGTGTGTGCATGTCAGTATGTGTGTATGTGTTTGTGCGTGTGTCCGCTTGTCTGTGTGTGTGTGTGTGTGTGTGTGTATGTTTGAGTCTGTGTGTGTGTGTGTGTGTGTTTGAGTCTGTGTGTACACTACGTGCATGTGTCTTCGATGAAACACACACACCATGCACTTCATGAACGACGTGTCTGAAATGTGTCATAGACATTTGCTGTGTTGAAGAATCCATAATAGCAGTCAGTCCTTCACGGAGTGACAGTTATAGTGTGGAGAATTGCAACACACGTGTGCAGCATTCGGGTCGTGCGCAGCGACTGCTGCCTGAGTGATTTTCACTTCTTCTTTCTATGTTCTGTATGTGCTTGTGTGTGTGTGTGTGTGTGTGTGTGTGCTGTATGTTCTTATCAGTGCCTCAAAGCAAAGAAGAAGCTCTGAATCAACAGCACTATAAAGATGTGGACTAATGACACAGACTGCAGACCATCCGGTGAGACGAAAAACAATTCATGTGTTTTTTTGTTTGTCTGTCTGCTAGTTTAGCTATCAAGATAAGACTGATAGAGTGAGATATTGAACAGAATGACAGAAACAGCAGACCATCAGGTGAGATAGAGAACTGTGTGAATAGAAAATAAGAATAGAACTATAGTACTGAGTAGAAAATAAGAACAGGAGAAAAGAAACACTGTAAATAAATTGAAAGATCATAATTTATTAACAATTAACACATTGATTGGTTTGGAAGTGAAGTTTTAATCAATGAATCTTGAAGGCAATTCATATGTTCCATAAAAGCAACATAACAGAACATTCGCGACCACCAGCCAAAACAATCCCACGATCCTCTGGGAGCATTTTACATATAACAATTCAACTGTAGCCTATGTCTGATCAGTCCAGGTGAATATTCATGTGGACATATAACTACACTGGCCTGCTAAAATACACATGCACATAGTTTACAGTAAGGTCATAAGACCTGGTCAACCTTCAAGTTCATGGAGGTGTAAATGAGTAGATTTCACGTGGAAGTGAAAGACAAGCCGTGTGTGTGGCGGTGTAGCCTGTAGCAAGTGCAGGTCAAGGCCACCACTTCCCTGCTCAGATGGAACATTCTGCTCTGAATGGCTTATTTGTCTTGTGTATGATGCCCAGTGTCCCATAGGTATGTGTGCAATAAGCCAGAGATGATCACACAGTATGTGCTTCCATAGTACTTCAAAACAATGAAAGCTAAAGCATTTAGCTTCAAGAAGACTGACTATGTGCTCTCTCTCGCCTGTTCAACAGATTCCGACAGTGAAAGCAACATCTCGTTGGATGATGAGAGGGACATTGAAGTGTGTTCACTTGTGTTACACAAACAAACTAAAGTCATTTGTTAACCAATTCTTATTCATTAACCAGCACCAAGTAGTGCTATGTGTGTATTGCATTTCTGCTGATAAACCTCTGCCTGTTTTTTGTTTGTTTGTCTCCTGCAGTGTGAGATTCTTGAGAGGCAAAGGGATGAAGCCAATCACAAACTCTCTGAGATTGAACAAGGCAAGCAAACCATAATGATTTCTAATGTGTTGAAAGTACATTAAATGAGATGTTATTTTTCCACAGTCATGCTTGAAAATGCAGTAAGAAAAGCCATTTTAAGTAATTGATAGAGATGCAATTTAGCAGGGCTTTCCACCAAATGGACTGATTTAAAGTATTAGCAGCTGTCAACCCTCACTGTTTCTTTTGTGGTACAATTTTCTTTTGATTTCAATCTCAAGAAACATTCAGCACCACATTAAAAAAATAATGATTAAAGGCATACCAGGCAAAGTAATGATTAAAGGCATGCCAGGCAACATTTTCTGCTGTTTTATTTGCTTTGATATTTAAATGGATCATTATGGGGTGAACGAAGGCTCTCTCAGCTCCTCCTTAAGGCTTCTTCACAGACTCTCACAGTGCATCGACTGACATACCAACCACTTTATGCAGATGCTGATATAGGTAGTTAACACTGAGCTAAGATGGCGTCCATACCACTCTCATAGATCATCGACTGACATATCAACCATTTTATGCAGATGCTGATAGGAAGTTAACATTGAGCCAAGATGGCGTCCGCGCCTCATAGACAGTATTGCTGGTGTCTCACTGTTCTCCTGAATACCTGCAGCCTCTGCCCAGCTGCTGAAGGAGATTGATGCCTTGGAGTTGCAGTTTCAAGTGGAACGGGCCTGCAGAGAGACTGCAGAGGCCCTGGCTGTGAAGGTATGCCCCATAAAGTCATCATGCCTGCTCCTCATCCTCAGTCGTCATCATCACTATGGAACCTAGAAATGACACAGGGATGTGGTAATGTAGTGGTTAAGGAACCTGGCTAGCATGCTAGCAGCCTGGAAATTGTGGGTTCGAATCTTTGAGCAAGGCACTTAACCCTTAGTTGATCTCCAGGAGAACTAATTGATAGTTGAAAAAACTAAGTCACTTTGGATAAATGCATAAATGTAACCATGTTACTTGTCAGCCTCACTGCTGTCTTTCTTGTTCAGAGGGTTTTTGTCTCTATGTCATTTGCTATGAATGTAATAATTCACTTTTCAGTGTTAAGTATTTCACACTCAGAATTAAGATGCAATGCAAATAGCCAGTGAAGGCCAAATATTAGACAAAACTCTTAACCTCACTGTTAATTATGAAAAATATAAACTGTTGTATATCACATAATTCTGACTGATAGCATGAAGACATTGGTTATGATAAGCTTGTGTGTCTTTGTCTGTGTGAATATACATACGTGTGTGTGTGTGTGTGTGTGTTCTGCCTATGATCCAGGTGACAAAAGAGAATAAAGTGCTGAAGAGACAGAGCCAGGCCCTGCTGCCACTCATCCCTGAGCTGCCAGAGAACCTTGACCTTCTGACCTTTGACCCTGGTAGTGACCCTGGTGCAGCCAGAGATGCTGAGGCAGACCCACTTCTTCAGAGCCAAGCCCAGATACAAGGTGAGTACAAGTAGAGGTGAGTAGGAGTTCTCAGGTTCTCTCCTTCCAAAGAGGAGAAGTCCATTGTGCCAGTACAATATGAGCACCAATGTTACCTTCATTTTATTTAGTTTTTTATACTTAATTCTTTTTAAATTTATTTTTGTACTTCTCTGTGTTTTTGCTCGTTTTGCTTGAACATCATCTCCTTATTTCAAATCTTCTGACTCTCTCATTCTCTCTCTCTCTCTCTCTCTCACTCTCTGTCTGTCTTTGGTTGCCTAAATTTGTGGACTCATCCATCCCTGTATTTGCAAACACGACCAGAGCTGCAGGCCACTGTGGATGACCTGCTGGCTGAGAAGATGCGCTTGAGTGAGCAGGTGGAGAGGCTGCAGAGAGAAAAGGCTGTTCTCACGGAACAGGTGCCCAGGGGTCTCTCTCTCTCTCTCTCTCTCTCTCTCTCTCTCTCTCTCTCTCAGTCATGGGCTAGACACTGCTAGTGTTGCAGTCCTGTCTGCATGAAACAAAACCTGTAGTGTGTAGTGTGTGCTGATTGCATTATGCGTGTGTGAACTGATACTAAAGTATAGACCCACCCAAATGAAGGCTTAAAGGAGAAGTCCAGCGTGCATCAATCCATTGCCCTCTTGTTTGAAGTGCTGTCTGTAGGAAAAAGAATGAGGAAATTTGATGCAGCACAGACCGAATAACAGTAGCAGCAACAACTAACATTAACTGAAAGAAGCATAGAAACATTTAAATGAAAATGAGTTTCTGTGCCCTATTCAGTTAGTGTTAGCTGCCGGTTTACCATTGGGTCTGTTGTATCAAATGTTCTCATTCTTTTTCCAAACTACAGCACTCATATGGCTATGGATTGACTCATGCCGTCTTTCTCCCTTAATACGTGTTATAAAAAAGCATGTTTGTTTTTCTTAGTGTTCTATTATTACCAAAAAGATAGCAGATTGCCAAGTGGAGAAATGGTTGTATAGGTAATATTCTTTTGCTCATCTCTGAAAGCTCGGCCGTGAGATGGATGAAAAGGAGGCCATCTTGAGACAGATGAACAAGCAGGGCAGAACAGTGAATAAAATGAAGAGAGGTGAGTGGGCTGCTCAAAACACAGGCTCTAGCCATACCATAATATTAAAAAAAAAAAAATAAATATATATATATATATATATATATTCGTTTTATTCATTTTATTATTTATACATTTTTCAAAAATAAGGTTAAAAATTGCTGTACAATATCACAGTAAATGAAATGCATACAATTTAAGATGCAACTTTAAGATGAAAAAGCACTGCACTGTTTTTTTGTGTATTTATGCAGTCTCCCAGCTGGTGACTGAAGAGTTTGCAGAAATGTCCCAAAAGCTGGAGTTGGAGCAAGGACTGCGACAACATGCTGAGATCTTTGCCCACCAGGTACTGCACTCCATCCCCTTATCTATCTTTGTCCGCTAGGTAGTGCAAGCCATTACCTTCTTAAAGGGATCCCTGGCTGGTTAGATATGTTGGCCTTATAAGACTGATGCTGGCAGGAGCTGCATAAACGTGATTTAAAAACACTCATAATATCTTTGGTTTTATTCAAAGTTTAGAAAATCCTTTCCCGAGTAAACTGCTATTGTTGTAAAAAGCACCATCACGTCGTTGAACTAACCACGGTCCAATTAAGTGCAGCAAACGAGCTGTTGCTGCACATTGACACCATCAATATCAACCAGGTGATGTCACTTTTTACCCAGAAAGCATTGTCACATAAACACGTAAATCTTGTGTGTAAAACCTGTTTAATATAGCTGATCCCAGATCAGTCTTATAAGGCCAACATATCTTACCAATCAGGGATCCATCAAAGAGATCTCAAATTTTCCGGCAATGTGACTGGACATGGAACACAAAATAGTGATGCAAATATCCATGGCAGCCAATAGGTTGTCTTTATGTGTCTTTAAATGACGTATACCAATTAACGTATACCAATTAACAAAAATATGCCACATCCACCTATAAAACCCTTCGCAAAGATAGTTTTGAAGGTCCATAACGGGCATAAAAAATGTCACTCTTAATAATGGTCAGTACAACTGTGTATGTGTTTCTGTGTGAAATAGTGGGTGCATTGTGTGTGTGTGTGTGTGTGGGTGTGTGCGTGTGTGTGCATTGTGAGTGTGTGTGTGTGTGCGTGTGTTTGTAGGTCCATTGTGTGTGTGTGTGTGCGTGTGTGTGTGTGCATGTGTTTGTGGGTGCATTCTGTGTGTGTGTGTGTGTGTGTGTGTGTGTGTGTGTGTGCATATTTGCATGAGTGCACACAACAGTTAAAGGCCTGTCTGAATGTGACAGTCCTATTCAGGCTTTCCCTGTCCTGACACTGTGCTGAAAAGGAGGTCACACAAATCACAAATACAAACAATATGCTTGTGCAACCCCTTGCAGACAGGTGTTTAGCAAACACACACACACACACACACGCATATACATGCTGTCATTATGCTGCGGGCCGACATTAATTGACGATCCTAACTAATGGGCTTTTCTGGGGGGCCTTCCTCCATCTCTGGTGGCTGGTAATTAGCAACAGTTGCCACGGTCACATGGAAGCAGCGGGTGGGAGCTTGGACACCCGGCTTCCGACATGGCCATTGAGGCTTTTGTCTTAATTGTAGGGCATTTAGGAAGCCCTTGTCTCTAAGGAGTTTCACCTGTGAAAGGGGACCCCTGCTGTTTTGCCTGCATTGCTTTCGCTCTCTCTCTCTCACTCTGTGTGTGTGTGTGTGTGTGGTGAGAGACAGACAAACACTGAGAGAGTGACACTGCAAGTGTGTCCTTGTATTTGTTGGTGTAAAAAGAGTATGTGTGTGTTTGTGTGTGTGTGTGTGTGTGTGTGTGTGTGTATGTGTGTGTGCATGCGCGCACGGTTGTGTGTGTGTGTGTGTGTGTGTGTGTGTGAGTGCATATATAGAGGTGGGCACATTAGAGGTTTGTGTGTGTTAAATTTGAGCATAGTATTCAGATGAATGTGCTATTCAAAGCGAAGGTCACACATGAACACAAGCGCTTTTTCACTTCCCTGTCCTGTTATTCCCTGGTTCCTTAGACTTGCCATTGCCCACTGAAATGGCCTAAATTCAGTGTAATTCCAACAAGCACTGAAATCATTTTATGACAATCTTGAATTGTCTTTACAGAAGACGTAAGCTCTCAAAACAGTGGCTGCATAACTAACACTAACATAGACACAATGTGAATAGACAAGTGGTAGACCACATCACATGATGTTGAAGAGAAACAGCTATAAACATAGTCTTGGAGCAGATTCAAGCAAGTACTGCAAGAAGTGTTCATTGAAAGGCCTGGGGTTTGCTTTGTGATGTGTCTTCTGTGCAATAGAAGGTTGCCCATGTAGCCATAGAGCTTGCTAGCATGCTTCGTGCTAGCATGCTTAGAGCATGCATGTTTCTTGCCACTGGTACTGTAATCATGAGTCTGATTCATTCCCGCATCCTTTGATTCTGAGAACAAGGACAGAATGCATTTACTTTGGAGAAAGAGCTGAAATCTTCATTATGTGTGTGACTCTTTTTAAATTACATACTGTTGTTCACACAAACCTTTTTATTTTTGACCAAAGCTTCACAGGATTTTATTACAGTGTGCATATTTCGTGTCGCTGATTCACAAAAATGAGCAACCTTTGTCATTGTGAAATTTAAATAGCAGCTTGAGAAATTCATAGAGGCTGTAATAGCTAATAACAACTGTGCACCAGACTAAACACATAATGATGTCGTAACCAATCAATTATACTATGCCACCTCCGTTTTGAGTGTTGAATGAAAACATAAGTGATGTATGCAATGATGTGGGATAAAATTGACAGGCAGTGCATCTGAGAAAACCAATGACCAATGGATGCTGTGTATGTCTGTAGATAGAGATTCTCTTTGCTTCAGCCAATCGCTACTGCTTGGTCATGACGTATGTTACAAGCCGGAATACAGCACTTTCAGCATCATCGATTTCAGCCCTCCCTTTGTTCACTGATTGGTCTGCAAAGCCCAGAGTCAGTGGAAACTTAAGCCTATGAACAGATCCCTGACGCAGTGCTGTAGCTAAATGAGAAATTGAGCGGAAACACTAGGGGGCGCTAGTCTGGCTAGTGGATTGCGCCTGTCTGAGTACAGCTGTAAAACTGTACACTGCCTTTGATTGCATTGACTTGTGAAAAATGGATCAGTCAGATGGACTGGATTGTGTCAGATGTGTGTATTGGTGTGTGTCCTGATCTATTTTAGATGTTCAGTCAGTCGATGATCAATAGATGTTTTGATATTTAGTAATGTCAAAACATAGGTGTTGATTTTTGAAGTGATGAGATGGATGCATTGGTGTGTGTATTGATAAGGTGCTGGTCCAGAGGCCCAGGGGTGAAGTGGATCTTCAGCTGCAGCAGGCCCTGGAGCAGGTCACCCATATCAGCAAAGCCATGGAGGAGATACGTCTTCACTACCACGACCAGGTAACCCAGTGTGTGTGTGTGTGTGTGTGTGTATGTGTGTGTCATGGAGGAGATACGTCTTCACTACCACGACCAGGTAACCCAGTGTGTGTGTGTGTGTGTGTGTGTGTGTGTGTGAGTGTGAGTGTGTGTGTGTGTGTGTGTGTGTGTGTGTGTATGTGTGTGTCATGGAGGAGATACGCCTTTACTGCCAGGACCAGGTAACCCAGTGTGTGTGTGAGTGTGTGTGTGTGTGTGTGTGAGTGTGTGTGTGTGTGTGTGCGTGTGTGTGTGTGTGCCATGGAGGAGATCTGCCTTCACAATCTCGATCAGGCGTCCCAGTGTGTGTGTGTGTGTGTGTGTGTATGTGCCATGGAGGAGATCTGCCTTCACTATCTCGATCAGGTAACCCAGTGTGTGTGTGTGTGTGTGTGTGTGTGTGTGTGTGTGTGTGTGTGTGTGGGTGTCATGGAGGAGATACACTTTCACTAGGTACCAGGTAACCCAGTGTTTGTTTGTGTGTGTGTGTGTGTGTGTGTGTGTGTGTCATGAGTTTGTGGGTGTTCCGTGGTTGTCTTTGTCTATGGTCAGGGGTTCAATAACCAAGTTGTGTGTGTCGAAGATGAGTGTTATGCAAGTCTGTGTGTGTGCAACGATTGGTGTGTAAAGGCGCCTGCTAAATGCATTTAAATTTTAAAATGTTAGTAAAATGTTAGTGTCTGTGTCTGTGTATGTATAAGATAGGATTGACCTTTGACAGCTGGGAGGTGTGTGTGTTTGTGAGAGGTGTCCATTCAAAACTCTGTCCTTGTCCTTGTGTTTGAAAGGGATGCCTCTGATTTAGGAAGACGTGAAAGCATATTCAAGTGTGTCATTTCTCAGAGCACATTTACACAATAGTGTGTGTTTCTGTGTTTGTCTGAGTGTGTGTGGGCATACACATTTTGTGTGTGTTCTGTGTGTGTACCGTTCTCTGTATGTGTGTGTATGTAATGTATTTGTATTCAAATGGTGTGTGTGTGTGTTTGTGTATATGTGCATGTGTGTATGTGATTGTGTATTTGTGTGTGTGTGTGTGTGTGTGTGTGTGTGTGTGTGTGTGTGAGTGTGTGTGTGTGTGTACACCTTTGTGTCCAGGCTGAGCCAGGCTCTGAGCTGCAGGTCCTGCGGGAGCGTCTGCAGGACAGCGAGCTGAAGAGAAGCACAGCGGAGGCCCAGCTCATAGATGCCCACAGAACCATTACTGAGCTGCTGGTCCAGGGTAAGGAGGGAACAACCACTCACACACACTCTACCACTCCACTGCACTGCACTCACACACGCTCCACCACCCCACTGCACTCACACACACTCTACCACTCCACTGCGTTCACACACATTCATCTAGCTCTTACGTCCCACCATCACAGTTGGGGGAGGCAGCGTTCACATTGCCATCCCACTGCTCTCACCCACATTCAGCCTAACCATCACTCCACAGTGTTTTTTCATCTAGACATTTGGACAACTTGTTTTTGGCTGGATACAGATTCTGGTCATTCCTTTTTCAATGCTAAGAGATCAGTGATTTAGGACAGCATTTGTTTGTGTTTTGATCTACGGTTTAGCGTGACAGTCTGTTTTAGTCAAAATGAAAAAAATATTTGCCCTGGACGCCTTTTACCAGACAGTGCTGCAGTGGCACCCTTGCTAATGACTAAATCAAGTTTAGTTTCATATGGAAAATGTTTTCAAAATAAGTCCAAAAACTCCTTGTACTGCAAGGTAGGTAGAAACCATCATACCACCACACTCACCACACACACCCCACACTAACCCTCACACACATTCATCTTTTACCCTCAGACCATCACAGCACTATTTCAGCCGGGCACTGTTACTATTACATTCATCATCATCATCACAAAGTTCTGTGCCATATTAGTTGCAGTTTTGAGAAAAAGGGAAACAAATTATAATTTAACCATATTTAAATATATTATATAAATGTATTACCTTTAATATAATATGCTATTTAATTATGGTAAAATATTAGTTTCCTTTTAATCAAAGCTGCAACTAAAATGGCGCAGGACTTTGAGATGACGATTATTTTTTGCAGCTCATTCTGCTAGATCAAAAAGTAAGCTGTGTGAACTTAAGCGAACTTAAGGTCGAGAATCGTATCCAATCTTAAGTTCAGTGAATTGTTAGACGCCTAATTATCACACACATCCTGTGCATATTTTAAAAGCAGCTAGCAAAGTGACTGGGCTGATTAACACCAGTTAACCAGTTGGTGGCGCTAGTGCTGCTCCACTACACCCACACTAGTTGACTGAGTGTCCCTGGCATTAAACCCATGGTGGATTCTCTATCATGAGGACAGAGAAGGTTTCACTTAGACACAGCCAATGCTTCTCACTCTTAAAGTGCTGGCCAAACATTTAGCCCGTTCAGTTGATAATCAGGGCAAGAAGGCTGCACTATGCATAGAAACCATTCATTCACCCAGATGTGTTTCGCCGTTCTGCCTTCAGCACACTGAGGACAGCAGAACGCTGAATTGTGTCTGTGTAAATAAATGGTTTATAAGCATAATGCAGCCGTGTTTCCCAGATTTTCTTATTAGTACATTATTAGTATACTAGCGACACAACATTCCCAAAGACATATACAGAAGTAAATCACTGATGTTACAAAATCATAATCTAATGAACTATATAGATCTATAATGCACTCACCTTATGCAACTCTCATTAATGTGTGTGACACATGCCCAAGTCATTAATTGACGTCACACTTGAATTGCTAATTGTCCTCTTTGTACCCTAGTTAAGCAGCTTCAGGATAGGCTGAAACCAAAGACAGAGGGACAACCTGATGAAATGGTTCAATCAAGGGAGGAGCAGCCAAGCCCTGCCACACCCCCTCCACCTCCACCTCCCCCACCTCCACCTCCACCTCCTCCTCCACCTCCTCCACCACCTCCGCCTGTTTCAAAGACTGCTGACAAGTACGATCATAGTTCACAGATTACACAATAATGTGTGATTTCTTCCCAATACTAGTATACTACCAGTTATGCAGCTCAAATTCAGTATGTTGCGTCATACAGTGTGGTTGTCATCGACTCTCAGTAGTACAACCACATGTAATCTTAATATGCGATCAATATATTTTTATATATTTGTGCCAGCCAACGATATTGAGTTCTCATACATATCTGGGTGTTTAACAGAATATGTAGTAAGATTTCTTTGTTCACAAATTGACCTCTTTACTTGACCTTTGACCTTTTCAGTCCATTGGATGAGCTGAGGAACAGAAGGAAGAATGCAGGAAATACAGCAGACCCAAACAGTGAGTATTTTGTCTACAGCCCATGATCTTGATGATGTATGATGAATTATGCAACAGATGTTCTGATGTTGAAATCATGGTCACAAACATGTTGGCTATGTTTATAGCACAACATAAGCTGTGCGTGTAGATATATCTCACAGTGACCACTAGAATAGGAAACATCTCCAGGAATTGCTCACTTATGAAGCTAGGGTCTCCCTGGTATGGACGCAGCTTATCAGAGAGAATAAAGGAAATGTGTGCCAACACTCAATGCCCACTCAGCCACCCTGGGAGAGATGATTTTGTTGACGATGCCTATGATGACTGAAAATGAAGATGGGGCCTCCCCTGTGGTGATGGCTGATCTGCTTGGGGCATTTATAGTTGATGGTGGCTGTCTGCAGTCCTCCTCAGATGAGAAATGGAGATGTGGAACAGCCCCTTCATATGTTCTTATTATGATTTTTTTTACCTTGCAATTATGTCTGATGATGACATCTGGCGATAGCTGATGAGCGTGAAAGACTAGTGACGAAGCATTATGTGCTGTGATGAAACATGCGTGTGATATACATGTAACAATGTGGACTTAATTCAAGATTTCAATTCAACTCAGTTTTATTTATACAGCGCCTTTTACAATAGTATTGTCTCGTGGCACTTCACAGAAGGAGCACCCAAGAGCAACAGGGGCAAGAAAAAACTCCCTTAAGTTCAGTTAATCTAGGAAGAAACCTTGGGCAAATCCACGACTCAAGGGGCTAACCCAACTGCCAGGGGTCATGCAGAAAAATTACAATCAGTAGTAATCATGACAGACTACAAGTTGCCTATGGTTTTAGCTAAGGTTCATAGTAGTTCATAATAGAGTATTATCCCACTTTAGATTACATGGTAGTCAGTCTATAGGTGGTCATCAGGAATTATGGCTGGACAATGTAGCAGCGGCCAGACATAGTGTTAAACTCAAAGGAGTGAGATGGGTCATGGGGGTAACAATAAGGGTCCATTTGACAGTGCCATTGTGAGCAGGGGTCAATCACAAAGCCTCAAGGAAGGGGAGTCGGGCCTAGCGTGGGCGTACAGGAAGGGCCTCTATGATGGAGAGTTGGTCCTGACATGGGCCTCCCGTAGTGTTGGTTGTAGTCCACTCAGGAGGGGAGGGTGAGAGGAGTCCGCTGGAATTAGGCAGGGATGACACTCAGCAGAGATAATTGTGGACAGAGGAAGAAAGTGAATTAGGCCAGGCTCACACATCAGAGAGCAAATGTATAATTTGGGCATACATATATGTATATAAATATATACATATATAAATATTGAGAGAGAGCTGAAAGAGAGAGAGAGAGAGAGAAAAGAGAAAGTTGTACGGCATGTACACATGAAGCTTTTGTGGCAGCACTAGGCTATAGCAGCATAACTAAGGTATGATGCATGGCAACCCAGCACCACTGCAGGGATGGTCAGTGGCCGCCATGCCTCCCAAAAGACCCATGAGAAGTGATGATTTGCCATGCACCATCCCTAACTATGGGAAACAGTAAAGAGGAAGGTTTTAAGTCTAGACTTAAAGGTATTGAGAGTGTCCGCTTGCTTTGACTTACCTGCCAAAACAAGGCATAGAGGGACATGTTGCTAAAGTGTTCGCACTGACAAGTGTTCAGACTGACATGTACTCACTCATTTAATGCCTGTTTTGTGTCTTCTCAGAGAAGACAAGAAACATCTCATCACAAGACTTGAAATCCAGAGCTGTTGATGAAATGATGGAAAGAATTAAGAAAGGGATTGTTCTTAGACCTACCCAGAAACCAATACAGGTGACACACACACACAAGAGTATATTAAATGAAATAGCCATTTAGCACAAAATCTAATAAAGTGCATAAAAGTATTGCCAGGTTCATATGTTGCATTGACATAACTAACAGACACTCCCTGTGCTTTTCTCTCAGAGTGGCTTCGATGAAGAGGACAACAAAGTACATACTCCATTGCCATCTACAACAGAGCTTATTTATCATTCATCCATCACATTTTGTATAGGCAGTTATTCAAAACTTTTCTACTTTCCCTAATTCTCAGGAACAGAAGAGTGAGAAGAGAAAGTCTGCCATTGTTGAACTCCAGGGGATGCTGGTAAGATACAAATATTTTGTATCTCAATCAGCACACAAAAAGGAATTATTGATACGGTCTCCAAAAAGTAACCTGTGTTCCATGCACCCTCAGGATTCCATGAACAGGCAGGGACCTAGAAGGGGTCCATCCCGGAAGCGCATCAGTCAGCATGTGGGTGTGGCGGAGTTACAACTCGTCCTTCAGAGGAGGAGGCGGGCCATGGGTGATGAGCAGGAGGCCCGGCCAACCACAACCGCTGACTCCACCAACACAACTCCACCCAAAGAAGGTTCAGCACTTGTGTTGTATTTAAAAGGATCCCTGGCTAGTAAGACTCAAGACTGACACTGGTATCAGGTAACAGGATTTCAAAATACTCAAAATGTTTCTTTGTTAAAATTTTTTAGAAAATCCCTTCATTTACAGAGCTTGTAAGATGCCACTGCATTTACATCTCAATGCTTTCTGGGTAAAAAGTGACATCACCTGGTTAATGATTAAGGTGTCTGCGTACAGCAACAACTTAATTGCTGCACGTTGATTGGACCTTGATTAGATGCAACCGGGGATGTCACTTTTTACAAAAATGACAGTTTACAAGTGAAAGGATTTTCTAAACTTTTAAGAAAACAAAACATTTTGAGTGTTTTTTAAATCACATTTATGTAGCTGTTGTCAAGGTCAATCTTATAAAACCAAATTATCTTACCAGCCAGGGATCACTTTAAGCGCAGTCCACTCCAAGATGTGAAATGAAATCATCTACTGGTTGTGTTTTACCATGTGTTTGTGGGTGTGTGTATGTGTGTGTGTCTCAGTGTGTAAGTTTATGCTTGGATACATATACTGATAAGGTAGGCTTATGATGAATCAAGCTAAAATGTTTATTTAGGGGTGAATATTTATGTCGTCCATTCATCAGTGATCGTATAAAACATGAAACTGCAATCAAGCAACCAACTAGAGCAGGTATTGACAAATTCCAAATCCTGCCCTAGATTCTTGATAATTAGTAGAAATCAATTACCACTGCTATAATATTTTGAAATGCAAGCAAGAACATCAAGGAGGGTTATCTGTCAGTGAGACTTTAGTATGTCTGACATCTTTAAGTTGCAACCATAGCCCCATCTCTGACCCAGACTACTGTATATCTTCTCACAGGGAATGGGCCAGCCTCCACTGCCCCAGCTGTGAGCTTGCCTCCCTGGGCTGGGGAGAGTGGCAGTGCCCCTGTGCTGCGAAGGCTGAAGCAGAACCGAGAGAACAGGAACTCAAGAATAAGAGCCTCTCAGTGCATTTTGGGGGAAGTAAATCCTGAAGGTCTGTGAGGTTGATCCAGACACAGAGCCTTTGTGTTGCAATGGTTCCTGCTGTAGGGGTATAGAGTTCAAGGGCAGTAGAGAAGCAGAAGGTCTAGTCTAATCATTTTGGCCTAAAAATTTATTTTGTTTCTTTGCAGAAAATAGGTAAAGAGAGAGAGAGAGAGAGAGAGGTGACATTTCCTTACATCCTACCCACCATGGAGTTGTATTTCAGGCTCTCATTTACTCAAAGCATTATTAATTCTGTGTGTATGTCTTAACATTTTGTTCTCTAAGTGTGCATTTGTAATAAAATGTGAAAAAAAAAATCTTTATAATGTCACGTCAATGATTATATGCTAATGCAGAATGCAACATGTGTGCAGAATCTGAGCAAGCAGCCAAGGGTTCTGCTGCTCTTTCACAATATCAAACAGTCTGGTGCTTCTTAGGAGTAGGGCATGGCATAGTAAAATGGAATGTATCACTGGAGCTTACAAAATCTATTAGAATGTGAAATGTGTGCATTTTCTATTCCAAATTTTGTCTCATAATGGTACAACTGAAGAGACTGACATTTCAATTTTCTTTTGTCAACGAGGTTGTGTCGGACATATCACCCTTTCTTTCCTTGCAGAATCTAAACTGTTAGATTAGTTTTGAAGTCAAGTCTTGCCAAGTCAATCTTTCCTGCCACATCAATTCCAGCATGAGAAACTGACTGATTGAATTTGAACCACTGTGGCTGCATTAAATTGTACATTAATTAAATATTTTGACGGGTGTCTGAAGCTTGTTTGTTTACTGCATTTCAGGAAAAAACAGACAACCAATATCACATTGACTTATACTGGTCTTGTCTTATATATTACAATATTTACTGGATGAAAAGGAAAGGTTCCAACCTGCCACACTGCCAATAAAGTTCTACATATTTATATACACTTACACATAGCATAGAAACTACATTAAAAATATCTGATGCAACCTTGATAAAAATAATCAGTTCACAAGTGTAATGACCATTCTTGAGGAAATTACTTGAAAACAAACTTATAATGACAAGTATACAGGAAAAAGTGTGAGTAAAGAAACAACCATTTTGCTTTCCCTTAGTCCTCGATTGCCACTCCGAGCTTTCAGGCTACCGTGCACATGATTATGTGGTTGATTTAAAAGCCTCCCTGCTCTCTTCGAGCTCCGAGGGGAGGCTAAACACACCTTTGCTATCACATTTTGTTAAAAGCTTTAGAAATTGAAGGAGTAGCCTACAATGTAGTCTGCCATGCCTTTTATTAGGCTCCCCCTTTTTTCTCTTAGTGGCTGATTTGACATAATAGCTTCACTTTAGAAAGACGACTATGGCATGCTTTTGTATGCCTTTCTTCAAGCAGAAATTAAGCTTAATAGAAATGACCTTGAAAAGTGCAGGCTCATGTCATCTGACTGGGGTGCAAATAGGATCCCCACATGTATTGTACATGTTTGGTATTTTGATTCGGGAGAGAGACCATGTAATAAAATATAATGAAAATATACTGCCTAGATATTTTAAATCGGCTAGGGAAGTTCTTGTAGCCCATAAAAAGCAATCTAGATCTACGAATTTTGGAAATAGTTGGTGATACTACTTTTCTAAATGATGTAGACCTACCGAGATGTCTGTGCATGAATGTGGATGGCACTCTGATGTTTTGTGCATCACTTGTTATGAGCAGCCATTTTGCTTATTGCTGCCAAAATACTATGCATTGATTTTGACATCCATTTTGCATTATATTTCCAACTCTATTGTTCACATCTTGCAAAGAGGACAGAGAACGCTGACGCAAAGGCTTCCAAGCGTTGGCTTCCACGTATCGGTTCCACTCCAAGCTGGGGAGGCGCTGTTTCGCCGGAGTAGCACCTAATGCCCTCTTGCCTCCTTCTCCTCGACGTCTGGAGGAGCAAGGGGAGGAACTTTGACCAGTTCGTAGCAAAATTGCGCTTAGCACGTTCAGATTTTTGTGTGTTTTTCATAGTTGATAGCTTATCTCTTATGAAAAGAGATGTGGTTTATTTATTTATTGAGTTGGCTGTCGTTGGTGATACAAATATCATTTGTTACTCTTGCAATTGGTGAGTTTCTTTCATCTGAAGTGCTTCGCCGGCTAGCGTGCTGCCTCACTAGCATGGCATTCTCTTAACCACTTAGCAACGATTACTTGCTGTGATTTTAGGTCGGTTTTTGATTATATCGTATGTCTGCATCCACCGTTTGACTTCTTAAAGTGAATGGCTGAATCCAAGTCTAAATGCCTTTGCAGATCTTATGAGCTCAATTGGACTGTGGGTTGAATTAGCAACTTGCTAATTAGCTAACGTTAGCAGGAATACTGTATACAGAAACCTTAGCGATCTTGATGTAATGCTGATACTTACGGGGAATAAGTTTGTTGATTGATGATCTAACCAGTGAGTTAACTGTTAACGGCGTTAACTCTTTCCTGTTTCGCAGTTATAGACACCTAAAATGTTACAATTCACTCTGTTGACTAGCTACCAGCAATCTAAGTTGCAGGCTGCAGCTGCAACCGTTTTGACAGATAGCCAACTATAGCTAAGCTTACGTGGACGTCTCTGAAGTGCTAGCTTGCCCATTAACTTGGCTACTTCCTTGTGGTCTGTAGCTTCTCTCTACTAACTCATAAGATGACGGCATAACGTTAGTTTGTATACACAGTTTTTCCCTGTATGATTTGCATGGCATGATTTAACAGCGCCAATACTGTAAACGCTTGTTTGGTAATAAGTGGCATAGTAGTGTGTGGCAGCTGCTAGCTACGAACATATACAGCACTTTCCACGTTGGCAGTGTTATCACCTGTCACTTTCAGGTTAAATCAGGTCTTTCACCTGCCCGCCCATCCAACACATGACCTAGCCACTGATTGAGCACATTACCAGAGCCAGGTTACGGAGAACCGGTTCACTCCCTATAATCTCCATTGTACCCTGTTTAAATTTCTTTTGACCATGGTAGGCAAAATTAAATGGGTTGTCTTTAGTATTAATTAAAGCAATTGTAAGGTTATTTGAAAACCTAAAACAAAAGTTTAAAAACAGCACTGAAGTTTTCCCATAAGATGACATTTTCCATCGCGTAGGCTACGTTATACTTGCCATAGATGCTGGAGTGCATCAGAGTTGTTGGCTACTCGATGCATTCCTGGAATTGTCAAAGGCTCATGTTGCGGGGCTTTTACATCCTAGGTAGAGCATTGGCGTGTCACTTCTTGTTTAGTCGATGAAGGTTTCAATATGAACGTGTGGTCAGAGTTCAAACGTGCAGGGTGCCCATTACCTCCTCCTTCCTTGCTCTCTGCTCCATCGCAGCAGATTGCTATGGAGTGCCTTCGCGTGACGAGGACGGGGCTCTCTGGCGTGCGAGCGCGCCGTCATCCACCTTTCTGATGTGAATGTTTTGACTTATGTAAGAGCGGCGGCCCGAAGTCAACTCCGCGGGGAGACTGAAGGACTGCTACCCTCGTGTGCATTGGGGCCTGTGGTTGTGTGTGTGTGTGTGTGTGTGTGTGTGTGTGTGTGTGTGTGTGTGTGTGTGTGTGTGTGTTGGCGCACGCACAGCTGTCACATGGAACATTTTCTTCAGTAGTAGCTCAAATAGTACCCATGCCCTCTGTCATCTCTGTGCAAATGTGTCATTGCAGATTGTTGACGTTTGTGCTGTATTACTTCCTGTACTACACATCTACAATTCCTTGATATTTGGCCCATTCTTTGTGTTTCTCCCCAGCTGCAGGTCTTTATTACTTGGCAGAACTAATAGAGGAATATACAGTCGCTACCAGTCGGATTATAAAATACATGATCCTGGTGGGTATTACAAGCAGACAATAGAGACACCATATAGCTGTTGGTTTCACTGTCACATGAAGCCATGAGGTGAATATAGCCGACATGGGACATCTTTTTGAGCAAAGTTACTGGGCAACCACATAACAAGTGTCATAAGTCTGAAATTAGATTAATAATACTCAATACACATTACCCCACAACAACATTGCTCAAAAATTGCCTTGTGTATCATCAATTTCATGTCTTTGATTTTTTACTTATTTTTTTGTATGTTTTGTTTTTTACCCCATAATACTTTGTTAGCCTCCTTCAGTTTCTTCTTGTTTTTTTTGTCATTTCACATTAACTCATTTATGTCAGATATACCGATGTCACTTGAATTCACAGATTTTAGTGAATGTTTAGATTGTCAAAGTAAACCTTCAGGTCTATTATAAAAGGCAAGGGACTCTAATTTGTTTGACATGGTATACACAGCACCTCTATACTGACAGCAGAAACATGCAAATACATAATGAAACACTTTGTTAATTGGATCCATGTCAACATCTTGACTTCATGCCAGTCATTGTGGACTAGTTTACAAGCCAAAATGATAGGAACCAGCAGTCTACTAATTTTCAGTCATAGGTTTCAGCGCATCATGTTGAATTGGAAGTTATGAACATGCATGCATTTATACAAAGGACTTACTGTCTGTGGCTTGCCAACAGAGAGGTGGCCAGGTTGTTATTTGGTGTTTGATGTGCAGATTTCTATTTGTCTCCGATGTGCCTTATGTTTGTTTCCCTTTTCCAGTTCTCCACAGGTGTGCTGGTGGGACTCTATGTGTTTGAGGGGTTCCCTGTGTTTATGATAGGGATTGGACTCTTCACCAACCTGGTGTATTTTGGCCTGCTGCAGACCTTCCCTTACATCCTTCTCAGCTCGCCAAACTTCATCCTCTCCTGTGGTGAGTGGCTATGTCTATGTCTATGTCTATGTCTACACACATGCACATGCATAAACAGCCAGCCACACAGGGTTGGATTATGGAAGAAACGATGTGTGTTTGGGGGCAGGGTGAGGTGGGTCAAGGGATTCTCTTGGTTTTTTATTTGAGTGGCTAAATATCCCTTGTCAAGCAATTTCAGACAGAATCAGAGAGGACAGGCTACTTTTTGGATGCCAGATTTACATGGTTTTACTGTTAGGACCAATGCAGGGGCCCCCTCAAAGATATGCCCCTCTGGCCGACATACACATAATGTCACACACTTTACACAGAGAGCATTCTAAACATCTTTGGACACAGAGCATAATGGAGATCCATCGGTAACTAGTAACTGGTTATCCAACCTTAACAAAACTCAGCAGAGGGACACGTTGAAATCAAAGTGACTGTGTTCACTTGGGTTTGAACTGATAATACTATGTTTGAGTTGTAATCCATTTTTTTTGGTCACTTATGCAAGATATAAAGCATCAGTTAAAGTGTGTCTTCTCTCTCTGTCTCTTCCAGTGCTGGTAGTCCTAAATCATTATTTGGCCTTCCAGTACTTTGCAGAGGAATACTACCCTTTCTCAGAGGTGAGCATTTCTTTGGTAAAACTGTGCACTTGCTATGTATTTAACCTTGGTATTGATGTGCACGTGTCCTCATTTTACAACTTCGATTGATTGGCTGTATTGGCCATTGATCAGCTGAGTGGTTGACTTGGTGTTGATTGCTTGCCTTGAAAAGGGCAATGATTATCAATGGTGTAATAAATGTTGTGTTCGTTAGTGATTGGAGAGAGATTCTCTTTGATTGATTTAACACTAATTAAGTCAGGCTGCTTTGAAGGTAAGCGTAATTGAATGGGTTGGGAGTTCTGTCTCGAACTTAAGTAGGTAATGTTCCTCTTGATACTGATGACGTGAGTGAATGCAGTCGTTTTGCATTAATGCAGAATGCTTTTAATTCATAATATCTTGATCTTTATAGTATTTTCCACTTTTATCCAGTACACTACACTAGCCTTCATTATTAGTGAGAAAAGCTAAGTTAAAAATGTTGTAAAGCTGACATTCAGCACAGTAGTAATGGTAATGTTTATATGGTGTGTGCAATGGCATAGTGTAGGTATTAATTTGCCTGTGTTCTGTTTTTTATTATGTCCTGCCATGTTGTGTTGTTGTATTGCTATTTTTATGTCAGGGATCAAAGTGTCCTGATATAGGTGAATACTGGACGAGGCAGAGGCACAGAACTCCAGCCAGCTAGCTGCTCCGCCTGCTTGTCACCAGGATGCAACTCATGCATGTAGACAATGAGCAAGCGTTTGAAATAGGGGTGGCCAAACTAAGGCCTAGGGGCCAATTGCGGCCCATTGTTCTCTTTCAAGCGTCCTGCCATTAAGTCTAAATACAAAATGTAATGTGGCCCATTGTTAGATTAATATCATCTAATATCATCGCACATCATAGTCTCATCATTGTCACAGTGATTTTGAGCAACATTGTCATGGATACAAGCCCATTTTCCATTGAAAAGATCATCTGGTCAAAAAAGATGCCCATCTAAGGTAGCATGACATATTTGTCAATGGTATCATTAAGCACTATAGCATCAGATAGAATGTTTGAGACAACATGGGTGTTTTCTGATCTAAACCATAGTTGCTTCTCTTGTAACTGGTTGAAATTTTATGTTGGCCCTCTGCACATTCAGTTTTTCAGTGTGTGGCCTGCAAACAGAAGAATTTGGCCACCCCTGGTTTCAAACATAAAAGAAACATGTTTTGGAGTTTCAAAAGGGCTAAGCTGTTTGGTTGCTGTACTGATTTCTGTACTGTTGCTGACCAGGTTAAGCTTGATAACAGCTGATTCCAATGTCGCCTGTCATGGGCGTTAACTGTGGTTGTTATAATTACTATTTAAAAAGAGCATTGATATGGAACAGTGATTAAACTTTTCCACCAGATCTACTTCATAGGTGTTCTGTTATAACATACACCCTGTCAGCCAGTCAGACAGCACTTCATATCTCTGAATGATAAGAATTGTTAAAGGTTTGTTGAACTCAGATGTCTCGCATGTGCTGGGGTTGGCGTCTGCCACGGAATAGCTCCTTGTGTCAGGCAGTGAGTGGCCACAGTGAACCAGCCGTGTGTGTGTGTGTGTGTACTCTGGAGAAGGGCCCATTGTGCATAGCTGAGACCTTAGCATCTTTGTAGGCTCACACTTGGCCTTCACTTATTGATTAACTCTCCTTGTTCAGTAAGCAGACGGTTTGAGGCATCTACAATGTAGCACGACTCAAATCTACTTCATAATTGATTGCCAAGCAGCATTTTCTTGCTTTATGTCTACTTTAATTGATGCCAATAACTCCCCGCTCGTGTTGCGCTGTGTTGTGTAGGTACTGGCGTACTTCACCATCTGCCTGTGGGTGATCCCCTTCTCCTTCTTCGTCTCGTTATCAGCGGGGGAGAACGTGCTGCCCTCCACCATGCAGCAAGGAGGTGAGGATCTGACGGGGGGTGGAGGATGTGAGAGTGGAGAAAAATGAGGGTCTGGAAAAAGCAGAGGCGGAGGGGGCTTCAAATTTTGAAAAGGAGTAGATGGAGTGGGCTATGTTTTTAGAGAGAGAGAGAAGACGAGTAATGTGACGAGAGAGATTGTGTGCTTGATGAAAGGAGAAAGATGTTTGAACTAGGCAGTCATGAAAAGCAGTCGATGGAGATGGAAGAACAGTATTTGCTTGGCTTTTTACCTTTTTAAGAGAGCAATGGTTAATCACTCCCAGAGATGGAAAGGAAGAATGACCTCTCCTCTCCTTTTTTTTTTTTTTTTTTTTTTACCAAGGGAGCAAAGAATTTTTCTCGCTGGATGATATTATTTCCACAGTAACACAGTTATAACTCTAGCTCTATAACTGAGGTCCTTGGGTGGTTAGGTTACACTCTCAGTGGACAGTAGTTTGGAGGTTGCCTGATGAACAGATACATTGTTTGAATAAATGATGAACAAGAGGGTGAACTAGCAGAAGCAAAGGGAATGAGGCCCTGTTTACATGTTTAGAGAAAAACAGACATTTATTCTTCACTGTCGTTGAAACTGGTTACTTTTGAAAATGTGGGCCAAAGTGGAGATGTTTTAAAAACTGGCTTCAGTCACACTTGTGGATGGGGAAAACAGAGCTGTAGCATTGTGATGTGACACTCCCTCTTCATTTTTAAGACCTCTGGTTGGCTATGAATTTGATTGACATGTTTTTGACAGCCTGCCCAAGCTCTTTATGAGAATTGTATGAATAGAACTATTTGAATATAAGGAGGAGAAAAACGTATCCGTTCGCCTAAATAGCTGGGCCATTTGTAAATATAGCCCAAAACTGTGTGAAAGACATGCTTCTTTTATGCTAATTTGTTGGGATTTTAACGTTTATGCTGGGATAGCATGTTACTATGGCAGCTTGCGTAAACAAATGGGTTGGAGGTATCAGTCAAAACTAGCCTGCTTCTCACATGTTATTTGCAATGCAGCTCAGTCTGGCTGCTTTATCTTTATCTCCTACGCTCTGGGGCGGAATCAGTGGACGTGTGTGAAATGCCTCTGCATGCGTTGGTCAGACCTACAACCAATCAGATCAACAATTTTGATGACGCTTGCAACAACAAGACAGAGCTGGATCCATCATAGTGTGAAACAAAACACACGTTAAGCACGTTAAAGAGAAAGAAATAGAGATAGGCCAAACGTGTGCGTGTGCACGCTTGCTGTTCTGCATCTGGACCGCATTGTTGTGTCAGGTCAGACCTGTCCCAGCTGGCGCACTCTTGTGGCCTTTCGGCTGTTGGGAGGTTTAAGCTGATGGCAACAGTTCAGGGTCCATATTCATAAGGAATCTTAAGGCTAATAGTGGTTTCTAACACACGAATTTAGGAGAATCGCTGAAAAATAATGGCTGTGTCAGCTGTAATCTTCGGACTAGGAACATTTTTTTGATGAAGAGTAATTCAGAAAAAAAATTGTGCTAAAAGTAGCACCTAAGTCTGTGTCAGTTTATAAGCAGTCCAGAGGACTCCTAACTCACTAAGACCAATTCATAAAACATCCGAGGGCGGCAGTTTGTATGTAGCACGTCCGTAATCTTTTGAAATGCACATGCAGGCACGCATTTGAGCTATCTGTCTTTAGGGAATAAATATACAGCATGCAAGAAATGCAATGATGCCATCAAAACAATTGTTGAAGTATATGTGCACTTTACAAAAATTCTTTATTAATGTGGGCCTCAGTCTGCAAGGAGAGAACGTCCCGCTGATTTAGAGACACGATGCCATTTTTAATGGGTAATTAACCAGGTAACTAATCTCTCTCTCTGTGTCTGCCCAGATGATGTGGTCTCCAACTACTTCACCAAGGGCAAGAGAGGCAAGCGCTCTGGAATCCTCCTCATCTTCTCCTTCATCAAAGAGGCCGTGTTACCCAGTCGGCAGAAGATGTATTGAGGCTCTTTAGGAGGGAGAGGGCTTGTGTGTGTGTGTGTGTGTGTGTGTGTGTGTGTGTGTGTGTGTGTGGTGTGTGTGGTGTGTGTGTGTGGTGTGTGTGTGTGTGGTGCCTGGGCAGGTGTGTGCGTACTGTAAGTGTTTTTACAGGTGGGTGGTGGAGTTGTATGGGGGAGGGAGTGGTAGTTCTGAGGGCTAGTTTAACCACAGGTGAGGCAGAAGCTTCCTCTTCTCCCAGGGGCGTTGCACAGGGTAGACCATGATGGACAGCACCAGACATGTGGTGAGGGGGCAGGGGGGAGGGTGGGGGGTGGTCAGTGTATGTACAGAAGGGTCGTGCGGGGTCAAGAGATCACAATGGTGAAGAAGATGGGATTCCTTGAGGAGACGTTTGTCTAGACAGACTAAGAGCGATGCTGCCAATCAGCCATCCTCTAGGCTTATCATCACCTTCTGACGAATGCTGCCAAACACGCTCATCAAGACGATGACCACCCCGCCACCCCATCCCACTGTGGATGACATCTACTGTGGAGATCTGCATCCTCCAGCCTAGAACAAGACTCCATGTGACACTTTTATATGCTCAATTGTTGAGGTGTATGTGATTAATCAGAGTGTGTGTGTGTGTGTGTGTGTGTAAGAGAGAAAGCAAACAAGTGTGAAAGTGACGGATGTTCTGTGGTTTATCCTCTTTGCAACCAGTGAGTGTGTATGATTTGAGTGTGTGTTTTGATTTTTTTTTTTTTTTTTGTGCGACTGTGAATTATTGAGGGAGTGAGTGTTTTGGAAACTGTTGAGGATTTTTTTGGTGTGTGTGTGTGTGTGTGTGTTGAATTTGAGACTATTTGTTTAAGATTGTACAATAAGCTTATATGTCAGCCACCAAGGCCATGTAGCCAAGACCCTTTTGGTTGCACTTCTCATTTGTAAAACACATGACAAAGTAAACATATGATAATAACATGGGAATGATTGCTTTTTTCCATTAATGTCTAGAAGCTGAAGGGTTAATCAGCACTTATTGTTCATTGTTGTACATGTCAGTACGGTATGGGGCCAGTATGGTCCCACATGCACAAGATTGTCTTAAGAAGAAGGAATGTGATTGGTTGGTAATAAAGTGGGAGTTGTATCATACAGACTTGAACTGCTCATTGGTCTTTCTCGCCTCACAACTTAAAGCAGAAATCCGTTGTGAACCAATCCATAGCCCTGTTGGTCGAGGTCATTGAGTGCTGCCACTAAGAAGAATGAGAAAATTTCATACAATGTAGGCCAAATAACGAATCAGTCACTAATACAACCCAAATTTGTTAGCGCAGAAACACAGCTTTATTTTCCTATGTCTCATTCAATTAATGTTAGCTACCAATTTGCTAATTGGTCTATGTTGTATCAAATTTTCTGGTTCTTTTTCCTACAGACCACACTTGGTGACCTCGAACTTGATTCACACTGTATTTCTCCTTTAATGAGCTTATTAATTGAATCATCAGCAGTTTTAGGAATAGACCTGTGGGCTATACTATGAAGCGAGGTTACTGGGAGGCACCACTGATCTCCACTGATCTCCAAAAGAACACTGCTTTGAGTGTCTGTTGTTTCTTAAGTGACATGCTGTTTGGAGATCAGCTTCGGAGATCAGTTACACCTGAGGTTATCCAGGTTAGCCAGTAACCTCGCTTTGTAGTATACCCCTCTGGTCCCAATACTTGAGTCTCATTAGATGGCATTCTGGTATTAAGGGCAGGCATTAACTATTGCTTTCAGTGGATTTTTTCTCTAACAACAGACGGATGTCTAGATGACCGAGAAATGCTGCTATAACAGTTCTATTCTGAACTGGCCTTTTGACCCCCTGAAGCTGGTGCACTGTTGCAGTGGCTGCCTCAACGTGACGACAATGCGCTGTTCTGCAGTCCTTGCCCCTGATTGGCTGTGCTGCAGCTCCGAGGTAGCACATTTGCCCTGCTGGTGTGAGGTTGGGCAGGGGTCGAGTGCCACAGGGGAGTGTAGAGGCTGGTACACACACACACACACACATATGCCAACATGATGCTTTCACCTGAAGAGCCACTTAGTGGGGCGTTAGTGAGAGAGGAAGAGGAAGGGGAATCCCAGAGGGAGAGACAGTGTCAGAGCAGGCTGCCATGTGAGCGCTGACCCAGGCCATAGTGGTCACGCTCTTCAGACCAAACAGGGCGTACACACACACACACACATACACCTAACAGGAACACAGTACATCAGCACATATGCTACAGGAACCCACTACTTGTGCTCACACATCTCATAAGAACCAGGTTTCATACACACACACACTCACAAACCTCACAAGAAGACAGTACATATTACAATTATGAATGCAAAAACATTTGCACAATACTCATAACTAGACCCCAGTGACTTATAAGTACACTGAAGCCTCATAAGAATATGGACTTGGTACACACACACACTTCAAAAGACCCCAGGATTCCACACACACACACGGCCTTTATAGAACAACTTAGTAGCTTCACAGAAAACACTCACCTGGCCAGCATTACACAAATGCTTTGGACAGGTAGATAAACTGTAGAAAACTGCAAACGCACCTCTATTCATACAGCCATTTCACACTCAAAACTAAGCAATGATGTGCTCACCTTCTGTTCTGACTGTCACTTTCTCCTCTTTTTTAAATCCCCCTATTTTCACCTTCTGTCTCTCTCTTGCTCTTTTTCTCACCCTCTATGCTTCTGTCTCACACCCTTTGTGGCACTGTTTATCAGGCATGTCAGCGGGCAGCCGAAAGGTCACCTAAAGGTGTTTGCTCTTATCTCCTGCGCTCATCACTGCAATATGTTGGCATATAGGAATGATGAATTTTTCAACTGTAGATTTCTGCAAAATTTTCTTTGTTGCATTGTACCGATGTAGAGTCAAAGTACTGTATTAGTAGCCCATTAATTGAAACCTTACCCAAATAAGTCACAAACAGTGTTACTATGTGTATTTAACTGTAGAAAGTAAACATGTATATCTTGGAACACATGCAACATTGACAGACAAATGTGTTTAATTACGGTGGAACTTGGGAATTGTGTGACTTTCAATCCTAATTCATATTTACTTAATTCATATTTCTGCTTTTGTTTGACTGTGTGCAGATCAGTGTTGAAAAGCTATGCCTGTGTGCAGTGAGTGTGTGTGCTGCAGGTTTTACAGCTTTGCAAGTATGTTTGAAGTCCTGAGTTTGGCATGTGGCAAGGCCGACCTATACTTGCCAGACTGATTCTTCTTTCCATTAGTTCGCTAATAGATGATTTCCATCTGCCTGCATCTTCTTAACCTTCCCATGACTCTCTCTAGCATCACCTCAGTGTAAAAGTATACGACTTTCATGTAGTATTCTCAAAGACACCTTATTGTGCTGTGTGGAATTCTGTCAGAAGTAAGAACATTCATTTAAGAGCTTTCACAGGAAAAAGTCACAAAATACATGTAATACATGGAAGTGTACAAACTCATTAGACACAAACTGAGCACAACCAAACACTATCCTGCCTTTAACTTACATCGTTTTTTAATAGGCCTACAGCACCATACTTGGCACACAGTGGTATGACGAGAGTGCCTATGTGGTGTTTGCAGGTGTGCATGCTTACTTCAAATATAGGCGACCACAGGTCTGCAGATATATGACTACTTTTGATTAGTATTTTTATAAATATTTCTCGTCTATTATCACTTTAGAACGGTCTAGTGCCTAGTAGGAACGTAAGCGTGTGACACAGGTGGAGCAGTTGCGTCCGGTTTGCAAAGAGGGCGGACCACCGCTTAGCCCTCAGATGCACTTTGGATGAAGTACTGGAAAGCGGTGGTCTGTGTCATCTCCTTATTTTATCCACCTTGTTTTACAGGTTAGTACCGAGTAAACCCCCTGTCCTTGTTGTAGTGTCTGCAACTCATGGTAGATGTTTGGTTGGTCACTTGTTTTTAAGTAAGAAAGTTTGCCATCGTATGAAGCGGCTAGCTGAGGTAAACGTTCAGCTACCATCTCGCGACCTATCTGTGGCGGCAAACTGAAGCGCTTCAGACGGTTAGCTGTCGTCTCATAGCTGATTGGATCCTTTGGGACTTCGATTTAATTATGTAGCTTACTGCTAACCTAGCGTTGTGAGCTCCAGCCACTGTTATTTCACGACGTTTAATGAGTATAAATACTTTCACCCACTGCTTTTATGAAAAGAATATTTTAAGAAGTTTGATAAGTAAAAATAAGTTAACACATAAGGAGATAACATACAAAAATTAACTAAGTTTCAAGAGTATAAATCGATAAATACACACTGGTCATAAGACATGATCATTTTGATAAGGAATACGACTATAAATAAATAGATAAATCCATTCATTGTAAAGTATAAAGACTATTTTAAGAAACACCGTTTTGATGTAAGTTATTCTGTTTGCAGAATGTTAAGCTATGACTGAAATGTTTTTTATCTAGAATATATTGATTGAGTATAAGAGATGTAACTGTAATGACTTTGATGCATTAATGTTGTTGTTTTATAAGTAAGTTTATATGTTTAAACGGCTTAAGTGTTTCATAGTATTGAACTGCATGTTTATCTGTGCTATTCTTACACTTTTCTACTTTGTGGGATTCAGTTCAGTATAAATGTTTAGTGAGGTGGTTTGCTAGGCAGCTGCAGGTAGACGGTAAAGAAATACTATAGAATTTCCATGTCTTTGCACTATTCAGCCATAGTAGTCTTTCATCACTTGTGTAAGATGAAAACGTGAATGTGTGTTAGTGGGATACATAAACATGAGTGTTATGACATGACAAAATGAATGTATTTGTATGAATTACGTAAATGTAATTTTATTGAGAATGCTGATGAACCACACTGAAAAGAAGGATATTTCGATATTATTGTGAGTAAATAAACAGATGCACTTTGTGTAAAGTACTGGAAAGCAGCAGCCTGTGTCATCTTATTTTATCCACCTGTTTTACAGGTACATTATTTTTATTACTGTGGTACCCCTTGTAAAACATAATTGCTTTCAGCATTATGTCAAAATGGTTCTCTTCCTAGGCTGTTGCTGTTACAAAGTAATTTTTAATGTTTCACATTACAACCTAAAACTCGACATATCACCTTAAAAGGTGTGTTTCAACCAAATTTCCTGCTGAATGTCTTAGTATGTGGATATCTTTATGCTGGTTTGCATTAACCCCTATTTGAGTGACTACTGTCAGAAACTGAAAGGTAGCCTACAGGAGGTTTGGGGATAGTCCTTTCCCTACGAGTAGTGTCCTGGTTCTAGCTCCTCCACCAGGTGCATAGCAATCTCAGTCCAGGGGGACGCGCCGGGCACCGGGTGGGGACACCGGCGCCGAGGCAGGTCCAGCACAGAGTGGCTCTGGAAGTCCAGCGGAGATGTCAGGCGTGAGGGGTAGTCCGCTGGGAAGAGCTCCCTCTTCAGGACATCAAAGGGCAGGTTGGGGGCAGGCTGGGGTTTGTTTTCCCAGCATGCCTTGTAAAAGGCGCGCCCGCTGGGTGCCTGTGTCAGAGTGACGCTCTGGCGCAAGTCTGGTGCTGCTGATGACACCTTCTCGGGGCGGGTGCAGGTGCGCACCGCTTGAGGCCGGCTTACCGAGGCTTTGGGAGGTTTGTCAACGTTTGGGGAGATATTCCAGGCCTCCCGAGGTTCCTTTGGCCTCCACTGGTGGCGCTCTTGATGTTTGGTGCCTGGAGGAGGGTCCGTAGAGGTGCATTGGGTGTGGTTGATGAGCCAGCAGCCCCTCCCTGGGCCCTGTTGCAGGGAGACACCCTTCTGTTTAGCCCAGACAGACAACTTCTCCTCAGATACATCCTGCCTCTCAAACTGGGAAAACACAGGAAGCAGGTCAGGTGAGAGAGCCTTGCTAACATAATCCAAAGAAGCATGTACAGTCAATGTGTATACAGCCCCGTTTCAACGTTAAAACAAAAAGAATGCTTGAATGTTCTATTTCGTTCACAGCTATTTCCGCTATGTTAAGATAGAACATATGGAATGGTAAAATGAAAGCCCTGTACGGACAGCTAATCAGACTCTCTTGAAGCAGTCTATGCATGAATAGAATGAGGATTTGTGTCCCTTCCAACAGTGTTTTGTGTGTGTACTGTATGTGTGATTATTGTAATTACTAAACTCACTGTGTAATATTCTAGCAGCAATATGTCAATACCTTCTTACTGAACTCATGCCGATGGTGCCAGAACTGTAGACTCTCTTTGAGCTTGTGGAGCTTCCTCCTTTGGGTCATCTCTGTCTTTTTGTCCTTTTGCCACATTGCATCTTTCAGGAAGCTAATATACACACACACACACACACACACACACACACACAGACACACACACACACACACACAGACACATGCATATATGGCCACTCATAATGGAAAGTGTGACTGATCTTTGATGAATGGCTTATCTTTTTAATTACAGTGACAGGGGAGGGGTGAGGGGGCAGCCAAATATCAAGCATCTTTGTCAGACTAATTCCCTGTTGACACTTTAATTGACTCTAGATTGTGCTGTTACTACTCTGGTGCACCTCTAAGCTGGAAAATGTAATATGCAGAATACATGGGCCTACTAATGATACAAAACATAAAATTAACACAAATAAAATATCTCATCATGTCTAAAAAGGAAGACTACCATAAACTGGTAAAACTGGTAAACTGATAAAACTGTACTAAATGAGCGTGAGGCAGACCCACCCACCGTGCGACCTGGCGGTGACACCACAGTTTGGCCATCTCCAGAGGCCTGTGTCCGTTAGAGTCCCTCAGGTGTGGGTCAGCGCCTGCGTCCAGGAGGGTCTGCACACATTCCAGAAGCCCTTGAGCAGCGGCCTGGTGCAGAGGGGTCAGGCCGTCCTCTGTGGCACTGACAGGAATGTGAAGAGAGGGTTATTATACTCATTGCTCCACAGGCTATGAAGTCAGAATGAGAGTAAAAGTGGGTTTTTTAGAGAGCTATAAAGACTAAGAGTGAGGAAGGCAAGAAACAACCCGTGTCTGGCAATGGCAATGGAAAAAAAGCTCCTATCAGTACAAGTCCTGACAAAACAGAGTGTTTTATATTTGACATGAGAGACTAAGATAGAGGCAGAAGTAGTTGCTAACACATTGACTTGTGCTCCATGCATCAACAGGCAAGACATGGAGGCCTGGGTCCATGGTGCACTCTTGGGGGACAGGACTAGGTGAAGAGGAGTTCGGCCCTCGGGGGAACGGACGTCAACCCCTATAACCCCTCTCTCCAGCAAAGTGTTCAGGATTTCAACACGCCCATGAAGAGCCGCCACGTGCAACACAGTAAGGCCCTGCACACACACACACTTTAATTCTTTAAAGTGACAGCACTAACATTTCTACTTGTAACAGATAAGTAGGCCTACTATTACATCCATAAGATATAAACAGAGAATTATCTTTGTTATTTGTGCATTGAATATTTATGTTTAAATCATGCCATGACCAAGCCTGGTAATAACCCAGCCCCTCCTTCTACACTGTAGAGGAAGCGCCTAGGAAGCGTGACCAGGCTAGTTATGACCTGACTATGTATATAAAATAGTAGCAAAAATGAGTGAACTTTGGATAATTAAAACACAGTAACCTATGCGCGCGGGCCTAATGGAATATCGGAAAGTGTATTTTCTTGAGGGAAAGAGCATCTCTCTACTACTCACCTGTCTGTCTCGCTGAAGCAGAGACGTCGATCGTCTGAGAATGTAATTAAGCCACACAAGGTCACCACATGCAGCAGCGTTTAGCGCATCCATGATTACCTAGGTTCCCTGTTCAGAGCTCATCCGCTTCTGGTAACCTGGCCAGCTCAGTCGAAATCCTCTTGAACCATATGGGCCTTTTGAGTAACAACCGCGATGTAATAGGCAACTTAATAAACTCAACATTGGTACCGAATCGAGCTAAATTACCCGAACTTCTCTTTGCATTGCGTTTACACTGCGTTACCCTCTTCTCCAAAGAATATTCTATTCCGTGCAAGAAACCCGGACTAACTGATCTAATCTGTCCCTCTTGTTGACATGATAGTGTTTAGTGTTACCATGGAACTTCCTAGGGCTTCCTCAACACCATTCCAAAAGAGCGCCTAATGTAGCCATGGTTCTACTAATATAGACTTTAGAGGGAAGAGGTTTCCATTGTCAATATATATATATAAAAATAATCACTAGAGACGTCTTGGGTCCTTTTGTGATGCATAGAGACGGGGCAATTCATTTAGATAAACAGTCTAGCAAATAAACACTATCTCCAATCAGTCACGTCAATAATAGTGACATGACATCCAAACCCCATGGAGGAGGCGGACCAATAGAGCGAAGCAGCTACGGTTCTTTCGTGTGTAGGGTCACAAGTAGAACAGCGCTTCACTTGGCCACTGAAGAACAGCGTCAACTGGATCTAGACTATATTTATTTTGTTGTGGGTATGGTTTACTTTAATTTTCTCTTCACCTGTACTTCGATCTAGCTACCTGTAGCCTACACTTTGTTTGTCTGGTTTTCTGACAGATTTCTGAAGTTTGCAACTGGTGTGCTTGCCATAGCAGAAGTTTCAAATTTCTTATACTGTTGTTTTGTTTTTCATTTATGCTAAAGTTTCATTGTATTCAGTCACAGATTTGTCTGTCTGTAAAGTAGCATAGTTTATACAGTCACGTGGGAACTCAACAAAAACCCTGGTTGTCTCATGTCAAAGTTAACTGCGCCGCATACCTGAGAGGAAAAAAGTGCTGTGTTTTGGGTAGTGGATCTCATCGCCGTGCTGCGCCTAATGGATCAAGTCGGCTGAGCGTGGAGATTTGTCAGGCAACCGCTGCTGTAAGGTGCTCCCTGCGAGGTGCGCGCAACACGGATCGGCCAGATTGTCAGGATGCTTGTCTATGGCGCGTGACCAAAGCTGACATAGTCTCTCTCTCTCCGATCGCCTCCGTTTGGCTGCGTGATCAATGATTTAATCAGAGTGGACGTTTAAAACGGCCCCGATCGATCTAACCAAACTCTTGTTCAACAGTATGGTCTAGCCACTTTTACAGAGTCAATAGCGTCTAAAACAAAGTAAGAGCGCGTCAACAAGAGCAGTGTTATATCTTGATGTTATTAATCTGAGTTTTCAGTTAAACAGCCAAAAGTTGACAGTTCGAATTTGGAGGATGGAAGCATATGGCTACAGAACATGTTTTCAGCTGGTGAAGTTGAAAACAAATAACTTGTGCATGAGCCTAATAGCCTAATCAACAATCAAATGAAGGTGATGGCAAAATAATAGTTGAGTAAGTCAACGTGCTAAGTGAAGTCAAAGTGTACCTATTTTTGTCTTTTCTTACTTAAGAATGCAATATATCGTCACCTTCCTACGACAATCACCTATGTCATTTTTTGGCAAAAAAATAGTTTTTGCCCAGATCAATCAAAAAAGTATTTTAATTAAATTTTTTTTGTAATTCCTGAGAAGCCTGACAAAAGTTACTTAGATGATTGTTTTAGGAAGGTGACGATATTTAGCTTTCTACAGATCACCAGAAATGGTCTCTTCATCAGCACTGTGTGTGTGTGTGTGTGTGTGTGTGTGTGTGTGTGTGTGTGTAAGAGGGAAGGAGAGTTCATTTCCATTGCTGCGAGCTCAGCTGCCCCCTACACCCCTTACCCCATGATCCTCTTACCCCCCTCCCCATGATGCCCCTGTGCCCTTACCCCTCACACTGGGAGAACAGGTCATGGGTAGCCTGTGGTGTCGTGATGCACTGCCCCTCTCATCTCTCGTCACAGCCCCGACCCCAGAGCCCAGTTCAGCTCCCAGCTCTCTCTGGTCCTGCCTCCTGATGGTCAAGACTGCCTACAACTACCCACAGACCACTAACACAAAGTGCATTTGGAGGGCTATTGCTTGTAAGGTCAATTACTGTCAGGTCTCTTGAAAAGATTTACTCTTAGGAATGAGACATTATACTGTGCAAGAAGGTAGTAGCATACATTTCCACTTACATAGAGGTGACTTCACTTGATTATTTGAAGAATATGAACTTCTCAATTAGCTGGTTTCACAAGCAATTTGATTAAGCTTTTTCTATGCCTTGTTTATATTGTAAATTGTAATTGTTATTGTTATTATCGTTCCCCTTTTCATAGTTATTTAATTACATTTGATGTAGCATTGATATGATAAAGTTTCTGAAGTTTGAAAAATATTTTAGTTTATTTTGTTATTTTAACTCGTGACTTTTGTTATTTTAGCTTTTTAACTGGATGCTTAAATTGATTATTTCAAGGCTGAAATTGTCTCTTCAGATTAAGGCACATTGTGAGTTATGTTTATTGAGTATTTTGCAAAACAGTGGAATAACTGCACTCCTGAAATGTCAAAGACAGTCCTCTATTTTTGTATCAAACTTAACACCAAACCTCTAGTGGGCCTTTCGAACGTTGGGCTGTGTGTTTCTGGAGAGAAGGTTCTGGAAAGCTTTTATTGAAGTTACACAGCTGATTGGAAACACTGTGAGAGACACAGGGAAATGAACGGTAGGGTTGCTGTCGCAGCTACTGATGCTGCTGATGAGAGTGGAGTTGGGGGGGGGGTGCTCCAGGCGCCAATGAAAATGAGCTCATTGCCTCCCTCTTACCCTTACTCACTGGCTCTGCTCATTGGCTGTCGTGGCTGACCAATCCGAGTGCACTTTGCTGAGTTGCGCCGGGAGGGAGTATGTTTGTGTGTGTGTGTGTGGTGGTGGTGGTGGTAAGGTTGGAGGGGGCAGCCATTGGATCAGCAGCACGCGAGCGAGTGAGCAGACAGAGGAGTTCAAACAGTAAAACAAACATCATAGATGCCAAATAGCCCCGAGCTTTCTCTCTCTCTCTCTCTCTCTTTCTCTTTGTCCCTCTCTGCTCTCTGTTTTTTTCTCTCCCCCTGCTCTTGCATCCTCTGCCATAGACACGCACACACAGTCATCTGCTCCATTATTGTCATGCACTTTACCTCCAGTTACCCCTATGGACACTCAGAGACAGGCCATAGCATAGTGACGGTCTTCGACAGAGGCAGGGCATCCAAAGGAAGGATGGGAATATGCCACGGATTAAAACAAAGGGAGAAAGAAACTACCATTAATAGCCAAGCCTCTTTTAGTAAAAGCAAGGGCTTCCAGATGGGGTGTGCAGGAGGGGTGGGGACAGAGGGGAGAAACGGGAGAGAGAGAGAGAGAGTGGGGGGGGGGGTCATGCGCTTCACTCAGTCCTCAAAACGTCTTCATATTTGATGAGCCTCATGAGGACCCGATGCCCACAGGGCCCCCAAGCCATGTTAGTGTAAGTGCGCTGATTCTCTCTCTCTCTCTGCCTCTTATCTCTCTATCTCCCTCATCCTCCTCTCTCTATCTCTCTTTTACACAGCCTTTCTGTTCTTTTCCTTTCCTTTTTATCTCTTTTCTCTCCTTCTTAGCTCTTTCTCTGTCTGCCTCTGTTTCACCTTCCATCCCTCTCTCTCCCTCCATCTCTCTCTCTCCTTCTCTCTCTCTCTTTCTCTCTCTCTGCGTGCGCTCAGGCGGGCAACAGTGGCACTAATGCACTCTGGCACATTCTGCAGCTTGGAGTCACAGAACGACCTGACCGTGTGCACTGACCGTACCACGACCCTTTCCCCGCCTCCCTCTGCTCTGCACTGTACGAGAGCGAGAGAGGGAGGGAGGGAGAAATGGAAGAGAGAGAGAGAGAAAGAGAGAGGAACAGTGATGAAGGTGGAAAGATGGAAAGAGTGAGGATCGTGCTGATTTTAGGGAGATAGTAAGGTAAATGCAGGCCATGTTAGGAAAGAAAGTAGAGAGTAAGGGATGAGAGGAAGTTGTGAGATAAAGAGAGAGATGAAATAATGTGTTTAAAAGAGGGAGGGAAGGGAGGAGGCAGACAAAAAAAGGAGAAGGATAGAGGGATGCTTCCACTGCAATCATATGACGTTACACCACACAAGTGCCTGGGACAAGAAAACAAACATCAGCTACGACTCTCTCTCTCTCTCTCTCTCTCTTTCTCCCTCTCTCCTGTGCATGCATGTATGTTTAGCACACTGCAGCCCTCTGTTCCCTTAGATTTAATGAGTGAGACATGAACATGTCCACTGGTCTCTTCAGTGATTATTCCAAGGGTCTGAGAGATGAGCAGGAGGAGAAATATAACAGGAGAGGCGGAAATGAGATGCAAAGACAGAGGAAGAGGATGATGAGAGAAGAGAGAAGGAGAGGGGGAATAGAAAGAGGATAAAACAGAGGGAGGAAAATGAAATGTGGAAAAGAGGTGTGGAGAGGTGGAAGTAGAGATAAAATGAGAAAGAAAGGAGCTTAGGGGAAAAATGGAGCAGGAGTGTGTTGATGAGTTGATTAGATTTAAGAAAAGAGACTGAAAGAAAGAGGTGAGGGACGAGTAGATCATACTGTGAATGTAGAAGAAAGAAAAACAAAGAGGTGAAAAGAAAAAAAAATATTCTACAGTGTGAAAAAGAAATAGTAAAGCTTACTTGAAGAATTAGTGTTAATTAGCAAGTTAATTGACTACTTACGTTTAATCATTTGAGGCAACGAGTTTCCACAAACTTTGTATATTCTGTACATGTGCTTTTTTACAGCGTAGAAGACTAGAATAGTCACAGAATCTCGCTGCTACAGTTACAGAATTGAAAGTCTTAAATTTTCTTGAAATATGTTTTGCTCATCTATATGAAGGGGTGAAAGAGAGAAGATGGAAGAGGAAAAAAGATGAAGGGAGCGAGAGAGGAGACAAGAGGAAGAGGTGAAAAGAGAGGAGAGTAAAGGAGGGAGTGAAAGAGAGGAGCATAAAGGAGGGGGTGAAAAGAGAGAAGGAGAGAAGAGGATGGGGTGAAAAGAGAAGAGAGTAAAGTGGGGGGTGAAAAGATGAGAAGATGAGAGAGGAGAGAAGAGTAGGGTCGTAGAGCCGGGGGGAGTCTAATGCATCTTTGATGTGCCCCCCCTGAGCACAGGATAAACATTCTATCTGTTTGGGCCTGCTCCTTCATCCATGAGCTCCCTGCGGAGTTGGCTTGCTCACGCTCACACTCACGCTCCTCCTCTCCTCTCCTCTCCTCTCCTCTCCTTTCCTTCTCCCTCCTTCTCCTACACCTGCTACTTCTCTGTTCATCTCCTCTCCACTCCTTCCTTTCTCACTCACATTCACTCTCAGTCTCTCTCTCTCACACTCACTTACACAGTCTCTGTCTCTCACACTCACTTACACAGTCTCTCTCTCTCACATTCACTTACACAGTCTCTCTCTCTCGCATTCACTTACAGTCTCTCTCTCTCACACTCACACAGTCTCTGTCTCTCACACTCACTTACACAGTCTCTCTCTCTCACATTCACTTACACAGTCTCTCTGTGTGTGTGTGTGTGTGTGTGTGTGTTTTATCCCTGTATTTCTAACCTTTGCTCCTTTTCTCTCCTCTGATGTTCTCATCTTTATTTTTTCTCATCTTTCTATCTTGCCCTTATTCCCCGTTATTCTCTCTCATATTCTCTCCTTCTTATGTCTTCCTTCTAGAGGTTCCGATATTCTTTTAATATGGCGAAACTGGCAGAGCAGAACTAGCACGAACATACAACACAGAATACGGGGTAACATTGTGACTATGAAATACGTGTTGGTATGAACTTATACTCAACAGGTTGGGAAGCAAAACTCAAGAGGTTAATATTTAAAAACAACAGGAGTTGTACCTAATAGCCTACCTGTTTATCATATTGCAATACCAAATATACAAAATATACAAAATTAAAAACTAATAATTGTGTAATCGTGTAACTCTAAAAGCAATAAACTCATTAATCAGGACACAGAAATACAAAACATATGAAATCAGCACATTCATACATACAATTAAAGGAGAAATCTGGTGTTAATCAGTCAGTAGCCCTGTTGTCCGAGGTCACCAAGTGCTGCCTGGGGGAAAAAGAACAGAAAATATGCACATGTATAACATAGACCGAATAGCGAACTGGCAGCTGCCATCAACTAATTGGGGCATAGGAAAATGAAACTGAAAGTGAGTTTCTGTGCCCCATTTGGTTAGCGTTAGCGGCCATTTCCTATTCAGTTTGCTTTGTATCAAATTTTCTCATTCGTTTCCTACCGACAGCACTTAGTGACCACGAGTAGACTGAGTAGATTCAAAGGGTCTCTGATAATATAACCCCTCCAGATTTATAAAGCATTCTGTCATTCTGTCATCTGTCAGTCATTCTGTCGATTCACTGACTGTATTCTGCATTCTATTTGTAGGCAGCTACAACCACTTTTTCTCTCCTCTTCCTCCTCCTCCTCCTCCTCCTCCTCCACTTAGAGAGCTGGAGAGTTCCTGTACATCTGCCTGCAACAACAAATTTTGTTTCTGCTCTGAGCAAGAGGAGGAGATTGAAAGGTTTTTTTTGGGAGGGCAAGGGGAGTATGGTGTGGAGCGGAACAGAGTTGGGGGGGGGGGGTGATGCTGGGGACAGGTGTGCTGGTTTGTTTTGAGCTGCGGTTGCAGGCGTCCCTTTATGAGGGCACGGCCGCTGTCACAACACGTCAGCGCCGACGAGCCGCAGACGAAGAGGAGATCAGACGGAGGAGGCACGCGTCAGCGGAGCACGGCCCGAGACCCGACCCTTACGGCAGTCAGACCTGTCTACTGGGATTCATCCAACCCACACACACATGTGCACACACACACACACACACATGCACACACTCACACACACACACACACAAACTGAACAGAAAGATGGAGATGGAGGTGGAGAAACAGAGAGTGGGGGGGGTGAAGTATTTATCCTTTTTTCATTCTTCTCAGAGATGCGGGGAATGGATGGCTGGAGAGAGACGATGGCTCTACATTTACTGCTAGGGTGGGTTGAGTGTAAACGTGATTTGGGCGAGGGGTAGGTGGGAATGGAGGGAGGCACAGAAGGAGGGAGTGAAAGGAAGAGACTGAGGTGAAGAAAAGGAATAAGAAGAGGAAGTGTGTATTAAATAGAGTTAATATATACAAAAATACAAAAAGTAGCTTGAGGGTAAATCTGTTTTTCATCGCTAGAGGTGTTTGTTCATGTGATCACATTCCTCTAAACGATGGAATGCTGACAAAGATCCAAACTGATTGTCTGTCACCTTAATGAAAGAGAATTGTGTGTGTGTGGTGTGTGTATATGCACACGTTTGAGGGTAAGAGTGTGTTTGTGTGTGTGTGTGTGTGTTTGCATATGCATCACACTAACCATGTCAATGTCTGTTTGCCCAATGGAGTTAATATCCCTGACAGAGAACAGACATGAGATGCTGCCCTGTGGCCGACAGATAACACTCACACGTTTCTCCTCTCTTTATTTTACACACACACACACACACACACACGCACGCACACACACACACACACACTTAGGCCAGTACCATTAGTGGACTGACGTAGATCATCGTGATGTGTATGAACTTGTGTGTCTGAGTGGGCCTCTGTGCATGTGTGTGTGTGTCTGTGTGAGTGTCAGTGCATATGTGTATGTGCATTTGTGTCTGTGTGTGTGCTGTATGTGTGTGCGTGCGTGTGTGTGTGTGTGTGTGTGTGAGTGCGTGCGCGTGGATATGTGCACATGCATGTGATATAAATGAATGAAGTCACCATGAGGTCATGGCACACTCATAGGCCTCTTTACGTGATCATGCAACATGACATGATCAATACCCAGTGAACAGGACAGGCTAATGAAGGTATTGATCACAGTGACAAAGTTGTAATTTATAGTCAATAGCTCTTTACATTACTGCAGATAAAAGCTTTAAAAGAAAAGACCTGCATGTTGAAGGTATACAATTTGCTAACATGAAAATAAACGTCCCTTAGCACGCTAGTAGCGAGTATGTGGTACTTAGGTACTGTACAATATCATTGCATGTAAACACTGCTTTGCATAATAATACTTGCTAAATGTTACAATGTCTAGTGCATGCATAATGTATATGGATGAAAGAAATGCAGATATATTATGCATAATCTAGTAGCTGGTGTGGTCATTGTTTCCTATATAACACCAGCCCAGCATGAAGCCATTAGCATCCAGAAGAAGACCATCTGATAGTGTGGTGGTGTGGGGTGTCTGTGTGTGGGGGGGTTTAGAAGGTGGAGGATGAAGGACATACACTCTCACACGTTCTAAGGCCATCTGATAGCATGATGATGGGGATGGAGACACATCCACTTTTATGCATTCGAAGGCCCTTTACCATGGTTGAGGTGGTAGGGTTGTCGCAGTGCACACACTCACACGCTAAGGCCATCAGCTCAGTAATGGACCCTGAGGCGATGACTCTGAGCCAAGCATAACGGACAGACCGGTCTGTGTGTGTGTGTGTGTGTGTGTGCGTGCATGCAGGGGGGTAGTGTGAGGTGGCGATATAGGGGTGTGGATCCCCCCTTGGTCTTGCTGCAAAGGTGTGATGATCCAGGCTGGCGAGACTAGGAGGCCCCTCTGACCCGACCCCGTGTGTCTGAGGCTTTTAGCCCCTCACACCCAGCTAATGATCTGTGTTCAATTATTCAGGGCCTCTCTTCTGTGCGTGGGCTTGAGTGCATGTGTGTCAACGTAACAGCGCCTGGGTGGCAGATGTCCATAGCTAAGGCTCAAGTGTATGTGCGTGTGTGTGTGTGTATAAATTAGTGTATATGTGTGTACACTAGTATGTTTCTGTGGCTATCACTTTCCACACAGATGAGGTCTGATGTTAGATCATTAGAAGAACCAGACAGAACTTCTGAACTGTGAGAACATCAGAACTGTGCCCCATACAGTTTACGTTAGCTGCCCCTGTCGTTATATTGTATCAAATTTCTGCCTTTTTCTGCCTTTTCCTACTGTCAGCGATGGATGACTGTTGTGCTGATGTGCTGTGGTGTTCGTTGTCCAGTGCAGAGCCGTACCAATAGACCTTAAATGGATATCCCACAGCACACTGAACGAGACGCAAAGTTCAGTTTTTTTCTGCCCGTCTCACTTTGCCTTATCCTGCCTTAGCCCGATGGTTCATTATTTGTCATATCTTGTATCAAATTTTATTGTTCTTTTTGCCTCTCTGCCTCTGACTTTGAGCTAGTCAGGTAGAGCATCTGCAGTTAATTACTTAAGAAGGTGCTGATCATGTCTTCTGCCCCTTGCATATCATGCTGCATACTGGGCTGGTATGTATGGATGTGGCACTTTGTACGGGGGCTTTAGCAGTATCTAGCACAGTCTGCTATTTCAGAAACAACACAAGTCTTGCATTTGCATTTGGGAATTCAGGACCTTGGGTAAAAAGCCTTGAGAAAATGTCAGTTGTTATTGATGTCATATTATTGAATTCATAGAGGGGTAGAGAAAAAGAAAACATGGAATAGAAATAATAGAAGAGGGGTGGGGAGAGAGTTTTTTGTGTGTGTGAGTGTGAGGGTGGGGCTTGCGTGCGTGTGCAAGGTGGGAAGGATGCGAGGAGGAGAAACGCCTCACAGGAGCATGAGATTATAATTGCATGTGGCAGCCGTGAGCTCACTTGGCATTTAAATGTGGCACTGTACACACACACACACACACACACACACACACACACACACACATATTAGCTTATGTATACACACATGTGTATACAGACATGTTATGTATAGACATTTGCACTTGAAATTTATCTCAATATGCCAGCCGTGAGCTCAGTGTGCGTTCCTATCAGGCACTATACACACACACACACACACATTAAATCGTGCATGTGTTGATACACACATATACACATAAGCAGACACACTTATATTAGCTCATGCATGCACACATGCAGTACATGTAGATTCTGCCATATGAAATGAATGATTGCACACACACACACACACACACGTTATTTCAAACATTTCTACATACACCTCATCTGATAATGGTTATATTAGGGTTAGGGTTTGGATTAAACAGCTAAGCAGCTGAATAACATTTGACCCCACCACCCAAACTTACTCAGTGGTCTTTCACTCTCTTGTAACAGTTAAAGACCTCGGTGCAATCATTAACCAGGACCTTTCTCTAAATAGTCATATAAAACATATTTCAAAAACATCCCTTTTTTCACCGATGAAATATTGCCAAGGTTAGAAAGTTCCTATCCTTATTTAAAAATTAATACATGCATTTATTACCTCCAGGCTTGATTACTGTAAGGCCCTGTCATCCGGATGTAGTAATACCTGTATTAAAAACCTTCAGCTAATACAAAATGCTGCGGCCCGAACACTCACTAGGTTTAGAAAATATGAACACATCTCTCCTATCCTCGCTTCCTTACATTGGCTTCCTATTAAAGGTCAAATCGATGTTAAAATACTCCTCCTAACCTACAGGGCCCCCAGTGGCCTTGCTCCAACATATATTAACGAATTACTTCGGTAATTCATCACTCCTCATGGGCCTTGGGAAAGACTGCCTCTGCTGTTGCCCAAAACTGTGAGGCATGGTGATCACTGACCATCCCTGCAGGACAACCACCTATGGCCTGACTACCATATAAGGTGGGACAATATTTTAGAATTATTATGATGATCAGCTAAAACCATGGAAAATTGTAGTCTGGTTGTACTTTTCCTACATGACTTCTGGCAGTTGGGTTGTCCCCTTGAGCCTTGGATCTGCCCAAGGTTTCTTCCTAGACTATCTACCACAAGGGAGTTTTTCCCCTGTTGCTCTTGGGAGCTCCTTTCTGTGAAGCACCATGAGACAATTCTATTGTAAAAGGCGCTGTTCCCTCCTGTGCAATCATCAGTCAAATTTCCCTCCCTGTTTTTGATCAGTGGTTCTCAAAAAGCTAGCGTAGGTCTGATAGACAGCTGCATTAACTGACTGATTCTATGTCAACTATGTCGAACACTGGGGTGGTGGTAGAGTAGCAGTTAAGGAACCTGGCTTGTGTGCAAGCAGCCTGAACAATTGTAGGTTCGAATCCCTGCTGCCACCAGTGTGCCCCTGAGCAAGGCACCTAAGTTGCTCTAGGGGAGACTGTCCCTGAGCAGTTGATAGTTGACAAATGTAAGTCGCTTTGGATAAAAGCGTCTGCTAAAAGCATAAATGTAAATGTCAATATGGCTGCAGATACCTCTGTGACGCGGATCGAAAGAGCCTAATATTCTCATTTGTCCCATATCTAGGAGGTGTCCTTATGACATCACATTTTTCATCCCACAGCTGGTTAGAATACTTCCTTTCATTAGGCTAATGCCCAATTTTAATTTGCATCACACAGTGGGTGTGTTTATTCCTCTGCCCTTACACAGGTGATTCCACTAATTAGCTGACCCACCTGGCTGAATAGTTGCCCTAGTTTGAATCAGTTGGGTTAGTAAAAGGTTGAATCAGATACTGGATGTGGTCCAAGCCCATATCCGCCTTATTTAGCCCCACCCAGTTTGAGAATTTTTTCTCCCTCCACTTTGTGTTAGAATTTCCTACGTGGACCACTTGACAAAACAAAAAGAGCTTACTTTTTAATTTTTTCTTTCAGTACTCAGCCCCCTGGACTGCACATATGATAATACTTTTGATACCACACTTGAATTTCGCTAGGATACCAATGAACGCTAATGATAACAGGAAGTTCAAACTCAAAATAAACAAACATGGCGCCCCCCTTCTAACCACAAAAAATAGGGTGTATACAAAACAGCGAATGGGCCAACTGGACCCAGAGCCAGGGGACCATAGGTTAGGGGAAACCATGGCATTGGTTCTAAGAGAAAAACCATGTAGGTCTGGCATTCAGACACAAGCCTATGAACGTTCATTCTGTCTGAAATAGCAAGAAAAGAGAGATTTAGCTGCTTGAATTTTTTTTTTTTTAAAACTATATTGCGTTCCTCATCATTGATCCTGCCGTAGAGGGAGCTCAAGGGCACTGTACTCCATAATCCAGTCCTGTATATATTCCATAATCCGGTCCTGCATGAATTCTGTAATTCGGCCCTGTATGTGGCGTACTTTCACTATCTGAAGATGATGGACTTTTTCTTTTCTGAGAGTGGGGTCAAGTAGAGTTACCCCACATAGTGATGCAGGTGTCAAATAAAATGGGGCAGACCGCGCAATGGTGGAGTGTTGAGTTGGTGCTGAAGTAGTGGAAGAGGTCTTCTGGGAGGTGCTAATCTGCCAAACATGAACAAGGTGTGAAAATATCTTGAGAGGTCTGACACAGCCTTGGCTTCAGAGAGAGAACACTCAGGAGAGAGAGAGACAGAGAGAGAGAGAAAGAGAGAGAGAGAGAGAGAGGGTCGTAGAGCCGGTAGCCCAAGTGCTCTTGTAGAGGTGCTCTTGTAGGGAGTCTTCACTCCCCATATCATTCTGTCATTTCATTAACACAAACTACACCCCAGCACATGCTTCTGCTTTCTCTCTCTCTCTCTCTCTTTCTGTCTGTCTGTCTTATTCTTTGTCTCTGTGAGGGTCCCTTCTTTAGCCACCTCCACCTGTCTAAATGTCATTGTGCTCTCAGTTCTCCCTCTTTCTGTCCTCTCCCATTTTGTTTTTCATTCCTCCCTTGCTCTTCCACCTCCATCATCCCATCCCCCCTTTTATTCCCATCATTCATCTTTTTTTCTCCTCTCTTTGCCCCACAACCTCTCTGAGCACACATCAAACACGACCTTGAATTTGGACGTCACATATAGAGTACCTCCTGGGATAGAGTGAGTAAGACAAGGCGGAGGTGGAGAGGAGGAGGGGAGGAGGAGGAAGATGGATGCTTTATTTTTAACAGACACGCAAACTGAACAGCATGTGACTGGTCGGTTCTCAAAGCTTTAAAAAGCAGTTGCCTTCACATTGCTGACAAACCAGCGTGACTATTCTGTAAGCATATGGATTTGGACAGGTTCACATGAAGAAAAACAAAATACATATTTATTTTCTTTACACAGAGTCAAGTAACAACACAAAACAAGACATTGTTTGTTTTCCTGCAGCAGATTAGAATGGTTGTTTCTCAAAGTACAGTCTGCTGCTTTTTGGGGCTTTTTCTTCACCAGCTGTTTTCATGGCTGTTTGTTTGGGCCTCGCGGAGAAGGCTGTGCATGTGCAGGTGTCCAATCTGAAGGCAACAGAGAGATGATGGCAAGTTGATGTCTGTGTTTTGAAGAGTGCGCTGCACACATATCTGGAATGCAGAGGACATGTCCCCAGTCCCACTGTATAAACATCCCTACTTCATACTACTGTATGTTGTTTGCGTTTATATTTATAGGTACTTTGTAGACACTGCTATCCAAGCTAAATACATAGCAAATAAATCACATTTGAAAGTAAAAGAGCTCAAAATTTATTTTAATTGTTATTTTCTTTTGATACTCTTTGCCATATGTTTTTCTCTTTTTTTATTATGTCAAATGGCATGGTTAATGCCAGTGGACATCTGTAGGCATACAACCCTATAATCCAGGCATCAGTGTTCAAGAAATGTGTGTGTGTGTTTACGTGATTTGGAGAATGACGAAGCTCATCAGTAAGGTTCACTGATTTGAGAGAATCACCATCAGCCTGGAAAAAAAATCCAGGCGGATCAATCTAACTCCAGGAGGCCATCCTGTGGACGAGACACACGCACACACACACTAGCTCACACATAAAACACAAACTCTCTCACTCTCTCTCTCATACACACACACATAAAATGTACACATCGTTCTCTCTCTCTCTCTTGTTCTCAAGAAGAAATACACACACTCAAATAACCAACTTCCTTTACAAAAAACATATGTCTCTACTCTATGAAACCACACACACCCACACACACACATTGACTCTCTCACACATACACAGTCTTTGCACTAGGCTAGACTAACTTAATAGATGCTGTGGTGGTGCTCAGAAGCTAATGTGTGAGTGAGAGCTCTCATGCACTGAGGGCTTTAAGGGGCAAGGAGCCAGTCCTAGCATTTGGGCTATCCCTCCCCTCATCTCTCCTCCCCTTGCCTAGCGTCTCCTCTCCTCCCTTCATCTTTCTTCTCCTCCCCTCATCTCTCCTTTCCTCCTCTCGTCTCTTCTCTCCTCCCCTCATCTGTCTTTTCCTCCCCTCATCTCTGCTTTCCTCCCCTCATCTCTTCTTTCCTCCCTTCATCTCTCCTCTCCTCCCCTCATCTGTCTTTTCTTCCTCTCTTCTCTTTTCTCCTCCCCTCATCTCTGCAGTGCCCTGAGTGAAAAGCAGCCCTCTTAATTACATTGCACATTCTCTCTTTCTCTCTCTCTCTGTGATTCAAGACAAGAAAACAAGAAGCTTCCCGTCTTTCTGTGTCTTTTTGCCGGCATCCAATCACCTCTAAAAATAGTGTCGGGATTTCTGTAGAAACAAGTAATATATGTATGTGGCCATATAGAAAGAGGATAGAGCATGCAGCAGAGTGTTGTGCTATAAAAAGAAAGTGTAACTGCCAGCAAGAGAGTAGTATGCAGACTGGTAGGCTCCTTTCTGAAAACTGTGTTGAAACCATGTTTAGAGCCTCATCGTAAAAGGACAGAGACTGAGGCCTTGTGTAGGATTGGCTCAGTGCCAGCTACATCATCTACTAGCAGGAGTATTTAAGATAGACAGAAAAGGTGTAAGGCTAGAATGGTTGAGGATTACCACTGTTATAACCATTCTCTCGGTGAACGCAATAAAGACTTGGTTGAACAAGACAAACTTCTCTGCTATTTTGGTTTTTCCAAGAAACTTCTCCACAATAGTATACTTTTTTATGCCTTTACTGCAGATAGTATACTTTTTATGCCTTTACTGCAGATAGTATACTTTTTTATACCTTTATTATCAGCTGTCTGTTTTTCAGAGTCATATACATTGTATAGTATACAGATCTATTGCTCCTACAACTAGAACTAAGTTTGTCTGTTTGAGGAAGTCCTCCATGGTGGGACTCTATCATCATTTCAAATACAGTAAATCTGTAGTGGGAGGTAAAAGATATCCCAGGCTTGCCAGTTAGAGAACTGGGAGAGGATCTATTTCTCTGTGTGCACATGTCACATTTAGTAGCAGTTTAGGATGTCACCCATTTCCATTGGCTGTGCATGTGGAGTTTTTTTTTACGCTGGAGGTTTGTCTGTCTGTGTAGACTGGTATGTCATGGACGAATTGTAGTCTTTCATGGTGACTACTAATTGTACTTTTCCTGCATGGCCACATTTCCTTCCACTTGTAAACTGGAGGTAGCAGTGATTTCCTGCTGCTTCACTTGACTAAACTACTTACTCTTTGCTCTTGAAAGTGCAAGTGCAGCACATAGGCCTCTGCCTAGTAATAAATATCTGAAACATCATTATTTTGGAAAGAGTAGGCTGTAGGCCTAATATCAAAACCCTAATTCCAAATATCCGTACATCATACTCTGTAAAACTGTCTATAGACAGTCTATAACTGTCTAAAGATGGTCCTTTTATAATTGACATGAACATGTAAGTGTATATTCAAGAAATTAAATTGCTATGCTGTAGATAAGGTCTACAGTGATGTTCAGAGCTAACATCTTCCATAGAAATGTATTTGAGTAGAATTTAAACAGCTTTTTTGTGATTTTGCTATTAATCGCGCTTAACTTAATAATTTTATGATATTAATTGCAATTAAAAAATGTAATCAATTGACAACTCTAATTAAAAGCTATTTATTTGTTGTTAATGTACCAAATTGGTGGGATGTGGGAATGCCGATGTAGAGGGCTGGAGGTAGTCAGCAAAGTGGCAATATCAATGCCTTATCAATTCATACCGATCGTTTGTAATCTTGACATTGATTCTGATTACATATCAGAAACAGATATATACTGTATGTGCACAATGGTGTTTGTGTCCGTGTGTGATGGTGTTCTGTGTTTGTGTGTGTGTGAGGGTGTGCTGTGTTTGTGTGTGTGTGTGTGTGTGTGAGGGTGTTCTGTGTTTGTGTGTGTGTGTGTGTGAGGGTGTTCTGTGTTTGTGTGTGTGTGTCAGGGTGTTCTGTGTTTGTGTGTGTGTGTGTGTGTGTGTGTGAGGGTGTTCTGTGTTTGTGTGTGTGTGTAAGGGTGTTCTGTGTTTGTGTGTGAGGGTGTTCTGTGTTTGTGTGTGTGATGATGATAATGAGGATGAGGACTAACAAAGGCCAGGGTTCCTTTAAACCCTGGGGGGTGGGTTATTTTGTGTGCATATGCGTGCGCGTGTGTGTGTGTGTGTGGGGGGGGGGGGGTGGGGGTTGGGGATTTAGCAGTGCGTTGAAGACATAGGCTGGGAGGAAGGCCTTGCTTGGATCAGTGAGATAGAGCTTCAATCGCCCTAAAATGAACTGACATCTCACCTCTTCCACTGTTGCTGCTGGCAGGCTTTTAACCCTCCTCCCTTCCTCCCAACACACACACACACACACACACACTCACATCTCTGCTCTCTCCTCCCTCTCCCTCTATCTCTCTCTCTCTCTCTCCCTTATTCAATATACCAGCCCCTCTACTCTCTCTGCTTTCTTGTCCTACATTACAGTTGCCTCAACTTAATGGAGTGTTTTCCTTCAAACCCGGATCTCTTCTTTCTGCTCACTGCTGGAGCTTTGGCTGCCATTAAAATCATGCACCCCTTCATCTTGCAAGTTCTAAAAATTTTCACTCCAAAGAACTATCCACAGACCTCTTTCACACACACACACACACAATCTTCTCTCACAAAAACCTTCAAAGTTGTCTTCTTTATTCTTAGAAACTGTTCTGGTCTGAAACATGTTTTTCTGCTCTACCAAACATGTGTTTGCTATTTAAAACAATGCAAGATGTATTACAGGAATTTGTGTTTTCCCTTGGAAACCTAGAATGTGTGTGTGTGTGTGATTAGGAGGGTAAAAGGCACACTAAGTTTGCACTCCATGTTTGCAAACAGTGAAGTTCGACTTTTCCAACAGAGGTAACGGAGGCTGAGTACGAAACCATCAACTGTGCTCTGTGTGCGCCCACACTCTCTCTGTGAGCGTAAGTATTAGATTAATTAGCTGATGGCGAACACCGCTTTAAAAGCACTTCACCCGTTTCTTGTTGAGTCGCTGCGGCAGCCGACAGCTCTCTCACCTTCATCAATCTTTAACTGTGTTTGCGCTTCACGTGGGGCTCCGTGCGCCACGGAGGAAGGGGTGGGGGGTAGCAGTCGGGCATCCGCGCGCTGTGGTGCAGGAGTCAGGCATGAGGGACTGCAGGGGCCGCTTGGTGCGAGCACCGCGCAGTAGCTCAAACATGCAGCTACACTCAGGTCATTTAAGACCGAGAGAATGAGCTAACTTCAGCTGGCTTGCTGTGTAGCGTCCACTTAGGTCTGCTGTCATAATGCCATATAAGTCGCCGAGCTGGAGAGACATCAATTTCTATCTGATTAGACGCGATTAGCCACGCATGGAGACGCTCGCTCACAATGTCTGGCAGGCAACATGTTCGCATTATTGATATTATGACTAATAAATACAGGAGATTGGGGACAAACTGAATGGGCTGCAGGGTGACGGACATATGGTTTGTTGCAGCTGTGAAGTTCGATGATGTTTTAGTCCAAAGAGTTAAACATGGACTCGACCCACTCTATTTCACTGCGTCTGTGAACTTGGGCCGGGGACGTCGAGGACGCCCTGCCCTCGGCAACGGAATGTTTAGCTATGCATCCGCGAACTAAGGAGACCTGACACTGCTGGCTGCATTTGCTGCTTCGCGCATAAGCGATCTGAAAACGCGGTGCTATTTTGGTTGATGTTAATTTGCTCCGTGTTAGGGCCCTGGTTCACGGCTCGGTCAGCCTTCCCTGATACTATACTCCCGTTTGTTTCTGTAAAGGTTCTTCCGTCACATCGTGTTACCTCTGACGAGCTCGTGAACTGTAAATGCACCGCGCACGGGGAGATGACTACACAGGGGTGCCTTTCTGCGCATGGTCCTAAACAGAGTCAATTTCCGAACAGATTTATTTGAATGTTTTATTATTGTAAATACAAATAATGCCTCTAAAAATAACTTCATGCTAAATATTCATCATAATACAAGTAATAAATGAACCAGCAATTTTGAAAGTTTTCCTTCTATTTTATTAACAACGACAAATATTTATTTTATTGTAAATATATTTAAATAAATTCACAAGCTTATTTGAAAGTTAACAGAAATAACAGCGGAAATCATACCTAACTATCTAATTCAGAGAGAAAATTACGCCCCATCTAAATGGGAAAACTGAAACAATAAAAAAAATGGAAGACTTCAGAATAGTTAATAGAATGTATTTTTTATATATATATATTTAATTGTATTACTTTTTTTGTAATATATTAAGTAGTTTTCAAAAATAGTGGTACCTGCATTTTAAAGAAAAGTTCCTCGTCTTCTCTCTTTTGTGGATTTCGGGCAGGAAATGCTCTGTGCCTTCAGTCCGCTTGTGCGAGCGATTAACGGCGTTCTCCTGCTGCCGTGCTGCGAAGGCGCGTTGTTAAGTCTGGCGGAAATGCGCCCTGGCCAATGCGCGCCTTTAATCATTATTCTTCTTCTCTGTATTCACAGTGATCTCATGCATCTTTCATGTCCATAATCTCGGATAATGAATTAAGTCGAATTATAAACTGTGGATTAAAATGACAGATAATTTTAAACAAGGAGCATGTCTTGTTTTCTCATAATTGAAAAAAAGGGACAGGCCATAGGGTATAGCCAACTCTGAAAATACTCTTTTGTGTCATAGTCTATTTTGTATAGCCTTTGTCATATTGCAGTATGAGTTAAGAACAAAACATTTCTGTCTTTAAACTCAGTTAGTAAGCTATGTAAAAAATAGGGTGGACACTTTCGCACTTAAATTTGGTTCTTGAATTTGTACAGCAATACCATAGTGGGATTGTGGCCAAGATTCTTTTGTATAAAATTAGATGAGCCAAGGCTGTCGATTTCTTGAGTAAATAAATACTATTTTTGCATTACGTAGCCTATTTTGGATCTTGAGAGACAAATAGCCTATTAGCAAACAAAATAAATAAAATAAAAATGTGCTGGCTTATGCCACCCATTAATATTAATAATATGTTAAAATTGTTGTTTTTCTATTTATTTTCAACATATATTACATTTTTATAATGTATACTTACTTACTTTGTGGCCATGTGTACTCTTGCTAAAATCTGTCTGCCCCTTTAAAAGAGGGGGGAAAACGCGCAGAGTGCTCGCGGAGGTAAAGTGGAGGGTAGCACGTGTTGTCGCAGCACAGCACAATTAGGTCATCTCGAGTTCACGGGGGATATTTGCTTTTTTTCCAAGTCGTTTTTGTGCCTATTGCCAAAATATTTGGGCTCGGGGAAACAGTGTTTTCACATCTGAGATGCAAACATATTTTGATGTTTAGTTCATACTACATTTAACATTTATGCGGCAAGCAGAGTGAATACTCCTTCTATTTTCTATATTTTAGGAAGGACTGTGGTACAAATAACCTACAAATGAGGGCATAATCAACAGGGAGTGGCACGCGCAATCGTAAAACTCCTGGGTTTCGGGTTATTCTAAGGCCGAATTACTATTTCTATTCACTTTATAATTCCTGGCACAATTGCATAGCCAGCGAAACCTCTGAAAAAATATCTATTTCCCTGTATAGTGTAGGGTGAATTTGTCCGTTCCCAGGGAATCAAGGTGCAGACGGGCCAGGATATCTTTCAACACACATAAGTATGACTGCAACGTGTTTGGAAATGTTGTGAAAACATCCAGAATGGACCAGGTGCGCATGAGCTGGGGTGTGCTGGCCAGCCTCCGTCAGAGCGCATTAACCCGCTCCAAGGGCTAAAGAGGCAAGCTCCCCCGGTCCATGGGAGTTGCCATAGCAACAGCAGCAGATGTTGAGCTGCATGTGATGGGACGTGAACTATTGACCTCTTGCTGAAGAAAGAGAACTAGTGGGTATGAAAATAGCGAAACAAAAACACAATCTAAAGTAATTTCTTAAGAAACCAACCCATTAAGTTGTTTGATAGTTATTTTCGTATTAGCAATTAAGCCATGCTTTGTAGGCCTACATGAATCTTGATGCATCTTGAAGATTTGGAGCACTTCCTAACCAAAAGCAGGAAAACATTATCCATTTTGCTGCTGTCTATTGGTAAATTATCTAAATTTCAGGTGCATGGGATGCATACTTCTACTGTGTGCTTTCTGATTGTTAACTATTTTGCCTTTCTGCCTCACCCTTCTTAAGTCCTGTAAGTCTGTAATTAGTCCGCCCTCACAGAGAGCTTGTTGTGAAATTGCTCATGAAAATTAGGCTTGGAGACTCACTGGCAAAAGCCATAGCCTGACCACAGTGGCCCAAGACGAACGTCTGAGAGCGAGCGAACCAACGGGCAAACATACGTGTGCCACTGATACATCACAACAAACGCAATGCGACCTGACGGGCACAAGCATAAATTGCTGCAGTCGTCCACCAATCAAAGAGGAGATAGAGCAGTTCCCCTCTACCCCTTAGCCCTACATTACCCCAAATAATTTACCCCTGACTTCCTTTTTCTTTTTCCTACTTCATCCCTCTCTTTTCTCTTTCCCCCTCTCTCTCGCTGTGTCTGTTATTGCTCGGCCTGAGTTTTGACTCTCGGCCTTGCTCTGCTGTCTGGCTCGATCCATCATCTCCATTTCCAAGTGTTTGCGCTGAAGTCACTTCCCCTCTCACTCCTGCTCAGGCAGTGTCCTCAGGAAGCCTGCCATCTTTGCAGCAGTTAAACAAGTCATTACCATGACTGACTATACAGTGGGAATTGTGTTACAAATCCAACGGAGAGGGTGAGTTTGAGAGGGGGGGTTTGCGAGCGAGGGAGGTGGTTTGGTGAGTTTGGGGTGGGGGGGCACAGCGGAAGACAAGAAATGACCAGATAGGTTCAGAATATTTTTAACACTTGACCCCCCTCCATTAAAAAGCGTCTATATTCAGTGGTGTGAATGGATTCTCTCTCATTCACATGCTTTTGCACCCACCCCTCATCCCTTCCAGACACACGCACACACACACACACACACACACAACTTTACTCCTACTCACTCAAACTCACACAGACACACACACGCATGCATGCACACCCCGTGAATAGGTGCCCTACCAGGCGAGAACTCATTATATATACACAATCAATCTTTAATCTGCTGCTCTCTGAAACAGAGGTAAGTGCTGCTTCTCTCTACTGGGCCATCAAAGTTGCATGCAGGTAATCGAGATAAAACCCAAATGGAATGAATTGCCTTTCCATTTTGACCCAACCCCCACCCAGCAACACACACACACACACATACACACACACACACACACACACACACACACACACACACATTCACACACGTACAGTGAAAAAAAAAAGAATGCAGGAGAGAAGGGACAAGAAGATGACACTCGGTGAGAAACTTTGGCGATGTGTCAGACAGTGACAGACAAATTTCAGGAATGATGTATTTTAGGGGTGTGTGTGTGTGTGTGTGTGTGTGTGTGAGTGTGTGTGAGGGAGTATTTGTGGCTCCTGTGGCGTTTTTGTTGTTGTTGATGGCCAGTCACCTTCACTATGACACATTTTTAGGCAAACGGGTCAATACCCTCCAAATTAAATCTGAGTCTCGAGATGGCTTGAAGACAAGAACAGTAAAATCCACTGCTGTGTCAGTCTAATGTTGACATGGATTACCAAATACAAACATGTATCTATGTGCAATTCTGTGTCTGTCCTATGACTTTGAGCTTACACAACACAAAGATGATCCTAAATAGGAGTGTGTGTGAGGGAGTGTGAATGTGTCTGTTTTCAATCCTTGGAGCTCTGTGATGATTTATATAAGGTATTAGATGAAGCGTTTTGGTTGAGGACAACTCAGAATAAAAGACACGCACATGCACCAACACATTTGGGCTTCCACTGCCGTTCCACTGATGTCTGTTGTCTAGCCTATACATTAGAGAGCCAGGGCTCGATATACACTTCGAGCGCAATGGGTGACATCATCGACACGCGCAAACCATATATACCTGCTCTCGACCAAACTTGACAGACGCACCAGTAGTGGCATTATTCTCCTGGACAGTAGATGTCGCTGTTGTGCTAATAAGTAATTCAGCCCAATCCTACACAGAGATGCATGGGCCTCTATATTCTTTGGGCAGGCTTCCAGCAATGTGGACTTGTGGATCAAACAGAATATATCCCTAAAAGTTTCTGGTGAGTGTTTGCATTCACTCTCTGGTAGTATTAGACATTTTTTTAATGTTTAAGTCAGTAAATACGTCATGTGTGATGTTAGGACAAACAATTAGCTAACAAACAAGATTTTCAAAATTGTTCATCTATGCTGTAAGAAGTTAATGCATTTAGCGATGAAATAGTTATGTGTCTGATGGCAGGGAGTCTGATGCTTCATCACAGAAGAGGGTGAAATAAGCTGTCATGTATCTCCATTTAGTTGTCTGTGATGTGAATGGGCAAGCTGGAGATCCGTCGTGTGACAGTGGGTTTCACGTCATTGTGACGTCACAGAAGTGGGCGTGACTGTGTAGTGTGAAAGTGTAAATTGCCCTTTAAATCCACTGGTGTCTGTGGTCTAGTCTATAAATTAAGCAGCTATGCCACATTACCCTGTGCCTCCTGCAGAGGGCGCAAGCGTGCAGTGAACTTCTGACCCCGTCACTGACACAGGAGGGGACACGTGTTGACAAGATGATCCCTTTTGATTAATTAGGGGAATACGATCGCTCACACCAACCATCGATCCTCTAAAATGAGGAGATGGATTCTGCCATGCTCAGCTAATGGGCAGAGAGGGAGGGAATCACAGAGGGTGGAGAAAATGACAGGGAGAGACGGTGTGTGTGTTTGTGTCTATGTATGTATGTGTAAGTGCAGAGAGGGTGAAGGATTATTATCACTAAATCAGTCACATGGTAAACATAATTATGAGGCTTTGCTAGTTGATCTCAAAGTCTCTCTCGCTCTTACACACAAAGAAAAAGAATGGGTGAGAGAGAGAGACATACAGTCACATGGCACAAATACATTAGGAGATAGTAACTATCCGCCCCTAAGCGCGGAGCCCCTGAAGGTTTGGTAGATATGACGTCAGTGAATCAGTGGCAGGGGAATGTCGTCAGTTCTGAGGATATTTCATCTTGACTCTGACGTGTCTTTCAGTGACTCCTCATGTTACAGAAACACCTATGACGAGGGATCCAGTCTGGGTCACCCCTGATCCAATCCATATCTGCTAGAACTAGATCTGCTATGCTAAACCTTGAAGAGGATTGGGGAAAACACAGGTGAAGATGAGTTCAGAGGCAGAGACCTCCCTAAAAATAAACAAAAACAAACAACACAAACTCAATGCGGTTAGAACCAGATGAAAAGATTTGCTGCTGAAACCCTCAGTGGCTATCTTGCATGAACACCATTTCTCATGTTTATAAATCACCACAGTGACAGAAAGTGTTGGTTATATAACCTGACACTACAGCTGATTGACCCTGTAATTACACATAATGGCTAGAAAAAAAAAGAAGTATATTTTAATATCAACATTGTTACATTTTCATTCCTGTTTCAGTATGGTGCCCTCTGTAGCTTGAAGGTAGTAATTACATCATGCACAATTTTGATCCAGTCCATACATGCCATGTAGTTATTCATGTTACATCAACCACCAACACTATCAACAACAAATCCTAAAATGACCAATACAACATTCTTCTGAAAAGTCTCATCTTACCAAAATCAGAGACCAAAATGCAGGTTCCTAAAAATAAAATTTTCTTTTGACCCATTATAGTTTTTGTGGTTAATGATCTGATTTTTACCCAATAACATTTCTTAATAGGTGAAATTGATTCTAATATTTATGACCAAAGACTACTCATTCATTATAAGTCTAGAATCTGTAGAGGGAACAAAGCACACAGATTTTTTGTATTTGAAGAGTTCAGGTGCAAAACCCTTTAAGTCCATTTGCAATATATTTACAGAAATATTTTCACAGAATTTCATTTATGAATCAGTTCAACTCCAATTGGACTGTTTTGGCCTGATTTGTTTGTACTTAATAATATTTAAGTTGCAATTTGATAGAGATTACTTTATTTTTAAATTGTTATTAAAACAACTTAATTTTTGCATATTTCAAAAAATGGACTTAATTTGCTTATTTGTGTGTCTGTTGTAGGGCATCAACTTCATGCATTCTCCCTCTTACTAGTTTTATTTTCATTCTGAGCATAAAAAGACTAGCATGATGAGCATGTGCAAATGTGTGACTGTATGACTGTAGGATGGCTGACCTTGACAGGTTCCTCCAACTGTAATTTTCTCACACAGACCACTAAACCTGCCCTGCCCTGCCCCACCCTTTAACCCCCTTGAGGGCCAATGAGATAGCTGCAGAACCCTTTAGGGGTGTGTCTCATTAGCTACATTCCAGTATCTGGCTGGGGCCCACGGAGTTCGCTCAGACGGAAGAGACGAGATCGAGAACGAATGCTCATGTTGGGGTGAGAACACCAGGTGACGCTCAGAGACATCCCTCTTGTCTCTTTATGCACAGCGCTGGTGCTCTTCATTAATGCAATCATTTTCAGTTCTGTCTATGAAATGTCCCTGCAGAACCTTCGAGGACTTTAGAAGATTTTAATGTAGATTTTAATAGATCTCCCCATCCCAAGCGCTCTTCAGTGACCCTTTAATGCTTGTACTGTATGTTGAGAAGACACAACACTATCAGTGGGCTGCATGCAATGTTGAATTGAATTTCTGACAATCTGCTTCTCTGGTCACGTCCATGTAGCCTACAAGTAGCTGAATAGCTCTCAAAACATCACCTCATGCGCTCATATTTAATTATGAATTTATCAATGTGTTTTTCTTAACATTTTATAATATATAATTCTCCAGATTTTATACTTATATACTGTTACTGTCATATACTCAATTTCTCTCCTTTTCTCCTTTGCCTAGAGGATATTGAGTGGAGTCTGGTTCATGTCTGTATGGGTCAAGAGAGCCAGTGCTCATCGTGATCAGAGGTGAAGGTTAAGGGCACACTGGCATTTGTGAGAGGGCCAGGCTCCCTGTCGAATTCACGGTACTGCACAGAGGAGTAAAAAACAAACAAACAAACAAAAAATAAACCCATAGTGGGCCTTCCAAAATGTTATGGAGCACTGTAATGTAACATTTATTCGTAATGTAACGTTTCTAGTGGCAAATAAATAATTATGTTAGTAATTTATTTGGCATTTGGTAATTTACAGAGTTGGTTGACCTCCCCACCTTCTTCTCCTTTAAGGCCCCTCTAAGGAATTTAAAATTGAAGAGGGAGGGCAAAACATGTGAAGGATAACGACTGCCGAGGTGTCCCGAATATAGGTGAAGAATGGACAAGTCAAAGAGCACCACGACACCTTAAGGTGGAGTACCGTTTGCTTCCGCCAACTCCATTATTCCCCTTTATCGGGACACCCTGAAGGCCGTTATCCTCTGTATCACATTTGTTTTGTATTTATGTAATTATTTTCTGTCTTATGTAATTACTTTCTTTCTAATTTACAAAAAACAAAAACCATCTGGTTTGTAGGTTTGGTGTAGCCCAACACTTCATAGGAAAGTAGGGAAAGGAGAATCAGTCTTACTGGCCAAGGCTATTTATACACACAAGGGATTTGGTAACTGTATTTGACCCAATTGTGAATTAGTGAAACACGCAGCGAAACCCAAAGTGAGATGACGCACACACTAACCCAGGGCAGTGGGATGCCTGCTACAGTGGTGTCCGGGGAGCAGTGAGAGGCACTTCAGTTAGAACCAGAATCCCTTGCTTCCAAGCCTGAAGCCCTAACCAGTAGGCCACAGCTGCCCCGTAGATCCACAAGGCTGCTCTAGTTTATTCAGTTGTTATGGTTACCTTTCAATTGCAATTCAGTTACAGTTACAGACAACACTGATATGGAACGATGATTAAACTTTTTATTCCAGATCTACATCATAGGTGTCGTATTATTGGGAAATAATGGAGACCCTGTCAGCCAATCAAAATCAGTATTTCATTTCTCTGGGTGATTTTAACATTTAACTGTTTGTCTACTCACTATATTGTCTAGATTCTATATAAACCCTGATGAAAAAATTGACACACCCTCTCCATCCTGAATGACTGAGATTGTCATGTCTCATTCAAAGCAGTTTAATGGCAGAAGTGTACTTCCAACATCACTTGTGATACAATGGCTTGGCCAAATGTAATGTGTTTTCTCCTCCTATATTACTGTATAAATGCATAAACTGACTGAAAGCGAAGAGGGAGTGGCTGTCCCTGTTGCTACAAATGATCCCACCATGACGGTGTAGCAGTAGGCTGACTATGTATGGTGAGGTGTTTATGTGACTGCATGCAGTTTAGCCATATACAGAATTATGAGTGCCAGGGCATGTCAATATCTTCATGTGTGAATCTGTCCTGTGTTTGTGTGTGTTTGTTTGTATGTGTGTGTTGTGTGTGCTGTGCCAGGATGTGCGTCTCTGTGCATGAGAGCAAGCTTCCAGATCATGTCACATATAGTACTTCTGGCCCATCAGGTTGCATCTGTCTACCAGAGTGAGAGAGGAGTGACCTTTAGCATGGAGCACAGTACACCGAACACCCTCTCTGTCCCCTGCCTGCTGTGCCACATGGACCCACACAAAGACAGAGAGAGAAATAACTGGGGGAGATATTAAGAGGTGGCGTTTTACAGAAAAGAGTGAGCCTTGTTTGGGTTTGTGTATGGGTTTCTCTCTCTCTCTCACCCACTCTCTTTGTGCCTTAGTGTGTGCGTGTGTATGACATACAACTACATTCATTCAGCCTGAACTCATCATCTAGCCGAAAGGTGAGTGCATGTAGTTTGGGTGCTGAGACAAGGAAACATTTAAACCTACTTGAATGGTAATCACCACATTTATGCACAAATGCCCCCTTTTGCTCCACCTTCACAGCACCAGAGGTTTCCATTATTCTAATGAGTGATTCCCTCCTAAAATAAAGCAAGTCTGAAAACACTAATACATTGCTGGTACATGACATGTGGAAAATATATATTAATGACATGGAAATATAAGAAAAAAAAACACTTAAAAAACTTATATCAATGTCATCTCCAGACTCTACAAGTAAATTTCATAAGTGTACATAAATGTAAGACAGTCTTTGCAGTTTTATTTCATTTTATTCTTAATTGACTGCCACTTTGGCCGTAAGTCTATAAATCTGGCAAAATTAAAGAAAAACAAATAAAACAGACAGCATTTGATATCTAAATACTGGAAGTGGGCCCTTCTCTCTGGTTTCCATTTAAAACAAATTAGCATAGACGTTTTCTTTGATTTTGATCGCTGATGTGGCCTTATTAACCTATTATTAACCGTTTTTTAAGTATTTAAATAAGTTTCAAAAAGTTTATTTGAATCCTAAACCCACCATTTTGCTGCAGCGCTTGTGTTCATTATATTTGGAAGAAAAGTTGAGCACCAGAATATTTGGCATGGGATATTAACTTTAAAAAGGACTAATTTCGTGCCTACAACAGCAATCAAAGCCAATTTGTGAACTGATTGCATGTTATCAAGCGCAATTATATGTTTGGCCAAAACCTACCAATGGGCTCTTTGAAAAAATGCTTCACCCTCTTTGATGGAATCGTAGATAAAACATGTTACATTTATTTAATGACGATGAAACAGCCCCCCTACCGTGTGAGGACAAACGCCTGCCTGAAAATGAAACGCCTTGAACGCGCGCCCCCCACCAATGTCGCTTCTCGCGCTGTGACAGCTCCCTTTGCGCAAATGGCCGGGTGGTGAAGTGCCAGCACGCGACAGCGACACTTGGCAATTACGCTGATTGCACGTGAGTGTTTTGGGTATAGCCAGCTCGGCGTATCCGCCCGCCAGTCGTGAAAGAAGGCTCTATTTTGCCATGTTTTCCCTCAGTTGAAATTGGTCTTTCTTGAAACCGTAACAGACCTCCCGCTTCTAAAATCATCATTTACCTGTCAGAGGCAGATTGGACCCCAGGGGGGAGACGCACCCCCGGGGATAATAGTGGACCGTCCGGGCCTATGTTTTTGACTGCCATCAAGACAAGGGGTGGAAGGCTATTCCAGAGCATTTGTACCTGTCTAACGGCGGCTTTCTGTATCCCCGAAATTGACACTGCTGCTAGGCCTACTTCAAACACTCGGGCGGTTGGTGATGCATATAAACCTACGGGGGAAAAATCATTAGTCGCCGGTCATTGAACTTGACACTAAACAGCATGGTCCGCGTGGTTCAGATGATACACTCTGGCAGATATGGCCACATTTTTCATTTGTAATGCAAGTTTTTCATTTTCTCGAATATTTGGCAAGAAATTCGCTTTCTTCTCTGTATATAATGGTCTGCACGTAAGGGCTACACTTGAACAAATGTAGGGCGAATTCACAAACTATGTTTTGGAATTGTTGCATGTTGCTCATCAGGAGAACAATAATTAGTTTTATGTCCCCTACAATTACCACTGACCAAGGCAAGTTTTTTCCCAATAACATGGGAATAACATGGCAATTATTGTACAAGGCTGCCCTCTCATGATGAATCTTGGAAACACATCTTCATTTAGTGGTGAAACTGTGTTACTGTAAACTGGGCTCACAACGTCAGACAACAAACAGTGTAGGTCTGCATGGACACATGTCAAACTTTAGAAAATGAAAAGGAATGTCTGCCTTGACAAGTATTTATTAAACACTGTTTTTAACCTTTCTCCCCCAACACTGAAACAGTTCAAAGGTGCAGCATAGTGGACCTTAAATGTCTACTTTAAAGTATTATTATGAATATATTTTGAATGTTATTTTGTTTTTGTTGTTTTTTTATGTTTTTGAATGTATAATTTTGAATATTATGAATTTTCAAAATAACACCTTTGTTAATGGACGTTTGTATGAATGCAAGTGAATCGGCACTCTAGGATTGTTGTGTGTTTTGCATTTTGTAGGTGAATTTATTTAGGAAAATACAAAATGACTGCCTTGATACAGCATTATCAGCCCCTTATCATTCACAGTCACACGTTAACCCCCCCCCCCACCACACACACACACACACACACACACACACACACACAGATAGCAAGAGGCTGGCAGGCCACCAGAGACCAAGCTGGTGATCTGGTGGGGGGCAGCCATCTTGACATATGAAACATCAACAGATCACCAGCCTTTTGCTATCTGGTTATCAACACCTGTGCAGCTGATCCCTGTCAATTTCTAAGCACTCTGCATGTATCCAGTCCTGGCTACCATTCTCTCAATCTTTTCCAGCAGCTCTGTGACCTGCTCGTCCCTCTGACTGCCATGGCTCAAAACATGGTATCTGCCCCCACACCTTCCCACCAGCCACTGAAGATCCCCATTCCGGAGGAGGTGCTGCTGGGGACTCTCCCCCAGTGCCTCCCCCCAGGTAAGCACCACAAGGCTGTGTCTCCAGGCCTCATCCCCAATTGCTTCCACCGTGGCCTGCACTGCATGCCGGTATGCCCGTGTGACAGACAGGTAGGAGGGAATGAGGAGGAGGAATGCATGGGGACCAGGCTGTGACTGGGAGATGCCCTGGAGAATGTCCTGGTGCTGTGCTGTTGTTGAGTTCCTGCAGGAGCGCCACTTGAGACCGGAAGGTTCCACAAGGCTGATTTTCCTGCCAGACACCTGACTCTTCCAGGGTGTCCGGGAGTTGTCCAAGTCTGGGCCCAGGAAGATGCTCCGAGCTGGATGACGTGAAGACCAAGCTTCTCCTAGGAGCACCAGTCTCAGTTCTGGAACCCTGGGTACCAGATCTGGACTGATGTTGAGAGAGCTATGAGATTGGTGGTAGTCTTCATTGTCATAGTCACTGTCGCCTTCATCCTCTCCCTCACTATTTGTTCCTCCTGAGACTTCCAGTGTGGATCTAGGAGGACATGTAGTCCTATTGGCCTGTATCTGCCTCAGATGACTAGACTCCAGCTTTCTCTCTGTGTCCAGCTGTCTCTCAAAGGCATCCACCTCTCCTCCGTGGCCAGAAATGAGCTCCTCCAGTCGATTCTTCATGTCTATGAGTTTGTGGATCAGCTCAGTTTCTCTTCTCTCTACTTCTGAGTCATTTGCTTCATCCTTTTTCTTGTCCTCCTCCTTACTGTCCTTCTCCTTAACTCTGTTCTCCTTTGTCTCTCTCCTCTGCTTCAACAGCTCATCCAGGGCTTTCTCTGTTTGCCCTAGTTCTTGCTCTGTCCTCTGCAGCTCTGCTGCATTCCTACTCCATACTCTGCCCCCTGGAGCTTTAGTCCCACCTACAAGTCGGAGTTCCATGTTATACAAGTATTTTTCCCACTGCTCTAATTCCAGAACCTTCTTCTTCATGTCCTGCTCCTGATCTCTTAGGTTTGTTTCTCTGCTCTCAATTTCAGCTTTTCTCTTTTCCAACTCTTGTTTGTCCCTCAGAAGGTTTTCCTGTGATTCATTCATACACTTGGTTCCTGCTTCAGGGTAATTTTTTTGTTTGAGCTCTCCTTGACTAAGGTCTTCTTCCTCCTTCCTTTGCTGATGTTGATTTTTTTCCATTTCATTCTCTTTAATGCTGATCAGAGCCTCTCTGCTGCTCAGTTGTTTTTCTAGGTCTCGTAGTTCTCGTTCTTTTTCCGTCATCCTCCGCTCCTGCTCCTCAAGGTTTTGTACTTGTCTTTCAAGGTTTTGTGATGTGTTGGCCTGATTTTGCTCCTGGCAGACCAGCTCCAGTTCCTGTTTCTGCACCTCACTTTCTCTTTTCTCCAAAGCTTCCTCTTTCCTCAGTAGATGCTGTTCCCGTCCATCAATCTCGAGGTTCTTGTTTTCAAGGTCAGCAAGTCTCTTCTTGAGTTTCTCCTCTCTTTGAGCAATATCTACTAATTCTTGTCTGTCATTGTCCAGTCTCTTAGTCATCTCATGTAGCTCACGCTCCTTACCCTTCAGGTTTTCTTCTATGCCAATGAGTTCCTGTTCTCTATTTTCTAGTTCATTGGTTCTTTGTTCTAGCTCGTATTCTTTGTTGTTTAGTTCATGCTCACGCAGACCCTCCAGTCTCATAATGTCTTTTTTCTTGTTCTCCATCTCTTCTAAGCTCTTTTCCAGTGCAACTTGACATCTTTCTACTTCCTTCTCTTTGTTCATCACCGACTCTTCCCTTTCTTGGAGCTCTTGTTCCTTTTTTTGAAGTTCATTTTCCTGCCTGTCCATGTTTAGCCTTTGGTTCTTTAGTTCATTCGCTTGATTTCTGAAGTAGAGTTCTTTCTCCTTAAGGTCAGCTTCTTTTTTCTCCAGAATCAAAGCTTGTTTTTCCACATCCTCTTCTTTCATCTCTGATTCATGAAGTTTATGCTCCAGTTGTTCTTCTTTATTTGAAAGGTCCTGTTGTGTAGTGCTCAGCTGTTGTTCTAGGCTTAAAAGCTGTTTTTCTTTTTCTTGTAGTTTCTGTTCTTTCTCCGTAAAGTCCCGATACTTATCATCCAGTTCCTGGGAGATGTTTTCACATTTCTCTTCTTGCTGTTTTAGAACTTGCTCTTTTCTGACCAGTTCATTTTCCCTTATCTCCAAATTCTGTTTTGTCTTGAGGCAGTCCTCCTTGACCTCCTCCTCATGTCTTTGCTGTTCTGCCCTTTGCATCTCAATCTCTTCTTTGGCAGAGATCAGTTCGCGTTTACTGTTCTCAATTTCTTGCCTCTCATTTGTTAGCGCCTCATCTGTCCTTCTTAGTTCTTCCTCCTTGAAGTTTGTCTCTTCTCTTTTCCTCTCTAACTCCTGTCGGACTCTGTCTAAGTCTCGATGTGTCTGCTCTGATGTGGATTTTAGGTCTTGAAGGCCTTTGTCCAACTTCTCCTCTGCGGCTTCAAGTTCATTTTCTCTCCTTTCCAGGACTTGGGTCTTCGCCTTTAACACTTGGTCTCTCTCTGTCAGGTCACTCTCCATTGTCTTTAGAGTAACATGGAAGTTTTCCATGTCTTTTTCTTTAAGGCTGAGTTCTTCTGCTGTCTTTTCAAGCTCATTCTCTTTGCTTTCAACTGTGAGCTCTCGTCCAGCCAGTTTTTGTTCTTTTGTTCTTATTTCTTCCTCTTGCTTTTGCAGTTGAGATTCTTTCTCTTTTATTTCTTGCTCTTTTCCTCTTAGACCCTCTGTTTTTAATTCATAATTCTGTTGAAGATGCTCCAGGTCTTGCTTTTGTTGTCCAAGTTCAACCTCTTGTTTCTCCAAGTCTTGCTCTTGCTTTCTTAAGTTGTTTTCTTTCTCTGTCAGTTCTATTTCCCGTCGGTTGAGTTCTTCTTTGTCATTCTGCAGCTCCTTTAACTTGTTTGTAAGATGAAGTTCAGACATCTTGAGCTCACCCTCCTTCCTACTCAGCTCCTGCTCTCTTTCAGCATCTTGCAGGTTCAGCTCAGCCTGTCTCTCATCCAGCTTCTGCTCATAGTATCCCTTCATCTCTTTCATCTGGTTCTCCATGCCCTCAATCCTCTCTCGCATTTTTTCCGCTTCTCGGCGCTGCGTCTCATTTGTCTGCTGCAGTTCGCCAGCCTCACGACGGTGCTCCTGTGCCGCCTCTAGAAGTTGGGCTTCCTTGGCCCGCACCATCTCTCGGCCCTGCTGCAGCTGTTCCTCCATCTCAGCCTGCCTCTTCTCATGGCTGGCCCTTTGGGTCTGGAGGTCCCTCTGAAGGTCTTCGCTTCTCTGCCTGAGCTGCTGAAGGTCCCTGTCCATCTCCTGCCTCCTCTCCTGCAGGTCCTCCACTCGCTTCTGGCTTTCCTTGAGCTGCTGTCGCACCTCCACCAGGTGCTTCTCCACCTCACGTTTCTCCTCATCTAGATGTCTAATGGCAACGTCTTTCGTTTCCAAGGCTAGTGCCTTTTCAGCCTCTGCCCGTTTACTCTCCTGCTCGTGCTGGGATTTCATCTTCTCTCTTTGCTTCTCATTTCTTTCAATCTCTACTTTCAGGGACTCCTCTCTCGCTCTGTGGTCCTCCTCCATGTTCTTGACCAGCAAGGCATTCTCAGATTCTTTTCTCTGGAACTCGGCTTTCACATCACTCAGGTCCCTCTGGATCTGTTTAGCTATCTTCTGCACCTGGTCTGCTTCTCTATCTTTCTCTTGGTTTAGTTGTTTTAAAAGAATGACCTGTGCCTGTTTCTCATCAATCTTTCTCTTCATTTCTGCATCTTTTTTTGCACTCTGCTCTTTGTGTGAGCGATGCAGGCCAGTGATCTCCTCTTCTTTCTCACGGAGTGCATTTTCTAGCTCTTTGTGCCTTTTTAAACTCTCAGCGTTCTTCTTCTTCTCTCCCTCAATCTCTTTTTCATGGCTCTGGTTCAGTTGCTGAAGCCTTATCAGCTCTGTCATCTTCTCTTGAATGGCATCTTTTAGTTTGTTTATTTCTTCCTCTTGTTTTGCGTCTATCTCCTTCTGCTTTGACGCCCTCTCCATCTCCTTCTTTGCGTGCTGCTGTGCAGTCTCTTCTATTTGTCTCTCTTTTTCTTGAAGCTGCTTCTTCATTTCATTCTCTTGGTCCTTCAGCTTCTTGTCCATCTCTGTCTTCACCTGTGAGACCTCGTCAGTGCACCAAAGCTTTAAGTTGTCCATCTCTTTCTCTGCCTGCTCCAGTCTTGCTGCCCACTCCTCATTCTCTCTTTTGCTTTTGATCTCCATATGTAGTTTCTCCTGCTGCATGGCCAGATTCTGTCGCTCCAGCTCCATGGATTTCACTTGCTGCTCCTCCACCTTCTCTGTCAGCTCTTCCACCTCCCTGCTCTTGTCCTCCGCCTCCATGGTTGCCTCCTGCTTCTCCTGGAAGACGCGGTGCAGCTCATCAGCCAGACGGTTGTTCTCCAGTGTCAGATCTTGGATCTCTCGCTCCTTGTCCTCTGTCAGCCAGGTCATTCTTTCTTCCAGTTCACTCATCAGACTCCTCTGATCCTCACCTCCTTTTTCAGGGGTGCCCTCTCTCCCTCCAGCCTCATCCTCTCCTCCTCCTCCTCCTCCTCTTGGGCTGTGCTTTCCCTTCTCCCTCTTCCGGAGGATGCTCCAGCGGAGGCTTTTCACCTCCCCCTCTCTGAGTCTTCTGAGTTCTTTCTCCTGTCGCTGCAGGCGCTCGGTCAACTCCCGCAGCCTCACATGGTAGCGCTCATTCTTGGCGCGGCCTAGCTGCTGGATGTCATGTACGAGTGGGGAGAAGGCCTCACACCGGTTGCCCGCCACCATCTTTTCCACCTTAGATAGATAGAGATAGTTAGTTACTTTATTAGAAGATAGATAGAGATAGATAGTTAACTGATTGATCTCAAAGGAAATGACAGAATCCAACAGCTTACACAATCCTGATACAAGTAACAGATACCACCAAGACATTCCTATTAACTGTGGTTGAAGTGGCTGTCAATACACTTGCGCTTTGACTTGAACTTGAAATACAAATTAAATAAATAAACATTGCGCAAATACCTTGTCCAGCAGCTCGGCCACCTGTGTCATTGGTCTTGTCACTGTCGTTGTCATAGTTGTGGTAGTGATGGCAGTGTTGCTAAGGACGTGGTAACGGTCACCACAGCGCTCCACCAGCTGTCGCAGGTGCAGGCCACCACTTTGAATGTGCTGTTCAGCCGACACACCGGGGCGCAGCTTGTCACCATGGGTGAAGAGGAGCACGGTGTGCCGCCACACACCCTCGCCCAGTGTCGCCATGTGCTCCTCCAAACATGACAACAATGCCGCTGTCACCACCACATCCACCCTCAGCGTCACCAACACAGCATGAGGCCCTGGCGGGCAAAGTGCCACCCCGCCAACAATCTCACGCTTCACCCTCTCCGGGGTACCCCCCTCTGGCCCGCCCTCCCAGCCTGGGCTGTCCACCACGGTCAGCTTGCGGCCTGCCAACTCAGCTTGGCCCCTGGCACACTCCTCTGTGACGCTGCCCGTCTGGAAGAGGGCCTGGCCCAGGAGTGTGTTGGCAGCAGAGGTCTTGCCTGTCTCTCTCTCTCCCAGCAGGAGAAGTCTGAGCTCAGGCAGACGTCGGCCTCCCCTGGGGAACAGCTGCCGATCTTCCTGTTCTTCTGATGGCGGGTGGTCACCTGTAGGGGGAAAGAAGGAAATGGGGACACAAGAGTGCTGTGAAAAGTGGAGAGGTGACATGGCAATGGTAACAGAGATAATGCTAAAGATACATTTGTAAATGAATTATTAATGTCAGTGTATCGCTTTGTCAGGACGATTTTTGTGACCACATGGCTTTTCAAAACATTTTTGAAAACCTTTAAGAATAGTAATACACATACACACAAACACACACAGAGTTGTGGCCTACTCACTATTGAATAGCACCCTAATCCTCCGCTGAGCCTCCATCACGCTCTCAAACACACAGAGACACACACACACACACACACACACTCTTTCTCTCTCACACACACGTACACACACACACACAAACACACACTCGCTCACTCTCTCTCTGTCTCTTTCTTTCTCTGTCTCTCTCACACACACACACACACACACACACACACAAACAGATGTGTGGCCCACTCACTGCTGAGTGCCGCCCTGATGCAGCTCCTCAGCGCCTGCGCCTCCATCTGTCGTTGCTTCTTCCTCCTCTCCCGGCCCCGCCTGCGCCCCTCGGCCTCCAGGCCCCGCAGCAGCGGTGCTGTCCCAGCCTCCAGGTGTCCTCCTCCAGCCTCCGCCACCATCTTCTCCAGCTTCGCCAGGAGCTCAGCCACCTGCTGCCTGTCCTCACCTCCCCCACCGTTGGCACCGCCAGGGGAGGAGATCCGTCGCCTGTTCTCCATCACGTGGCACCTGCCTCCACACCTCTGCAGGAGCTCTCGGAAGGCCTCCCTCTCGGCACGCGGGGATGTCTCTACGCCAGAGACGTCGATCGGGCCCTGTTCGTCTCCGCGAGTTACCACCAGCATGGTGCGTTGCCAGGCGCTCCCATCAGCTCCGAGCATGGTCAGGTGACTCTCGGCCTGACGCACAAAGTCATCTGTGACAGACGTGCGTGATCGCAAGACCAGCAGGAAGGCGTGTGGGCCGGGCGGGCAGAGCGACACGCTGCGCACCGTCTCGTGGGTCACCCAGGCTGGCGTCCCGTTGGCTGAGTAGTACCATTCCCATCCGGGGGTGTCCACCACCAGAACGCGACGGCCTATCACCTCCCCTCTCTGCTTGGCGCATTCCTCGGTCCAGCGATCCACTTCAAACCTCCTCGCTGCACCCAGAATGGTATTGCCTGTGGAGCTTTTGCCTGCCCCCCGGCGACCCAGCAGAACCACTCGCAGCTCAGAGAGGGGGGGTCGTCCAGAAGGGCTGGATGGTCCTTTGAGTTAGGAGAGTATTAAATAGTTTAGACCAAATTTAAGACAGCATCATAATTGTGGTACATACTACGAATCATACACTTATGTGTAATCTCTTGAGCCGCACACCAATGTGTGTGCGTGTTTGTGTGTGTGTGTCTGTGTGTGTGTGTCTATTGTAATCACATACACATATGCTTTAGCAAGTGTCAAGGAAGAGTAGTATGAGAGAAGATCCAGGTTAAGGGTTTGAAGTCGGGAATTGCATAAAAATGGGAACCAAATGAATATTTCAACCAACTGAAATTGTGTATTGTGTGCCTCCAACATTATCAGCTGCCTTTATGTTATGAGAAAGCATGTGTATATTTCCAGACAATGGTCAATGACTGCCAGACTGACATAGACAACACTGTTTATTTTAAGATGTGATGACCGCCATAGTAAGACAGCCTGTGTTACAGGCCCAAATGTGTTTTTCTTCAGCAGTAATAACAGTGATCTGTGCTAAGGCTGTATGCTGTATTTGCCACAGTAAGGACGTTAGGAATCGATAAGAGAATTGATAAAGAGTAAGACCAATAATGGGATCAATATTGATTAAAATCCTTCACCACTAATCCAGGTACAGAGAATCTCATATACTGTAAGTGCATATTCTTACAAATAGAGGCAGAAGATAGAAAGACTGACAGACAGACACACACACACACACACCATAGGACAGACACACACACACACACACACACACACACCATAGGACATCAAAGAGCAAGGATGAACAGGCAGGAAGAAACACTGGGTCCCTCCCCACTAAGATAAGATTAGCAGAAAGTTTGCAATACACACTCAGACAATACTCTGGTTATGATGTGCTGTTATCTGTCTGACATGCTGACTTGGGGCATTTTTGAAGGAGAACACTGTAAATGATGGGAGTCAAACAGGAGACAATGTCAAACCAAAACATAATTTGTTTGGGAGAAAGCCTCTTAAATCTTAGAGACCCCGAATAGCTGTAATCGCACCCAGTACTAAACAGGCAACAGATGTAGGACACCTTCACTGGCAGTGTGACAAAGTCAATTCATTGTCTTCATCTATCCTTAAGGGAGAGATTTGACACTTGCCAACACATAAAGGACATAACATGGTAATAAGGATAAGCCTGCATAAAATTCACTTTTAATTTCAACAATGTAAAAGGTTTACACATTGTTGAATTGTTCAATACAGCGTGGATTTCTCCCCCCCAAACTGAAGCAGCATGTCTGCTGAATGAGGAGGAGGCAGCAGCATCCACACTGTAAAAAGGAAAAGTAAACGCACTTGATGAATTTGGGGAAACTTTGTGCCTCATATGAGTGTTTTTCACTTTCACTTATATGAGGCATCGAGTTTCCAATTTTCCAAATAAGTTTTACTTTTTCTTTTTCACAGTGTACTTTCTCTGTCCTATTTTTCTACGTTTGCTTCTTTATAAACCTCTTCTCACCCTTTCTGTCTTTCTGCTTTCAACGTCCTCATCCTCACAGCCCATTTTAATCTATCTGTTCTCTCAAACTTTAGTTCAGCTCTTATCCCACCCCCCACTTCTCTCTCTCTCTCTCTCTCTCTCTCTCTGTCTCTCTCTCTCTCTCTCTCTCATGACTGACGTTAGCAGTTTTGTGCAGCTCACCTGCTCTGCTTGGAGTCCTCGGCACACTTCCCTCCATCTCTCTCTTCCTCCTCCTCCCTTCTTTCTTTCCTCTTTTGTGTTGGTGAAGACTAAACTGTCCTTATCGTTGTCCTGGTAACCTTTAATCTCTCATGGGTGTTCCCTGGCTGCTATCAGTTCTGTCGTTTGTCTCTGTGCGTACTGCAGGCTTCACCATTTCCTGTCTGCAGTGGCGCTCAGAAGGTGGAAGTGCTGCGGGGTCATGTGACTTCAACCTGTGGTTTTCAGAGACCTTTGCTTCATACACGCATGCATAGTAGGCCATACATACAAACACACACTCAAACACACACACACACACACACACACAGAGTGGTGTGTTATTGTACAATTCTTAAAATATCCAGTGTGATGTTTTTCATGCAGCTGGGTGTCTTGTCAGTGTGTGTATCAGGGTGTCTGTGTGTGTATGTGTGAGAGAGAGAGAAAGAGAGAGGTATGCAACTCAGAGTGCACCAGCCTGATATTGTTGATCATTGTGTGTGTGTGTGTGTGTGTGTGAGAGAGAGAGAGAGAGAAAGAGAAAGAAAGAGAGTGAGAGAGTCTGGATTCTCTCTATGTATCTTGCTTGTAATAGGCACAGACTTTGTGCTAATTTTTAACTCACTGAGCCACACCCATTGAAGTATAACACACACACACACACACACACACACACACATCAATTGAACAGAAGCTCACGTGAGGATGCACATATCTACAAAATACAAATGTACACTCACACACACACACACACACGCACATCCGCATGCACACAAACACACACACACATACACACACATACTGTACACTCAAAGTGAAGTAGGAAGTGTGAGGCTGGTGTTGCGATAGGCCCGGAAACTTCAGACCATGTGGTTTTCGGTGCGCTGACATTGGCAGAATGCCTTGCGGTCAGTACATTTGTGTGTGTGTGTGTGTGTGTGTGTGTGTGTGTGTGTGTGTGTGTGTATGTGTATGCCTTGTGCTCAGTACATTTGTGTATGTGTGTTTGTGTGTATGCGTATGTGTGTGTGTGTGTGTGTGTGTGTGTGTGTGTGTGTGTGTATGCGTATGTGTATGCCTTGTGGTCAGTACATTTGTGTATGTGTGTTTGTGTGTATGCGTATGTGTGCGTGTGTGTGTCTATGTATGTGTATGTGTATGCCTTGTGGTCAGTACATTTGTGTATGTGTGTTTGTGCGTATGCGTATGTGTGTGTGTGTGTGTGTGTGTGTGTGTGTGTGTGTGTGTGTGTGCGCCTTGTGGTCAGTACATTTGTGTCTCACCTCTGTCATCAATCACACACCAAATGGAGAGGAGACAATGACGGTACAATGGCACACACTGCAGACATTCACTATTCCTGTGCTATTTTTTAACACTGAATAATGAGACTTATTCAAACAAGCGCACACACACTGAATATCCTGCTGTGTATCATGTAGCTATACTGTCACAGGAATCCTTGCTATGATGAGAAACCACAATGACTCATCACTGCCCCCTGTAGACAGTTACCTGCAGTACAGCAGTAAAGTCTGTCTTCCATGTAAAAGTGCATGCATTCATTTATTTTAAATTCTATTTTTTTATTATTATTATTTTCAGTTAAAGAATACATACACAATGTTCTGCCTTAACAGGCCAAACTAGTTCCATAGTTCTGCAATGTAATATATATTAGATGGTTAGGTGATATATTTGAACAGCAATGTAGATTTGTGTGTGTGTGTGTGTGTGTGTGTTTATGTGAGATGTGTGTGTGTCTCGTGTTAGGTTGTGTATCTTGTGTGTAGGTGTATGCGCATGTTTTGTGCATCGGTGCATTTGCAGGTGTTCCATTCTAACCCTTTAAGTGTGTTTTTGTGTGTGTGTGTGTGGTAATACACACTTAATACACAGGAACTGTTAGCTCATTTCAATGAGTTTTGCTTCCTGGGGGTTGAGTTGTGTGGGCTGGGAGGTGCTGTTAAATTATTTTATTTTATTAATATCTCTTTCAAAAGACAGGTGAAAACACTGTTTCTATGAGATGTATGTGGAACATGGGCTATATAGTTTTGTCTTGTAACAACCCTGCAAAAAAAAATCCAGCTTAGTAGCTCGTTTTAGCTGGTCAAACCAAACCATCAAACATCTTGTGAAAGCACACCTTAAGATGGTCTTGTGAAAGCACACCTTAAGATGGTCTTGAGAAAGCACACCTTAAGATGGTCTTGTGAAAGCACACCTTAAGATGGTCTTGAGAAAGCACACCTTAAGATGGTCTTGTGAAAGCACACCTTAAGATGGTCTTGTGAAAGCACACCTTAAGATGGTCTTGTGAAAGCACACCTTAAGATGGTCTTGTGAAAGCACACCTTAAGATGGTCTTGTGAAAGCACACCTTAAGATGGTCTTGTGAAAGCACACCTTAAGATGGTCTTGTGAAAGCACACCTTAAGATGGTCTATCCGGCTGCTCCAGCTTAAACTGGTCACACCAGCATCTCCCAGCCTGGACATTGCTAGTGGTTGTGCTGGTATGAATGTTGGAAATGACTGGTATCTGGCCAGCAAAATCAGCTGCAATGGCCATCTTAAGCTGGTCAAACAAGCTAAATCATCACATCTCATACCAAAGCACACCTTAAGCATGCACACAACTGGCTGATGACACCATATGAAAGCAGCATAAACAGCTAAAACCGGCAGTCATTCAGAGTCCGTTTCAGGCTCACACACACATTTGTGAAAACTTCATGAACTTTCTTCTCTTTGAATGACAGAAAATGATCACACACATGCATACACACACACACAAACTGTCTAAACAAAGATGGCACATATGTCACTTTCTTTTTTAAGGTCACTTGCAGACACACACACACACACACACACACACACACACACACACACAAACAGTGCATGAATACATTGCATGGTAAAGCCAGCCTAACAGACAGAATGAACAGAATTAACAATACATGTGCATCCAAGACAAATGGTACACACAAGTATATGTGAATCTCATACAACTCTTTAAACATACTGTAGTAATTTGTGTAACTTCTGAAAATAGTGATGAACACTACTGGAACTAAAAGATTCACTTGTGTGCTATATTTAGTTACATAGATTTATCTGTTTATCTGTCCTTCATTTGTTTATAACTGTATAATATATATAGTAAAAAGCCTACAAGTACCCTACAGGCAACAACAGAAACAACTACAACAACACAAACATTACAAAATGATCACAGAGCTACTGCTAATGGTGACACACAAACACACACACACACACGCACATATAACACACACATACACATGCACATACAACACACACACGCGCACACACACACTGTGCTGTTCCCTTTTAGTATATAAGTGGGAGCAGGGCAGCTGTTGGCATTGGCTGGACCAGATTCTCAGCTCCTGAACTCTGGTGGACATCACTGCCTTCTCTCCTCTCTGCCGTCTAACAGGTTAGTGTGTGTGTGTGTGTGTGATTAGTAGTAGCTTTATGATCATTTTGTGTTGTTGTTGTTTGTATTGTTGTTGTATGTAGGGCACTTGTTGTAGGGTTTTTAGAGTAGGCTACTTGTCAAAAGTTTACCTCAAAAAACTCTTTGTGAAAAGAATATTTGATGTTCACTGGTACATGTTATGGTTAGTGATGTGTTTGTGGTAACTGGTTAGTACATGTTATGGTTAGTGATGTGATGTGGTTAGCGGTTAGTAAAGTGAATCTACCACTGGTAGATTTAGCAAAGATTGTTTAAATATAATAACAGTAGTTATTATATATATACTATATATAGTGAACATACTGTGTCTATGGGCCTCTTGCTTCATTACTGTAAAACATGTACTTTACAGAGTTTAGTTATAACCTGTGTGTATGTCTATATGCATCAATGTATATGTGTGTATGCAATATCATAAATATTAGTTGTGTATTAGTGTTACTGCAGTACTGAAGTAAATCTGAAGGTCAATAGATAGATAGACAGATAGATACTGTAGATAGATAGAGAGAGAGAGAGAGAGAGAGAGAGAGGGAGAGATCAACAAAAGGTTAATTGAGTGCTGAATGGAGTGGAAGTCAGCAGAGAGTAAAAAGAGAAGAGTGAAAAAGACAAACGACAGACTTTGCAACGCATACAAGACGTCACAACGTGTTTTATTTTGTGACAGAATTCGAATGTCATTGTTTGTGTGTGTGTCTGCAAGAAAGAGCCACACAGGAGAAGCCACATATTTGTGATTGAGTACCCATGTCTATATTTGCTGAGACTGACCTTTCTTCTCAGTTTACTGTATGTTCCTCTGTGTTCTATGTTCTTCTCAGTCTACTGTATGTTCCTCTGTGTTCTATGTTCTTCTCAGTCTACTGTATGTTCCTCTGTGTTCTATGTTCTTCTCAGGCTACTGTATGTTCCTCTATGTTCTATGTTCTTCTCAGTCTACTGTATGTTCCTCTATGTTCTATGTTCTCAGTCTACTGTATGTTCCTCTGTGTTCTATGTCTACTGTATGTTCTTGTCAGCCTACTGTATGTGTGAGCATGCATTTGTCTGTATATGTTTATACGTTTATGAATATTTGTGTTTTTGAGCATGTATATGTATATGTTTGTGTCTGTGTGTGTGTGTGTGTGTGTGTGTCCAAGTTTTGGTCAAACAGTACCAGCTCTGTGCTTGGGCATGATTCGCCTCCCCAGAAGGTGCAGAGGATGACGACAGAAAACCCAATGTAGTACATACACACACACACACACACACACACACACACACACACACACACACACACATACACACACATACACACACACCCTCCCCTTCCAAACACACCATCACCCTTAACTCCCCCTTATGTCTTATGTTGGCTTGCCCAGAAAGCCCCCATTATGCAATCTGATTCTCATATACGTATTTGTGTGTGACATTAGCATTGGCATCCTTCTCCTTGCAGGGGTATACTAATGAAAAGTACTATTGAGCCTCCAGGGCTATGATTACATACACACGCACACACACACACACACTCAATGAACTTTACAAGGGGAAAATATGTGTGTGTGCAGGGGAATATGTTTAAGTGTCTGTATATGACACACACACACTTAGAACTTTATAAGGGGAAAAAAAGAACCTTAGTATAAGAGTGTGTGTGTGTGTGTGTGTGTGTGTGTGTGTGTGTGTGTGTGTGTGTGTGTGTGTGTGTGTGTGTGTGTATTCATGTGCAGGGGAATATGTTTAAGCGACTCCACGTGATGCACATACAGTGATCTTTACAAGGGGAAAAAAGAGCTTTAGTATAAGTGTGTGTGTGTGTGTGTGTGTGTGTGTGTGTGTGTGTGTTTTCCCCCATAAGTAGTCTTTGGTGGCACAATGGAAATTCAAGAAACTCCCTTGCTTGCACTTGCTGGTTTATTGCTGCTTTTACAGACGTTGTGCAGATTGTTTACTCCTTTGTTGACCATCTGATATAAGTTGAAGTGGATCATGTCATGCCCACTAATGAAATGTTTTATTCCGTGAATAGTTATCATGGACGAATTATCATTCTTTTTTGTTTGTTTGTGTGTTTTTCATCCAATGATGTTTGCAATATGGCAGAGTCAGAGAGTAACTGATGACAACCAGCTCTCCAATCTGTGATCTCATCTTTGAGACAAACAAACAAACACACAAACACAGGGGGTAATAAACACTGTCTGGGAAATATCCCCTCATCAGAGTACATGCAAACAAATGTGCAAATGTGACAAATGTTCCGCTGGTAGCTGCCAAGCTACCGATGCTGTTTCAGGACTTTACCTCAGGAAATATTGAAACGTTGTCAGGGACTAAAGTGGAGGTGATGAAAAGTGCTACATTGAATGATCAAAGGGATAAATAATGCGCCAATCAGGTGTCCCTCAAGGAAAATGGCCAAAGCAATTCAGAAAAAAAATGTTGTCAGGGACTTTTCTCAAATGCGCTGTAGAGATTACCCTCTCTCTGGTTTCCTGCTGCTTTTCCAGTTCTGGCCTAGCTCCTGTATTATCCACTACCACCTGATAGCAACACAAATATAACATTTTGCAATCAACATCCATCAACTCTCTGAAAGACCACACTGTCACATTATCAAACAGCGTCACACAATCAAGAGCAACAGACTTTCTCAAATATGCTCTTGGGATACCTACTCTCTAGTTTCCTTCTGCTTTTCCTTACCCAATTCTAGCTGCCTATTATCCAATTGTGTGATCATTCATCAACTCTCTGAAAGACCATACACCATCATACTATTGAACGTCACACAATTAAGAGCAACAGAGGTCCTCATCATTTACTATAGAAACATAACTCACAGCAAATACAGCTTCAGCCATGTTATGTTTGCTCTGTAACTACAAATACACAAACAACAAACAAACAAACACGCTTCGTATGTGCTCAGTTTTTTTTCCATATTTTCTACCAATAAGTATACTGTAAGCCATCAAGTTTAAAGCAACATGCCACTATACTTGTCTGGAACCGTCAGGGTGTGAAAACGGCTGGATGAACTAGAGAAACGTAAAACTTAATTGTTTAAAGACACACCGGGCAATGTTTTAGATTAATCTACCAGGTTAGACACTTGATGATTAAATGGCTCATTACAAGGTGAATAAAGGCTCTCCTGGCTGCCTCTACTGGAGGTTCCATAGCTTGCAGGATCTAAACGGCGTGGTGGTGTTACAGGAAAACGAAACTGAATGAAACTGAAATCGTATTTATTATTCTGTCAGTCAATGTAAGGCTACAAAAATGATCATCGCTTTTTCCTGTTCTTTGGTTTGCAAGTAAATGCCATGTGGCGCTCCAGAGGTAAAAAATCGCTGCTTTAGGCCCCGGACCCCTGAGTGTTAACTCAAAAAATACTGCTTTAACTCAAGGGGAGGTGGCAAATTAGTTTATTTCCCCAAAAGGTGGAGTGTTCCTTTAAAGTAGCCTTCTTACATAAGTGGTGAGAGCACCTTGTGTGGAGTTGTGGTTCATACGTCTCACACAGCTGCCCAGGGATACCTATTCAACAGGGATACCTATTCAACAGTAGGAGTCCAGCGGGAAATGAAACAACAAGCCGCCAAATGAAAACTCGATTGGGTAATAAAATCTCAATCAGTCCCACATGGGTTGGTGTTCACGACCCTTTTCAGTCAGCTAGTGCATTGCAAGTACAAATATGCACCAGATGTGAAGTGTATGTGTGAGAGAGAGAGTCTCTGTTTGTGTGTGTCTGTGTGTGTCTGTGTGTGTGTATGTGTGCGTGCACAAGGTGATAGACACAGTGATTTGATTCTATTTTTCTTCTGCCTCCTACTTGTAATACACATCCTGTAAAGACTTAATCGTACTGTCATCACAAACAATTCGGTGTTTTGATTGGTTGATTTCTTTCTATCACAGCATCGTCTCATCAGCATGTCGGAGGCCCAGACCCCAGAGAGAGCCCCGCGCCTGCAGGTGAGCTCTCGCGGTCGCAGTGTGGCGCCCAACGCCACCTCTAACGCTGACGCTGAGGATGTGCCCGAGTTTGAGGTCTTCGAGGGAATAATAGCACCCCGTGGTCCTGGCATGTCTAGCGTCCTGGCAGGTGAGGAGAGATGCATTTTATATGTGTGTACGTGTGTGTACGTGTGTGTGTGTGTGTGTGTATGTCTTCATGTGTGTGTTTGTTTCCACAGGTTTTCTGGACATCTGGGACCTTGACCTGATCCGTGACGTGAACAAGCAGCAGCACAACACGGCTGTCTATTCCAATGACAACCTGATCGTGCGACGCGGACAGGAGTTCCAGATTAAGCTCACCTTCAACCGCGCCTACAACCCAGCAGAGGACAAGTTTGCTGTGGAGTTCGCCATTGGTGAGCCCCCAACCCCTCCTCCCCTCCCCCGCCCACCCCCGCACAGGCTGCCGATTGGCCTCCTACTCTGACTACTGTAGATAGAATAGAATAGAAAGCCTTTATTGTCATTATACACAGTATAATGAGATTTAAAGCAACTCCTTTAAAGTGCACACAGCGCAAAGTATAAATATGTCCTATGCAGAACTACTACAAGTATAAATAAGTCCTTTACAAAACTACTGTACAAAACTACTATGCAATAAAAGAGAACACCTATGTAAAGACACTGAGTACCCAGACAGACAATAAGACAGATACGACAGACATGAGTACAAACTGGCAAGCAGCACAACTATGCACTATTATGTTGTGGGACCAATGATAAGTAAAGTCAGCTAAAGTCAGAGGACTGTAGTTGGAAATGAATAAAAGTATACAGCAAACGAAATGCCATGAAGAAGCCCGGTGTGTGAGCACACCTATGGTGTGTGTGTCGTATTTCTGTTAGGTGAAATGTTATGTTTGCTTGTGCAAATACTGGCTAGTCAAGCTTATTCTTGCTATTCAAACCATCTCCTTAATTCTGAGTTTTATATTTGCCAGAGAGCATGAATGTTATGTATTTGTGTGTTTGTGTGTGTGTGTGTGTGTGTGTGTGTGTGTGTGATCCAAGTGTGATGTTTTCAGAGAATTTAGCCCATATCTAGCCTGTCAGCTTCGATGAAAGTACAGAAAAAGGATACTTCTCTGTTCCATGGAAAAAGAAGACAAACGCAGACCTGCACTGTTTTGCTCTCATTTTGCTAGTTAGGCAGAAAACCTATAGGATCCCCGTACAACTCACATGCAGGCCTTCCTGGATGCACAAAAGAGGAAACACAAAGCTGCTAGACTGTTGCTTGCCCTAAATACCCAATAATGTTGTACCACTCCAAGCCCACCTTGAGTTTAATGTGCGTGACTTTAGATGCTCATGATTGGTTAGATCAGGAATGTAGTTAATGAAGTGTGTGTGTGTGTGTGTGTGTGTGTGTGTGTGTGTGTGCTATTCAGAAGAAACAGAGTGAAGAAGACCTTCACTGGTATTTAAAGACTTTAAAGAGTGTGATACTAATGCATTAAAAACACACATGAACATCATACTTGCTGCCTGAACCCTCGTTCCCACAAATACCAGCTGGCCTGAATTGCTGCCGACATCATGTCATGTGTGAAAAACCTCTCCTCATCACTTTCTTCTTCTAGAACTTCCTTCCTAACGAATTCTTGACTTCCTTCTTTTTGTAATCTTACAGTAACATGTTTGTTGCTCAAAACGGGCTTGTTTTGTCATTCAGAGACAGGCCGGTGCTTGAGAATGTTTCTGCAAACGCAAATGCACCAAAGCTGAACCGGCAGCTTACTGATCATCTGAGGGTTCATGGTCATGGAACTTCAAATAAACAGCGAGAGAGCACTTTATTTACATTTTCAATGTCATGACAGTTTACAGTTTCTTTTCGTTCGCTAACAAGCCTTAACTCATACTTAAAATACTTTTCTAAACTCTTAACACAGCAAAACACCTACATCACACAATTAGCCAAACAGTTAGGTTTCTTATCAAAAGCACAAACACAGACAGTTTGGCTCAAGATCCAATAATTCTATCGAACACTACCATGTAGTAAGACAAAGTATACTAACTTTCAAAATCCTAACAAGTGATGGCATTTCTGAAACTACATTTATTTTTATGTATTTCAAATCCATGACTTCATGGGCTACATTGACTTCAAAACCCTGGTTCCATTTACTAACAGTCACCACCAATTATATTTCTGTGAGTGTTTACAGTGATGTGTGCATTTTCTAAAATGAGTGAGTCATTTTACATTACATAATGAATGTTCCATAGAAATTCTTCAAGAATTGTTGCAGATGCACGGGCCTATAGTTATTCCCAGCTGCTAACATGCTTTTAACCAGTCTGGAACAACTATTTTCAAAACATCTGAACAAAACAACATATCAGTCTGTTGTCAACCCCTGTCAACCTATCCAATTGCAAATGAAATTGGAGATGGTTTGTCTATTTTTTCCCAGTTAACTGTTCAGTGTTCATTCAAGAATTATTATCTATGTTGGTTGTTGTGCTGCTGTTATTGCCGAATTAGGGGGTTTTGTACAGTATTTAAGGTTTGGGGCATTAGATTTCCATTTCTGGCGCGCTGTGTTTAAGCATTTGCAAATAAGCCATATAAGATATATCATTTGGGTGTTGTCCTGTATGTAAAGAAAATGTAAACGTTATAGAAATGCATTCATTGACTGCATATAGTGTGAAAAGAGCAAGAAATGTGTCAACCGCATGGCCAGAACAGGCAGACGGTGTGCAAATTGTATTTAGAGTTTTGAAAATGAGGCTGATCGGGCAAAAGCTTGTTAGCAATTGAAAACAACTGTAAATGATTTTTAAGTGCTCAAATTTGTTTACCTCTTCCATTCTCCACCAGGGGGCAGTCCTCAGGCTAGCAAGGGTACATACATCCCTGTGTTTCCCAGTGATGAAAAGAACAAGTCTTGGCAGGGCCGTGTGATCGACACCAATGACAACCTCCTCACCATGGGCATCACCCCCACAGCAGACTGCATTGTTGGAAAGTACCGCATGTATGTAGCAGTGCTCACACCCTTTGGCATCAGGAGGACCAGGAGAGACCCAAGCCTTGACATCTATGTGCTGTTCAATCCCTGGGCAAAAGGTTGGTCACTTCATGCCATATTGGTTTGTTCTTTTCTCCCCAAAATTGTTTGTTATTATAAATGCAGATGAGATGTAAATGTCATTAAATGTAGAAATGTACATGCACAGTGTGTCCTGCCTGCATTAGGATCCCGTGTGCAACTCAAGATCCTAATGCAGAGAAATAATTCACAAATTATTATTCAAAAACCTGTTTATATATACGTGTATCAAATTGAAATATTTAAAGTTATTCAAAGTGTGTGTGTGTGTGTGTTCACCTCATCGTAGAGGATGCTGTGTATCTGGAGGATGAAGCAGAGCGAGAGGAGTGTGTGTTGAATGATATGGGTATTATTTACCACGGGGCCTACGATGACATTTCTGAAAGAAACTGGAACTTTGGCCAGGTAACAATTACCAATAACTTACTTGAACTACTTTAACCTCAGTTTAGATGGACCGCCACAGCTTATCTGGATCAAAACTGATCCAACTTGCTTTTTGACTCTCTGATATGATCCTTGCTTATCACCAGTGGAGTATTTGGGCCTGCTGGATTGTTTGTTATCAGTGTTATTACATCAATTATTTAATTATCATCAATTATCATCATCAATTATCAATCCCTATTCAACACTACCAGTACATTTTTTTTCCAGAAAGCCAGGTCGGTCCATATTGAAAACGTGATGATATAGATTCAGGCCTGTACTGTTAGAAGAGTTTTATCCAGCTTTAGTCTTTGTCATCGTTAGACCTTTTATTAAAAGCAGACTACAAAAATGGTGCAAAGTACAGAGAGCTGAAATAGTACTGTATGTTTGGGATGCAGGTAAGGAAACATGCATTTTACCCTCTGGCCAGGTGTGTAGAAATGTACTATATCATATGTGTATCATGCACTATATTAAGACTTTGCTCTTGTATTTCCACAAGTGCAGAACATTTTGTTCTGGCTCTGATATTCTCCAAATGCAGTGTAGAAGGTCATAGTGATCAGTTAGATGGGTTTCGCTCCTAACAGACTTTTCCTGGCTACAGTGTTGGGATTTCAGCCAGGATATGACTCATCTTTCCACACCAGGAAATCTGGCTGATGAACGTAGCCTGCCATTCACATGCTCTAAAGACCAGGCAACAGTCCAGTAAGCTATAGCTAATGAGAGTTGGCTATGGCAAGGGGTCTCTTGACCAAAGCCAAGACAGTAGATGCATATAACGTATACTATTAAGTAGAGTGGTGTTAGCGTAGCTCTTAAGGAACCTGCTTAGTATGCTAGTAGCCAACAAATTGTGGGTTCGAACCTCTGCTGCAACCATTGTGCCCTAGGAGAGACTGGCCCTGAAGTAATTGACAAAACAAGTAACTTTGGATAAAAGCGTCTGCTAAATGCATAAATGTAATGTAAAGGTAAGTAATGAAAATGAGTCTTACAGTAATAGAAATATGATGCTCATTACAGTGCAGTCTTAATACAGTATCCTATCCCTCTCATGTCCTGTCCTTGTGTGCAGTTTGAGTTTGGCATCCTGGATGCCTGTCTGTTCATCATGGATAAAGGAGCGATGCCAATCACCAACCGGGGGACCCAGTCAAGGTGGTCAGGAAGGGCTCTGCCATGGTGAGAACGGGGCTCTATGGGGACTGGAAAGGGCTATGAGCAATGACCACTCTTTTTATTTGAATGGGGCTCTATGGGGACTGGAAAGGGCTATGAGCAATGACCACTCTTTTTATTTGAATGGGGCTCTAAGGGGCCTGGAAAGGGCTATGAGCAATGACCACTCTTTTTATTTGAATGGGGCTCTATGGGGCCTGGAAAGGGCTATGAGCAATGACCACTCTTTTTATTTGAATGCCAAGCACTACTTTTAGCAATTGATTGATTATAGGTAATAGACCGCAGGCCAGATAGGGTCATTGTGTAGAGGGTCACAGTGAACATTTTGGGATGCACTACATGTGCATCAATGTCAATGTGTGAAGGTGCTTAGAAGCGATTTAATTCCATTGAAATGCATTACAAAACCCTGCATAGTCCATGGGATGGAGGAATTTGGGACATGTCTCAAGGTATGTTAAAGACCATAGGCTTTTAAGAAAATGTCATTTATGCTGTTTAAATTTTAATGATCATATGACCCTATCTGACCTATGAGGAGAAAAAGGGAAAAAGGAGCCTTAGCTGTTCAATAACCATTGGTATTGTCTCATCTAATCTTGTGTCTTGTCTTTGACTATTCCACTGTTGTGTCTCCTCTCACCTCACAGTTCTGTCCTGCAGGGCTCCCACCCATTTCCACTGTTGTGTCTCCTCTCACCTCACAGTTCTGTCCTGCAGGGCTCCCACCCATTTCCACTGTTGTGTCTCCTCTCACCTCACAGTTCTGTCCTGCAGGGCTCCCACCCATTTCCACTGTTGTGTCTCCTCTCACCTCACAGTTCTGTCCTGCAGGACTCCCACCCATTTCCACTGCTGTGTCTCCTCTCACCTCACAGTTCTGTCCTGCAGGACTTCCACCCATTTCCACTGTTGTGTCTCCTCTCACCTCACAGTTCTGTCCTGCAGGGCTCCCACCCATTTCCACTGTTGTGTCTCCTCTCACCTCACAGTTCTGTCCTGCAGGACTTCCACCCATTTCCACTGTTGTGTCTCCTCTCACCTCACAGTTCTGTCCTGCAGGACTTCCACCCATTTCCACTGTTGTGTCTCCTCTCACCTCACAGTTCTGTCCTGCAGGGCTCCCACCCATTTCCACTGTTGTGTCTCCTCTCACCTCACAGTTCTGTCCTGCAGGGCTCCCACCCATTTTCACAGTGTAAATTTCAAAGCTTTTCTTTGACTGAGTGAAGTTTCTGTGAATTCCTTCAACCTAATGTCATACAAAATGATATATATGAAATGAGAATACTGTTTAAAAAGACGAGGTAAAGGGAATGTTCAAATTCTGTGGCAAATTAAAAACATAAAATAGCACAACCCATAGTCAGTAGTCTAACTGCTGCCTAAACTCCTAGTTGGCAAAATCAAATTCTGTGACTTTCCCAAAACTTTCAATGAATTTACTGAATTCTGTGGCTTTTCCAGCCAGGCTTGGACAACAGAATTCCATGACTTTCCCAGGTTTTCCAAGACCGTGTGAATCCCCACCTGGCCCCCACCACTAATATTCCTGGTGTGTGTGTTCCTCCACAGATCAACTGTCGGGACGATGATGGGGTGCTGGTGGGCAATTGGAGCGGGGACTACATGTACGGTGTGGCTCCCACATCCTGGACTGGCAGTGTGGAGATCCTCCTCAACTATGGCAATGGGGGCATGCCTGTCTGTTACGCCCAGTGCTGGGTGTACGCAGCCGTCTTTAACACCTGTGAGAAACCCCTCCTGATCATGTCTAGTGTTTACTGGCCCCGATCCTGCTTAGTCCGGTTGTGATTGGGAGCAGCGTGGGGGTGCTTCTCTGCTTGGCCCTCTTCTTGCTGCTAACAGCTATTTATGTTTATTCTGGTACTGATCCTGTCTGATCTTGTCCTGATGATGTAAAATGATACCACAGTGCAACTGGTGTGCTCAAAATATACTCATTAGCGTCCCCAGGTAATTGCAATTTACTGCACAGTAACAGGAGTATACTAGTATATTTTGATAATCAAATTCGTAACTTGTAGCCTTCAAACAATGGGTACATTTTAGCAGTTCTGATAAACTGAACAACAGAAACTGACTCAGTATCAAATTTGATGCCTGCCATCACACGAATACCAAACATTTTAAGGCCTTAAATATGAAGAATGATTAATAGTTTTTAATTGAACTTATAATACTTTTTAAGGAGGGACTTGGCTGTCTAGTCCGGTGTTGATCCACACTTGTTTTAAGAAGGGATTCTTCTGTCTAGTCCGGTCTTGATCCACACTTGTTTTGATTCAGTCCTGCGTTGCCTGGGGATCCCTGCCAGGGTGGTGACTAACTTCTTCTCTGCCCATGACAACGATGGCAACCTGAAGATGGACATCATCCTGGATGATAAAGGAAAAGTTGACCATGAGCGCACCAAGGATTCCATCTGGTAACCTGGACACACATAACTCCTCATTTACCACATCACCACAGACCTGCAGCCATTTTATTTGGAGGAACTCCCTAAAATACATTATCACATAATGTAAACATATTATATTATCATAACATAAAAGACAGATCACTATCATCTACATTCCAGGCTAGCTTTGTCTTAGTGTTTCTGAGCTTAGAGAAAATAGATTATAATTTGTATGTTTGTTTATTGAGCATTTGTGTGTGTCTCTGTGTGTGTGTTATCAGGAACTACCACTGCTGGAATGAGTGCTTCATGTCACGTGCTGACCTCCCTGATGGCTTTGGGGGCTGGCAGGTGGTGGACGCTACACCTCAGGAAACTAGTGATGGTAACACACACACACACACACACACACACACACACACACACACGAAATAAATTTAATTAACAATAGAAAACATTTTAGGTGAATTTCAGCTATTGTTTATATTCAGTTACAGCACAACATTTTTTAATTATAAATAGTAAATTATTATATTGGATCTGCACAACATTTCCCTTTGTGTGTGTGTGTGTGTGTGTGCATGCACATGTGTGTATGTGTGTGTGTCTTATGTGATCCACAGGCATGTACAGGTGTGGTCCTGCTTCAGTCAATGCCATAAAACACGGCATGATCTGCTACCCTTTTGACTCCCCATTTGTGTTTGCAGAGGTAAGAACACTAACAATGTCATCAGTCAAACTTGAAATATTCTCATGTAATCCTAAATGTTTTAAATGAATCCACAATTTACTATTTCCCCCCCTAGACAAATACATTATTTTTACTTAGATGGTGTCTATTGCCATCATTACTACTGAGCTGGGGATTCCATTGAGTCTAAAACGGAATGCTCCAAGATTCTGAACCTATTCTTGTGACGTGTTTCTCAGGTGAACAGTGATGTGGTGTTCTACCAGCGAAACCGTGATGGATCCATGGTGCCGGTACGAAAGAACACACGGCACGTAGGTCGTCTGCTTCTGACTAAAGCCATTGCTACCAATGGGCGCCGTGAAATCACTGCATCCTACAAGTTCCCTGAGGGTAAGAACACTAGGACCACAAAACCTGCTAAGATTATGGCTGATGTTGGCAAAGAAAAACTGCAGCCTGTCAACCACATCTATACTGTCTTCTAAAGGGATACATAAAGTTGATGAATAATAGTCAGAAATCATTTGGTTATTATACATGTGCACCTTCTAGTGGACAACACTGGTATCACTTTCAGATTGGTATTGCTTGTTACAGGGCATCACCATATTCCCATGTGTTCTGTTAGTCTCCCTACATTTCTAACAACATACTGGCACAGCTTTGTGACTTCATCGTATGCCTCTTGGTGTAATTAGCAGGTACTGCGACAGCACTGGTGCTTAATCTCCAAAGTTCACTTATCGATGTTTTCTTACAGGCAGTGCCCTCTAGTGTTGTTTGCTTGTATTGCACAACACTGCTGTTTCGCCTCCAAAGGGCACTTATTGATGTTCTCTTATATACAGTGCCCTCTGGTGTAGATTTTAGGTACTGCATTGCCTCCGTACTTCACTTATCGATGTTCTCTTACAGGCAGTGATGAAGAGCGGACAGTCCTGGAGAAGGCAGAGATGTACGGCTGCCAGAGTCAGCGGGTGGAGGCCCCTCCCCCTGACGTGGAGCTGATTTTGCCCACCCTGGAGGTGACGATTGGGGATAACTTTGGGCTGACTGTGGAGTTGAAGAGCCATAGCAGAGAGCGCCGTACAGTGGACCTCTATGTCAGTGGCTCTGTAGTATTCTACACAGGAGTGCCCAGCACTGAGATCATCTTCAAGCAGCTCTCCCTCAGTGTGGCACCACACAGAGGTGAGACTCTCTCTCTCTCTCTCTCTCTCTCTCTCTGTGTGTCTCTGTGTCTATACGTACAAATTGTGTCAAATTCAGGTTTATGGTTTGTTAAAGTATAGATGGAGATGTGAGTGTATGTATCTTTATTCACAAATTGTGTCAAATTCAGGTTTATGGTTCATTACAGTACAGATGGAGGAATTAATGTGTGTGTGTGTGTGTGTGTGTGTGTGTGTGTGTGTGTGTGTGTGATAAGGACTATGCTGGGGTGGAGCTCTGTCTGAAAGGGTTACCAAAAGCTCATAGCCTAGAACAGCAGTCGGCAACCTTTTTGACATGTTGTGCCAAAAAGAAATGTCTTGTTCGTCTGCGTGCCAACAGCTGACCAATTGTTTTTAACTACACATAGGCCAACGGCTCATGGAGCTGCATTTCCAACATTAAAATATCTTGAACCCATTCTGGCTATGCAAAGCAGAACAGGAACTCTCAGAGACTTCTCTCATCTAACAGTCAGTGATTGGATACCCTACCCTTTAGTAGCCTAGGTCTACCTTTCTCTATCCTTAAATGTTATTGCAAGCAGAAAACTTACAGAAAGGAAACATCGTATTTTAACAGTTGATGGCAGTTCTGTTCAGGTAGTCTACATTAAAAAAATGTTTCAAGCAAAATGTCAGTCATTTGTTTCGTCTTTTGTTACGTGAACCGGTTCAAAGTCTTGAATTCTGAACACTCCTACATTTGATTGTCTTGTCATTTCGTGTTTTGTCTCATAAGGAAGACGGAAGTTGGACAAATACAACAAAACTTTCAAAATACAACATGCACACAGCACTTCTAACCATAATATCCAAGAGGGATATGCTTAAATGCCCCAACTGTTTGGGCAACTGCTGCCTGTGTAACACTACAGAAGACACACTCTAGACAACAGCCAAAAGCAACTTTTTCTAAGGTCTAAAAACAAGGGCTGCGCCCCATCATCTGCCTGCCAGTAGGACTAGCCCACCAAGGTGCATTTGTACAGATGATGAAACTGTTCACCAAAAATTGCTGAAAAAAAATATCACTGTTAATACTTCCATCTCTCAATGTGTGATTTCCGCAGTACCATACCTGTGCAATATGACAACGATGCCCCGATGTTACATGAAACCGAAACTGTATGAAAGCGAAATTGTGTTTATTACCTTGTTAGTCAATGTTACTCTTCAAAAATGTTAATTGCTCTTTGGTTTGAAAAGACACGTTTATTTGTTAGGATGTATGAGGTTGGTGTTAATTGTTTTTAAAAATCAAGGACAGTTGGTGAAGTTCTGTAGGTGAAAAACATGACAAGCTTGCCTGTGTGGTGTATTCCACAGAGGCTCGGGAGGTGATTCAGGTCCATGCTGAGGACTACATGAAGAGACTGGTGGAACAGGCCAACTTGCACTTCATCGTCACCGGGAAGGTGCAGGAGACAGGCCAGATCGTCACGGCGATGCTCACTGTCGCCATGCGCAAACCCAAACTCACAGTTAAGGTGTGCCACTTCTTTTTCTTGCATTCAATACATCTCTTTAATTTCACTCTCTCCCTCTTGTTCTATTGTTCTGTTGTTTACTCCTTTGCCATAATTTCCTAGTACTGTAACTGAGGTTAATATTTAGATTTTTGCAAAATGTCTTCAGCTACGAGCTAGGATAACACATGGTAGAGGGCTACATCTTCATTTACAGCAGTTAATACACTGAAGTTAATATACAACTTTTTTTAATAAAATTATATTTTTTAAATTAAAACATTGTCCTGAGGTTTATACATGGTGCAGCTTATATTTGGGAAGTTACTCTGCCCTGCTAAGTGCATCTCACCCCACCACTGCCCCTACAGGTGACAGGCAGCCCCAGAGTGAGGGAACACATGTTTGTGACTGTAGAGTTTACCAACAACTTCAAGTTTGACCTGAAAGATGTGGACGTGCGTGTGGAGGGGCCTGGACTGATGAGTCCTCACCGCAAGCTCCAAAGGTGAGATGTGCACGTAATACAGAGAAATGCCAAGGTTTGCCTTGGAATGAACCCACATGCACAGTGCATGCCTGTATTATGTTGTAGTGTCTCTGTTCCTCTCACACCCTTCTCCTGTAAGCAAAAAAAAGAAAGAAAACACATTACCCCTTTTTGTTGAGACATTACCCACATTACCTCCTAAGATATCACATACATCAAGAAATGCAGCAAAGATAGACACAGTAATTATCCGTGCGCGTGTGTGTGTTTATGCATGTGTGTGTCCATGTCTGTGTATGCGTGTGTGTGTCTGTGCGCGTGTGTGTTGGCAGTCTGATTGCATCTGGCTCCACCATGTCATGGACCCAGAGCTTTTCTCCATGGAGAGCAGGACCAAGCAAGCTGGTGGCCAGTCTGGACTGCGCTGCTCTCCGACAGGTACAAAATTACTGCACCCTCTCAAGAACAATAAGCACAATAAAAATGATTGAGGTGGTGGTAATGCAGCAGTTAAGGAACCAGGCTAGCATGTTGTAGACAAGAAATTGTGGGTTTGATTCTCGGTTGTCACTATTGTCGCCCTTGAGCAAGGCACTTAACCTTGAGTTGCTCAAGGGTAGACTGGTCCTGAATTGCAAATGTAGGTCGCTTTGAATAAAAGTGTCTGCTAAATATAAATGTAATAATAACAACAACAACAATAATAATAATAATAATAATAATAATGTCTTCTACTGTCCATTCAGGTGTCTGGGGAGGTTGATGTCACCATTCAGAGTTAAAGAGGAGAAGAGCGATCAAAGACAAGGGAGAGCTATAGAGCCAGAGGATAAGATCTCTTGTCTACTGTAGAAAAGTGAAACATCTAACATCCAGCTCAACCATAAAGTGTCTGTGATAATTAAATCATTGAGCATTACCTTTGTATGCATCCAAGAGATGAAGCCTCTTATCTTGATACTGAGCCAAAACACTTAGGCCTGTGGTGGAGCTGGCATGCTGTATGTGGAGACTGGAATTCTTTCATTTCAGTTGTTTTTCATCTTTCTCTCTCTTTGACTAAATCTGCACTTCTATGCCATTCAATAAAGCCAAAATAGAAAAAAATCTTCTCTCCAGTCTCCAGTTTTGTTAGTCAGAGTCAATCAACACACAGCCCTGTTGTTCAGGGTTGCTGGATGCTGTCGATTGGATTAAGAACGAGACAATTTGGTACAATTTAGACAAAATAGTGAAACAGCAGCACTAACAAATGAGGGCAAGGAAAACTCAGTTTCATTTTTTTCTGCCCCATTCCGTTAGCACTGGTGGTTTCAGCTTAACTTTTACCAAATCATCTCGCTTTTACTCCGTTAGCACTGGTGGTTTCAGCTTAACTTTTACCAAATCATCTCGCTTTTACTCCAATCAACAGCACTTAACAAGTATCAGGGCAACAGTTTGATCGTCTCTGGACTGTTGCTTTACGGGTTTATTTACCTAAGGGCTGCCACTCATTGAGCCAATGGTCGGAGGAGCATCTGGCTGGTCGATGAGCATCTCTAACTCCAAGCTCTCCAGTATGTGCTGCTTCGCCAAAAGACAAAGAAAAAGGGGGAAAACAACATTATCAGCTGGTATAAATAATTTAAGAAAACTTACGTCCTTAAACTGAGGGAATTGCGGTTGATGTACTAACACATAAGATTACACCCAACTAGTGGATATATATGTAACAGAATCCAGCATGCAACAATTTGTGTGGTTGGCTTAGACCTCCCTTGACACTCAGGGATATTTTTTTATGTTTTCTTTAGAGAAATGGTAGAACTATTCAGTTATGTCATCAGTATGTACGTACTGATTTCTCTGGATGGTCTGGACCAAGTTAAACTTAGTGTATTGTTGTAACTGAACTTTATATTGCTCTGTCCACTTAAACTAATGTCAGTAATGTTATCCAAGTGGTTGTCATTCAGTGATATAACACTATCAAATTTTAAGTACTAGGTAGTTTGCTACCATTACCTCGCTAAAAACCAGGGAGTAGTAGCTGCCTTACCTGAAGTAAAGCTCATTGTCTCCAAATCAAAACAGTAACATCTTACACTATTAGGCTTAAAATGATCACAGATACTTGTGGATTACGAGAGATAATTCCAAAAAACCCTCAAAAATTCCAGAAAGACGTGATGACCAATACTGGCTCATTCACTTCAATGAAACAAGGCCTGATTCTGGTCTGCATAAAGAGAGACCCCCCCACTTTTATTACACTATTGCACCTTCAACTTAAAATACTGCAAATTTTATCTTAGCAATATGCACTCTTTGTTTTGTTTTTTTTTCATTGTGTTGTAGCTTGAATGTTCTCCTCTTTTGTAAGTCGCTTTGGATAAAAGCGTCTGCTAAGTGCATAAAAGCAATGTATATGTGTTAAAACTGTGGCAAAAACAGCACATACAGTAGGCTACATGTATAGTGGATCTCTTTAGCTGCTTCCATGTTTTCAAAGGAATCACTATGGTGGAGGTTGAAGTCATAAAAGGAGATACATATATATATATATAAAACACATTTTATATCAGGCAGAAAGAAGGTAAAACAGATAATTGAACAGGATTTTGACATGGGAGACTTTTTGTCTCGAAAGCACAAATTATACCTGCTTACCACGCAGGTTCAGTATGTGAATCTCTCAGTTTACACATTTCACCTAACAGCAGTGTTTATTGTGAATTTCACCTAAAGACCCACATGAACAACAGCAGTGTTTATCGCTTATTTCGCTCTAATTCTTCCTCCCCTCTTCTTTCTTCTCATGGAAGATCTTTCCATCGGTTGCCTCCTCCAGGTCAGTTTGGGATCCTCTGACATCCCCCTCTCCCTCAGTCTCTGCTGTTTCTGGAGAACAGAACCCGTCATTCAGAACCACCTCTCACTATGGACTGTCATAATGGAGACGTGTACGGTTCTTTGAATGATTGACCGGTTGGGTTCAGGAGCAGAGGTTTCCTCATGCTTACTCAGAGCTCCCACAAGATGAAACATGAACGACACGTCAGAGACACACTACTACTAAGGCAACAATAATGTTCTTAACCACTCTACATAAATGACCCACTGAATGAGTCAAACATATGTAGAAATTACACTTGTGGGACAATCTCCAACGCTCTCTAAATTTCTTAGCATGGTCTATCATGGAGACGTACATGAAGACGTACACGGAGGTTCTTGTAGTGAGTGACAAGAGAATCACAAAATATAACATGAACATTTCAAGTCTGGACTCCCCTATTGTACGAAAGCAGTCAATGTTCTCCTGAGAGTTCACCTTAAGCTCCACTCTCACAATTTGCCTCTTCATCCCTTTGAGGGCAGCACATGGGCAACACACACACACACACACCATTTTATAATGGTCCATTAGGTTTAGCTTAGAGGATATTGAAATTATCCTCAGCCAACCACAATTATGTCAAATTCTTAAATATCTTGGTTGCCTTAAAACCTTGCAATTTTGCAACATTAACCATGGCAAATCAACAAATTTCTGATATTTTTAAAGGTTGTGGATAGGTGGTAACATTTTTCAGTAAGATGATACAGGTTCTGTACTGTTACAACTGTACATCTCTAAAAGGGTGCTGGGCCTTGACCACAGAGCCCTTACAAAACAAATATATATTGCAATATATACACAATTGACAACTATATTTCAATATATACCCACAATTGACAACTCCTCCCTCTATACATCAGAAATTATATTTGAATATATGAAAAACTTCCTCATATATTTGAAAATATATAGCAATATGGGGATGGACAACCTACTGCTATAAATTGATTCATTTATTTTAAAATATATTGATGTACAAACAAAACTGCATTGTATTACTGCATGTATGTTTATTGAAACTAAGTATTTTTTAAGAATTAAGCAAGCTCATGCATAGGTTTACAGAGAGTTTCGTATTAATGTTTCTCTGGCTTGATCAACGATAGTCCACATCATATTAAATAGGCGTCTCACATGTGTGACACGTGAATGTGTAGGCTTATGTAACCCAGCTGATAAATAGGATTAAGAGCAGAAACAATAGTCACAGACCATAATTTTGATGAAAAAGTACAAAGGAATTTAGTTGTCATTGTTAAAATCATAATATTGATGTAGAGATACGTTTACTGTCTAGGTTATGATTAGGTACTTTTATTTTGAAATGCTGCTATTTCCCGAGTTGGAAGCAAGGAGAGAGAAGCCATTTTGCAGGCGCCACGCTTGGCTGTTTTCTATAAGAACTGAACTTGGCTAAAAGTGATGAATAAGTTCATAGAGACGCTGCAGATTCTTGAAAATAACCTGTAATAGAAGAACTGAGGAAGTTTGACTGCTGTTTAATGAAGACAAGTGCCAAATTCTTCGAGTTTTTCTTTGTTTCATCCCTGTCTCAGTAAGCTAGCCTGCTCATGAATCACTGAATCACATGTCTTATTTTGGTTGAGCTTATTCTTAAGAGATACTTTGATAAAAGATGCAAGAGGCATATTTTACTATGAGTGGTAAGTTTAAAGTTACCAAATTTGATGGAAAGGTATTTTGTTTGAAATAAGCTTTTCGTTTTGATTTTCATAACTCATTCAGGTTGCCCAAATGCAGGTTGCTTTTATATTCAACTATCAAATGCTCCCATCTTCACATGTTGTACAACGCAAGTGTATCAGAATAAGCACAAAACTGCATATACTTCAATACCATTCAGCTAACCAATGCAAAGTAATCAGGTAGAACTGCTGGTCCTCCCAGCCAAACAAGCCATACACCATGACATCCGCATCAAGATCGACTCCCTGTTTGTTTCCCCCACCAAAGTGGCAAGAACCCTTGGTGTCATGATCGATGACCAGCTGACCTTTGCAGATCACGTTGCCTCTGTGGCTCGGTCGTGCCGTTTCTCCCTATTCAACAAGGAAAATCAGGCTGTACCTAACCCAACATGCAACCCAGCTCCTGGTACGTATCCTGGTTATCTCTCGTCTTGACTACTGCAATGCCCTCCTATCAGGTCTTCCAGCCTGTGCGGTGAGACCACTACAGATGATCTCAGAATGCAGCTGCATGTCTGGTCTTTAACCAGCCAAAAAGGGCACATGTCACACCACTGTTCATTGAACTCCACTGGCTACCCTTGGCTGCTCGCATCAAAATCAAGGCACTTATGGTGGCCTACAGGGTGATAGATGGCTCTGCTCCCATCTACCTGAATACTCTCCTGAAGCCCTATGTCACCCGCCAACCGCTTCACTCCTCTAAGGAACGTTATCTAGCGCGGCCAACACCTTGTGCAGGTCAATCCAGACTCTTCTCATGTTTGGTTCCACGCTGGTGGAATGACCTTCCAAGTGCAACCAGATCAACTGATACCCTCTCCACCTTCAAGAAACTCTTGAAGACCCATCTCTTCCAAGAATATCTCCTGGTGTAAATTTTGAGAATGCACTTAACAACTTATACTTAATTTCTCTTTTATACTGCACTTTTATTACACTATTGCACTTTCAACTTAAAATAGTGCAGATACTATGTTAGCAATATGCATTTTTTGTTAGTTTCTTTCATTGTGTTGTAGCTTAAATGTTATCCTCTTTTGTAAGTCGCTTTGGATAAAAGCGTCTGATAAATGCTTAAATGTAAATATAAATGTAGAATACATTTTCATTTTTGGAATTTTGCAATTAAGAACATCCTACAGCAAAAGGAATGGCCCACACCCTCCTGCTTGGCCTATTCAGCATTGATGTCCTACTGAAGTTCACCCTGATGGGAGAGGTCAACAAGATTGGTCATTGGTGTGAGGACATGCCACATAGTTTTGTTTCTAGGAATTAAATTCTGTCTTGCTATTTCTTAAGGAGTATACACTTAAGACTGCTGAGCAGAAACTCTTGCAAGAGGACCTACCAAAAAGCAAGAGGAGAAACACATCTTGCTACACTTTGAGGCACCAAAACATGAGTGGAGGTGTGTTCTGTTTTTCACATGTTGTGTTTTTACAACTTGTTTGGAGTCCTGTTGTAAATTTGGTGGGCCATATTTTCCATAAATTCTGTCACTCAGCTGCTGTGAGGACTTACATTTAAGATCACAGAGAGCTCAAGCTATGAAGGTGAAAGTGTATATGAGTCCAGTGTTGCTCTACCATCTCCTTCTCCTCAACCCACATCTCCCAAACCAACATCAGTAAGTACATTTTTGTAATGGTTAATTAAAAACGAATTGTTGAGAGACTGCAAAAGAACAACCTACAGCAAAAGGAATGGCCCACACCCTCCTGCTGGGCCTATTCAGCATTGATGTCCTACTGAAGTTCAACCTGATGGGAGAGGTCAACAAGATTGATCCATCTGCAGAGAGATGTCAGCCTCTGGACCCCAAGAAGCTTACAGCTTTACTCAGTAAGACAATCAGAACGTAGTTGTAATGGATTAATACATTTTATTAATATAATATAAATTAATTTAAAAAATTACATTATTGTAAATGGTAAAGGGTAACGAACACTTCAGGACTGAAACTAATAGCGAAAAAGATGGATGAATAAAAATGTTTAACTGCTTTGATGTAAAAGTTATTTCTCTATCTCGTCAGAATACATCAAATATTTTATCAGCATTAAAATGGATCCCTTATGTGGCGCCATGTAAGACATTGGCCACTGTTAAGTAGTTCGTTTCTTCTTATGTTTAGACCCCCCTTCCAATTTTTGGTCTTCTATCATGAAACTCACTGCTAGCAGTACTGGAAAACGGCACAGGGTGGCGCTGTAGGCTAATGCCGGTATTAGATCGTGCAGAGAGTTAGTAAAATGTACATGATTTTGCCACTCGTGTATTACTGTTCCTAAGAGCTGTTGTGTATTTTCAGGTGAGTTTCTGACCGTAAAAGGAAGCCTAACTAACTTGTTAATAACTTTAACGTGTTCGAGTGGATTTAGTACACTGTTAACTGTATTGTTTTGCTTTGGTTCAAAGTAAGGTTAGCTAGCTTGGAACCTGTACTAGCTATCATAGCCAGATGAATGCGAGTGTTGGCGGAATCTTGTTTACGTTTTGTTATGAACTCCATATTAGATCTGCAAGCATATCGTGTAGAGAGTTTGTAAAATGTACATGATTTTGCCACTCATGTATTACTGTTCCTAAGAGCTGCTTATTGTGTATTTTCAAAACAAAAATAAATATGTGGCACTGAAGAGTTCTGTCTCATTACTGTGTGCGCAACACTTAAAGCAGCTTTGAAGCACCAGCACCCTCTGACCTCCCATAGGCAGATGCTTGGCTATGGCAAAGTACAGGTGCTCTCTGATTTCTGACTGAACTATTTACATGTAATTCCTCGAAGAGTGAGTACTAGGCATACAAGAAAAATATTACCAGTATTGGGATCCACCATCTCTCCTTTTGCAATAAACAGAGGCTAACATTCTGGGTGACTCTTATTTTATCTTTTACAGATGCAGTTGTCCAGCAACACCCAGAGGTGAAGATTCCAGCTATATGAACAGCCATGAACAAAAGGGTCTGTGAGTTAAGAGATCAGGCGAAGAAATAGTCTAAGGACAGCTGAAGGACTGGCCAAGGCAGGCCAATCAGAGCAGGTCTTGATAAGTTAGCTTGCAGGATCCATAACAGTGCACTAAAGGATTGTTGTCCTGCTTTTTTCATTGAGGGACTGTTCTGTTGTGTCACTGAAGACTATTTTATTACCTCCACCAAGGAGGTTATGTTTTCACCGGTGTTTGTCTGTCTGTTTGTGAGCAAGATAACTCATAAATGTACTGCACGGATTTGGATGAAATTTTCGGACAACAAAGTTTAAAGCATTAAAGTTTAAAAAGATTGGATAAGCCCTTGAATGATAGTCTGCCTTAACTGATAGCATTCTAGCTCACAATTGACAACTCCTCCCTCTGTTCGCTGTTTACAGATATGGTAAAAATGCTACCGGAGACAACAAGCTCAATTGGATTAAATCCAGACTAGCCATTTAAACATGCTGTTGTCAGTGCTTAGGTTATATACACTATCCATTTTAACATGCTGTTGTTGGCAGAGGGTGCTGTCACTGGTGGTCCAATGTCCTAAAAAGTCAAGGTCAGAAGAGAGGGTGCTAGATAGGCTAGTGCATTAGGTAGGCTAATTTATTATTATTTATTTATATTTATTTATATTATTTATTATATTTTGGAGGCTTTGTTTTGGTAATTCTACATTCCAAACCTTGCCCAATATCAGATATGAAACTGCTGAAATGTACATTTATAGAGCCAGAGAAAGAGAAAATAAAAATGCTTCTCTGGCAAATGTGGGCAGCAAAACTCCCAACACGTTCAGTCACAAGATTTTCACATCTCTATTTGTGTGGTGGGATGCACCATCACATCGAAAGAGACCATTTGAAAAATTTCCATTATCAGCAGTTCCCATTCCCTTCCTTCATATCTACCAGACACACCACGTGCACACGCGCGCACACACACACACACACACACACACACACTTAGATGCAGAAGTATCTGAGCAGGTGAATGTGGGATCGGTCCTCATCTATATAAAGCATGGAGACATAGGGTCATACGCACACACACACACTTGCTAATTGCTGCCAGAGGGTATTTGCTGTCTCTGAAATACCACCTTCAACCAACATGGTAAGTTGGCTTCACTAAGCAGACTAAATAGATAAATGAATAAACATGAGGTCTATAATAATTGCATTTTGCATGAAAATAAAACAAATGTACGGTATACTATATAGCACTAATCAGACTTTTTTTTTCATTTTGTAAACATAGGCTCAAATTACACAATAACCTTGTTAACTGATTAATTGTATTTCTCTCTCTCTATAATTGCATTGTACATGATCATATAACCTAATTATAACCTTAACTGATAAACGGAATCAATTTCCATGCAGCGATTTCAACTTTACCAAGATTCCCTAAAGCCTGATGACCAGCTACAGATCAAAGGGAAGATTCCACAAACTGCTACGCGGTAAGTCCTCCATTTTCTCTCCTTTTAGCATTGTCTCTGTTCCCCTGCACAGGATGCCCAACAGCTGATCAGCAGTCTTTCCTCATCATGCAGACTAGACCGGAGAGAATCAGTCACATACAGTGATGATGATGATGATGATGTGAAATTAGGAAGTTAAAGGGGAAATCCAGCGTGAATAAATCAATAGTCCTGTTGTTTGATATTGCTTAGAGCTGATGGCAGGTATGAGAAGACGAGAATTGATTGATTCACACTGGATTTCTCCTTTAATGCTCATATTCATAAAATTATTAATTTGTTTTATAATGATTAAATAATTTTAATTATTAAATCTTTTAGCGAATTCCCAACTTTATTATCAGACACATTGTAGTGTCCCTGTGTGAGCGACTTGGACCAGTATTTTTAGAGACTCAGTAACATGTCAAAGAGTGTTAACCTAAACTGGCATAGACAAAACTATGTCTTTAAATAAGATCATAATGTATTTACATAGTATTTTCACACAATAACTATTGAGAATGAGGAAAATCTGGCTCTGCACCTCAATGTTATGCTCTAAAGAAGAGCATAGTGTTTAACACTAAAAAGAGTGGAATGTTGAGATCAGAGATGGTCAACCATTCCATCCCTCTTATTTTAGCATCTGCTCTCTGTCCTGTATTGGGTGCAATGGGGTGCTTAGGGTGCTTAGGAGTTGAACTAGTCATGGTCATAAATCAAAGAGTAAATTGGCACAGAAGAAAATCCAGTATGACGATGCATTTAAATTAGATCAAATATTTACATTTTGATTGCATGTATAAAGGCCCAATGTTCTCAACTTTGTCCACTGTTGTGGTTTGCACTCCGAAGGTTTTCAATTAACATGGGGAAGGATGATGAAAATCTGGCTTTTCACTGTGAAGTTCGCTTTGATCAGGGGAGCATAGTGCTTAACACTAAACAGAGCGGAAAATGGCACGTAGTTGAAATCAGAGATGAGAATCCCTTCAAACAAGGTGGCAGATTTGAGGCAAGTCAGAAAGAAATCATTATTGTCTGACAGTATTCTATTCTATTCTATTCTGTTGAAAGTTGTAGGCTTATACCACATTTAATGTTTTATACTTTTGTCCTCTATCTTCACAGGTCGCCATAAAGCACAACGTGGAAAATTTTGAAGTCACTTTTCCACATCAGAAAATAATGCATCTTCAAAACAGACTCGGCATTGGCACCATTCCAATGATCAACATTAATGGTGACTTTGAGATATCAGATTTTTCACTGATAGACTGACACCTGTGTCTGCATGATGTCCTAAAAAGAGAGTTTTTTTCTGACAAACAAGAATGTTTATGGTCAAAAACATGGAAATCTTCAAGTTTAAAATAATAAATAAATGCAAACTTTCTTAGGATGTTCCATGACAGAAATCAATAAAAAATCCTCTTCCCCCTGGTATTCTTTCAAATACTTCCATGCATTAACTTGGTGTGGATAGCTACACAATTTTGTCTAGAATTGGTAATGATGTCTGTACAAAACTGAAGGTCCAGAATACCAAAGGTGATATACAATGATGCAGTATCCTACCAAAGGTCAAAGGTGATATACAATGATGCAGTATCCTACCAAAGGTCAAAGGTGATATACAATGATGCAGTATCCTACCAAAGGTCAAATGCATTGATGCAGTATCCTACCACTGTCTGTGATCCATCATTAGGATGTATATATTGCCCTGGTTACACTGTTTAGTTTTTGTGATACACTCTCCCATTCTCCCAGCTTTCTGTTAAATGGCAAAGGGGCAGAATTCCGTCAACCACTTTGCACCCTTAAATTTAAAATCTCCTGGGCTTTTCAACTCCAGGCATACTGGGAAAACCCCAGTCCTCAATGGGAAAGTGCTGTAGGATACTGGGAAAACCCCAGTCCTCAATGGGAAAGTGCTGCAGGATACTGGGAAAACCCCAGTCCTCAATGGGAAAGTGCTGCAGGATACTGGGAAAACCCCAGTCCTCAATGGAAAAGTGCTGCAGGATACTGGGAAAACCCGAGTCCTCAATGGAAAAGTGCTGCAGGACGGAGCTGCCGAAACAAAGACATTTTAAATCAATGGGAACATCATATTTGTCAGGTCCGCATCGGCCAGACCTAACTGTACCATGGAGGCAGAAGTCCCCGACTCTTTCCGGACTCTAGTCAAAGAAATATGTCTAAGCCTGTTGCCTCTTTTAGCCTCTCATGTCGGCGTGGTAGCGGCCACCCCTGATCCCCCGACCTACTCCGGAGATCCGGAGGCCTGTGGTGGGTTCCTGCTGCAGTGCACTCTCGCCCTGGAGATGGACTCGCGCCGTTTCCCCACTGAACGTGGCAAGGTGGCGTATATCATCTCGCGCCTGGACGGCCGGGCCCTCCAGTGGGCAGAGAGTGTCTGGCAGCAGGCGGGACCCACCACACAGTCGGTGGACGCATTCGTTAAACACTTCCGGGAGGTCTTCCAGGCTCCGGTCGGCGACTCCGCGGTTCAGGAGCAGCTGCACCACCTGAAACAAGGGAAGACCAGCATCACGGAGTACGCTTTCCGCTTCAGGACCCTCGTCGCCGCCAGTGGGTGGAACGAACCAGCACTTATCACCACCTTCCGCCTTGGCCTGGAACCCGCCCTGCGCCTTCACCTGGCGGCGTACGACGATTCCATCGGCCTGGAGCGTTTTATCCAGCTCGCCATCCGGGTGGCGCACCGGAGGGAGGGCTGCCTGCCACCCGTCTCCCGTGCCGAACTTCCCGACCAGTTACCCTGGACTCGCCTTCCGAGATCTACTGCCCGGAGACCCCCATGGAAATAGACCCCCCTGAGATCCACCGTCCGGAGACCCCCATGGAAATAAACTCCGTCAGGCTATGTCCCACCGAGCGACGCAGGCGGATGAAGCAGGGTTTGTGTCTGTACTGTGGTGCTACGGGTCACCTCATCCGAACATGCCCTGTTCGTCCGCCTCGCGTCCAGGTGAGTTCTGTCTGTCTACAACCATCTGTTTCACCATCGCAGTTGGTACCAGTAACCCTCAGTGTTGCAGGTGTGTCCTTCGCAGCTCGGGCTCTCCTTGACTCTGGCTCTGATGGGAACTTCATAGCGGGGTCCATCTACCGACGCCTGAAGCTCCAGCGTCAAGACTGCTCCAAGCCCTACGCAGTGCACTCCATCGTGGGCCGCCCCCTCACCCGCCAGGTTAACCAGCAAGCAGTTGGCCCACTTACTCTCCAAGTGGGGTGCAACCACAAGGAGAGTATCGACCTTTTGGTCCTCGAGGAGGCCACCGTCGACGTAATACTGGGTCGCCCGTGGCTGGTTCAACATGCCCCGGTGGTGGACTGGGCCACCGGGGGCATTCTGAAGTGGGGCGATGAGTGTTCCACCCGGTGTCTGTCCTGTCTTCCTGTTCCTAGGTCCCCGCCCGAACACTCCGCACTGGTGTTGGGAACCACCTTGGTTGAGGGTCCACTTTCCACACACAGTACCACTATCCCCATTCAGCCACAGCAGCAGCACTTTCCCCTGGCTCCTACCCCTGTGTCTGTTCCCGCCCTGCAGCCAGTGCCTCGGTCATTGCCAAGGCCCCAGGTGTCACTGCAGGCTCAAGGTCTGTACCAGCAGCAGTACGCCCCCCAGCAACGGCAGCCTGGTCCTCCGAACTTCCCCCAGGCTTCTCTCGCCAGACAGGTCCCACCTAGGGCACCAGCCTCTGTTTCCCCCATGTCCATTCACCCCATAGTCCATGTCTCTTCACGTAAACCCCATCATGCCCCTCACAATGTCTCTCCTCTCTCCCCAGCTTCCGATGCACGGCCTGAGCCTCCTTTGCCGCTCCTGTTGGACGCCGGCCCGGCCGCTCCCCGAGGCCGGGGTCGTCCCCGCTGGCGTAGCCGGCGCCCGGGCCGTCGTACTCCAGGAGCGGCCCCTGAAGGGGGGGGTAATGTCAGGTCCGCATCGGACCTGGTCACGGCCACGCCCCCTCACTCAACGTCACGGTCTCACAGCTCGTCTCCTCGTTTGCATTCACCTCGTCATGCACGATCACCTTCACCTGAGCCCTAATTGGTGTCACCTGGTCTCCACCCTATTTAAGCCTCCCTCCTGCTTCACATGGTGTCTGGCCTCGTCAATGTTATCTCGGACTTCTCACGTGTGTGTTGTGTTTCTGCCGTCTCCCGCGATCTCCCGTGTCTTCTGCCCCGCGAGCCTAGACTCCCGTGTCGGTATTGTTCTTCTCTGTGTTTCCTAGTTGCCTGTTCCTGTACGTTTGTGTTAGCCTCCTTATTCCCCAGTTTGTGTATTTACTCCCGAACCTGCATAATCGTGACCTGTCTGGATGAGAAAACCCAAATTCAGAGAGCAGCATATCTCACAGGGGATGAAACACATGCGCGAGCCTGCCATCTTATATCATCTGCACAGTTTAAACCAATGGTATTGTTACTCTGTGAAAATGCAAAACTAATCTTGTGTAAAACTAATCTAATTTAAAGAAAAAGGTACTCCGAAATGTAGACTTTGAAGAGTGAGAAAGCTGTTGTAAGGCACTGTCAACATTGCTGACTGGCCCAGGGGCATGTTCATCTACGTTTATAGTTGGGCAGTTAGCGGACGCTTTTATTTAAAGTGACTTACAAAAGAATAAAAAGAATAAAAAGAAATCTTTGGAAGAATACCACAAGCGGGCTTCCAGAGGGTGAGAGTCCAGAAGTGATAAGGCAGGGGGTAGGGAAGTACAGGCTAAGTGCTAGGACAGGAGATGCCCTTTGAAGATTTGGGTCTTCAAGAGCTTCTTGAGGATAGACAGGGACACCCCTGCTCTGGTAGCACACGGTAGGTCATTCCATCAGCGTGGAACAACACATGAAAAGACTCTGGATTGTCTTGTGCAAGGTGCTATTTCCTTTCCATTCCTTTGATGACTGGAGTTGTTGAGGAAAGACATAAGCCTTAGCTCAGACCCATTAAGAACTTTGTGGGCATTTGTCTAGCATTAGTGATTTTGATTCAGGGGGGGTAGCAAGTGGAGGGGTGAAATTAGCTCATTTGGACTGATAAATGCCCAGAAATGCTACCACGTTCTGGACCATCTGTAATAGTTTCATTGCACAGGCTGGGAGGCCTGCAGTAGTCAAGGCGGTAGATAACAATGGTTTGTACTAGGATCTACATCTATATGGCATTGGATTGGCCAAACCAAACAAATTACTTTGCACCACATATTGAGTGCAAAATTTGTTACTCATGGCAGACTTGAGCAGTTGTACTTTATGAATGTGAATGTGGTTCAAAAGAGTGAGGGCACTGAAAACAGGATTTGAGGAATAGGTAGGTCTCAAAAAATATTGTGGAAAAGTTTGTTAATTTCAGTAATTCAATGTAAAACGTGAAACTTGTAAATTATATAGATTCATTAGACAGTAAGTGGAATTATTTGTGTTAATTTTGATGATTATGGCTTACAGCTAAAGAAAACCCCAAATTCAGTGTCTCACAAAATTAGAATATTATGTGGTCTAACATGTCCAGAAATATTTAACTGTCTAATGAATCTGTATATAATAGGCTATGTATAAGTTTTACGTTGAATTACTGGAATTAACAAGCTATTTAAACATTTTTTAGACCTACCTGTACATGGCAAAGTAGAGTAGATGTGGACTGCTGTTTATGCTTGAAATTTTAGAAAGACAATTCATAATTACATTTGTGAGAAAATATTATGCTACAATATGGAACATATATTAATTATTCACATACTGGTTTATGAATGTGTAGATTTTTCACAGCGCCTCATATTTTTAAATACAGACATGTAGATTTTTTTTGCATCAAATACACAGCAAAATTGTAGCAAAAAAAGTAAAGTATTTTTAAAATTTGTGGTGTGTAGGTCTGTTACCTTTGTAGCATGATTTACACATCTGTAATTCAGACTGAGAATTTGTAATTGCTGTGTTGTGCTTACAGGAGAGAAAATAAACTGTGATGTCAAATTCAGGCCCTGTGCACGTAGCCAGGTATGTATATGATTTTGGAGGTTTCAGTTACTGGAACCAGTTATTTTTAAAAGACTTTGGCTAAACACTCAACAGCGGCTTCAGCGACTTGTGTAGACAGATCTCTGAATGGTCATCAATTGGTTGACATGTACTTGACAGTCTTCCAGAATATTTTTAAACACAGTTTTTGTTTCATTTCCATTTGTATAAATAGCCAAATTGATACTAATACATAGTATTTGTACTAATACAATACTATACATTTGAGTTTTGTACAAGTGTACATTTATGAATTTTGCACCAACTATAAACACTTTGCCAGAGTTCTCACAAACTTCAGCTGTGTCCCTGTGACATAACTGTTCCCTTAGATATTGTTTTGTTAATTGTTCCTTTAGTTTAATTGGATTTGTTTCTCCTAGCTTGTATGGCTCAGATTATGAGGCATAAAGGAGAATGCAGTCAACAATAATGCAAATCAAAGTCATTTTATAAGGAGTTAGTATAGTTGCCCATTTGTACATTTGATACACCAGATAAGAAGATTAAACATGTTTATCTTAAAAGTCCAGCAAACAATCAACAAATGCTTCTACCCCTTCAAAATTAAACTGTACTTTGTACTGCTAAAACAAGACTTGATCACTGCAAACACCACACATAAAACAAGTTGTACAGATTCTCGGATTAGGAAATGATAGTTAACATGAAATGATAGTTAATATGTAGTTAATTCTAGATAATTCTAGTTAATTCTAGATAATTCTAGTTTATTCTAGATGCTTATGAAATGAGTAGTGAGCACAAGTGGGAGCTTTAGGAATCCTGAGGAGTTTCTCCAGCACTGCTCTCGACCAGGAAAGATCCAGTCTTATTCATCTGTAACACACACACACACACACACACACACACACACACACACACACACACACACTCACACTCAGACTGAGGTTAAAACCACACTATGTAACAGACCTATTACCTCCACTGATGATTCTCTTTTGATCTAAGCAAGGACTAGGCAAGATACTTGATAACTGATAATTCTCAGATAAAGCCAGTTTGCATCAGTTTGTACTGGAAGCTACACATACACACGTACACTCACACACAGAGATGTCCATATTGACCAGAAGCACACTCACCCTCGGTGGTGCAGATGAAGTTGAGTTTGTCAGTCTCTGGCCGACTGACCCACTGCCCCTCCTCCTGCCCCCCGTCTCCTCCAGACTTCACTGCCCCAACTCTCTCTGCACAGTTCTGCACTTGATCTTGATCTGGGGCCCAGTTCCTGTAGCAGACGGTCTCTCCATAGACCCAGAACCAGCCCACACCGCAGGTGTAGCGCAGACCCAGCCACACATGAGCAGTGGAGGCTCCTTTAGCTCGCTCTGTCACCCAGCGCTGGACCCGCTCAGAGCGCACTGACACCAGGTCCATGTTGTGGTCTCGACAGTACTGCAGCGCCTCATTCCAGGTCTTATTCTCACAGATCAGAACCAGTTTGTCTGGAGTGAGAATAAAAAGATAAAATACATTTAATGAAATCCGTACTACCTGGCTACTACATACTATTTGTCCACTGATCTTTGCAAAAAAGCAGTGTGTGTATGCAGAACATGAAAGCACAAGAGTAGTGTATGAGACTCAATAAACTGAGCCAGTCAGGTAGAGTACCTGCAGTCCATTAATTAATTTGTGTGTGTGTGGGCAGTAATGTGTGTTTTACTGTGTACTGGGGCACATGCAGTATGTAGCACAGTATGCCATTTCGGAAACAGCAACTCATTCTGGTGTTCCGGAGTGGATCTCATTAATTTACAGTATCTCCACATGTTGAGTGACCAAAAATGACAGTGACCATCACTGAGAAGACTACCATTAGGAGTAAGTGACTACGTTTACATGCACTTAAGTATCCCAAATATGAACTCGGGATATTGAGTATCCTGGCTTTGCATTTGCACATATAAACACCTTTTCCTGAATTCAGCATCCCAAATAAGGCCTTGACCCCGTTTCAGGGAAATCGGGATATGCTAGGTGGAGTACTCCGAAAGAAACCGGGACACCGTAGCTTGTAAACACCTTATCCTGAATTCTAGAGTGCGACGTGTGGATGGACATGTGATGGAATGCTGATAAGCACCGAGACAATCAAGTGGCGTTCTTTAGAATCCTTGGTGAGAACACCCCAAAGAACTCTTCTCTTGTTTTTCTTTAGAAAACTCAGCTATATGGTAGGTAGTCTTACAACCCACAGCTGGGGACCACCAGGAGCTAGTACCACCATCTCAGAGACACCCATAGAGGTCGCCTGGTTCTCACACATACTGATCTGCAACTCAGTCTGGCCACTCATGTCATCTCTAACTTCCAGGAGGCGGGATTAACAGACATAGATCAAAATGCCTCTGCAGGCACTGGATATACCTACAACCAATCAGACTAATAATTGCATAGAAAAGAGAGTGGAATGCATCACAACTTGAAGCAAAACACATGTTAAGCCCGCCTCCATCTTGGTTTTGATTGGTTCGCTTTCTCAAGCGAAATGGGAAGAAGTGGAGATAGGCCTCCTGGTTAGACTGAGCTGCATAGCAGATCAGTATGTGTGAGAATCAGGCTACACTACTACACTATTACAGGATCCCTGGCTAGTAAGACATGTAAGATCTCAAGCTTATTGCCTTATAAGATTGACATTGGCGTCAGCTATATAAACATGATTTAAAAACACTCAAAATGTTTTTGGTTTTCTTAAAAGTTTAGAAAATCCTTTCCACGCTCTACCACCAAAGGTCCGTAGCCTGGTGCGGGGGATGGCAAGCTGGTCCTTGCCAGAGGACCGCAGGGACCTTGGTTGAGAGTAGAGCTGGAGGAGATCTGAGAGGTACTTGGGAGTAAGACCATGGAGTGATTTGTAGGTGAGTAGCAGGATTTTGTATGAGATGCAAGATTTAACAGGGAGCCAGTGAAGCCAGTGACAGCCTGCTCCAACACATGCAGCGTGGAGGCACTCAGAATGCTAATGAATGGCTCAACTCTGTTATATGGGCCCAGTGTCCAAAAACAGTATTTGTGGGGAAAAGTAGAACTGAAGCAGCAGTCAGTATAGCTTTCTCTCCTTTTAATTCTCTCCTTTCCTCTCCTTTCTCTCCTGTTACATTCCAAGATGGCGGCGCGTCAGGACGCAGCGGCTCACAGCTCTCCCTCGAAGTGCACGTTTTTGTATTTTTTGTGTGTTTTAACTGTTTGCTTCGCGTCACCCAAGGACTCACACTTAAGATATACTCACAGTGATCTGATAGACATCGGCAATCGGCAAGGAATTACTATTTCCAGCGAATTTCACCACACATTTAACATTCCGGAGGAGCTAGCGAGAACACCGGGGTCTCCGTGGATTGTTATCGGGTCTGGCAGGCGTAAGAGGAGGAGACGCGAGAGGAAGCAAAAGCGGGGCTGCAGAGCGGGCCTGCTAGGAAAACTCAGGAAACAGCCACTAAAGCCTCCGCTACCAAGCCTCTACCTCTCCAATGCCAGATCCCTCGTACATAAAACGGACGACTTGGAATTGCAGCTTGCTGGCAACCGCTACATTCGTGAATGCTGCGTACTTATCATTACAGAGACATGGCTACAACCGCAAATCCCCGACGCTTCGGTGCAGCTAGCAGGATGTACGCTACACAGATGGGACAGGAATAGCGACTCCGGGAAAAACAGAGGAGGGGGGCTCTGCATTTACGTGAATGAAGGTTGGTGCAACAACAGTACCGTCCTAGACAAACACTGTTCTCCTGACCTAGAGTTCGTGACGGTAAGATGCAGACCCTTCTTTCTGCCGAGAGAGCTAGCAGCAGTCATCATCACTGCAGTGTATATACCACCAGACGCTAGCGTCAAAACCGCCCTCTCTCTGCTTGCGAACGTCATAAATAACCACCAGCGTGCCTATACAAACGGCGTGCACATCATAGCTGGAGACTTCAATAAGGCAAACCTCAAAACTGTGCTGCCTAATTTTTACCAACATGTGAAGTGTGCAACGAGGGGGGAGAACACTCTGGACCATGTTTACTCAAACCTAAAACATGCCTACAGAGCGATCCCCCTCCCCCACCTTGGACAGTCTGACCATCTCTCCCTGTTCCTACCCCCTGCATACACCCCACTCAGCCGGCAATCAAAGCCACAAAGACAGTCAATCACCACCTGGCCTGACGATGCCCTCCCCCGACTTCAGGACTGCTTTGAGCAAACACAATGGGACATTTTCCACCATAACGACCTGGCCACATTCACGGATGCAGTGCTGTCCTACATCAAGCACTGCATTGACACAGTCACTGTGGTAAAAAACATTTGGGTGTTTCCGAATGAAAAACCATGGATGACTAGCCAGGTCCGTGCACTCCTTCGCGCCCGAGATGCAGCCTTCAGATCCGGCGACCGAGCGCTATACAGCAGGGCTCGGGCCGACCTGAGGAAAGGCATCAGTGCTGCTAAAGCAGACCACAGGAGGAGGATTGAGGAGCAGCTGGCAAGCCCCAGGCAGCTGTGGAAGGGCATCCAGGCCATCACAAACTACAGAGGCAGTGCTGTGTCAGCCGGGGACTCAAATGCGGCATTAGCGGAGGAGTTAAACAGTTTTTTTGCCCGCTTTGAAGCCCAGGCGCAGCACACAGCCACACCACCCCCCGGACCACCTCCCCAGCCTACACTACAGAACAAACTACCCATCAGCACACCTCCCCAACCCCAACTCCAACCAACAGCAATCACCGGCACTCCTCAGCTCGCCTTGAGGGTCACGCCTGAGGAAGTGAGAGGAGTACTAAGGGCCGTTAACCCCAGAAAAGCCACTGGCCCGGACGGAGTTCCAGGGAAGGTGCTGAAGGCCTGTGCTGACCAACTAGCACAGGTCTTCACAGACATTTTCAACAGGTCATTGGAACAAGCCATCATCCCGACATGTTTGAAATCAGCCACCATCATCCCTGTCCCCAAAAAGTCACCCACAACCAGCCACAACGACTTCCGCCCCGTAGCACTCACCCCCGTCATAACGAAGTGCTTTGAGAAACTGGTTCTCCGCCACATCAAAACCTGTCTCCCCCCCACCCTGGACCCACACCAGTTTGCATATAGGACCAACAGATCGACAGAGGACGCAATAGCCACAGCTCTCCACTCTGCGCTGAGCCATCTGGAGAGACAAGGGAGCTATGTCAGAATGCTCTTCATCGACTACAGCTCAGCTTTCAACACCATCATACCGGACATCCTGATCCCCAAGCTGTTCAGCCTGGGGCTCCCACCATCTACCTGCTCATGGATCAAGGACTTCTTAATCAACCGGCCCCAACAGGTGAAACTGGGCCGCCATCTTTCATCTGCCCGCACCCTCAGCACTGGCTCACCGCAAGGCTGTGTGCTGAGCCCACTCTTGTACTCGCTCTACACATACGACTGCAGCCCCACTCACTCAGAGAACATCATCGTCAAATTTGCTGACGACACAACGGTGGTGGGGATGATAACAGGGGGAATGAGGAGGCCTACAGAGATGAGGTCCTGAACCTGGAGAGGTGGTGTGCAACCAACAACTTAGCACTAAACATCTCCAAGACAAAGGAACTCATCCTGGACTTCCGGAGAAACAGCGCTACCCCTGCCCCCCTGTACATCAATGGTGAATGTGTAGAGCGAGTACAGTCATTCAAATTCCTGGGGGTCCATATCTCTGCAGACTTAACCTGGTCAACCAACACGTCAGCCTTGGTCAAGAAGGCCCAGCAACGACTACACTTCCTCAGAGTGCTCAAAAAGGAACAACTGAGCACAAGTCTGCTGGTGACCTTCTACCGCTCCACCATAGAGAGCCTGCTGACCTACGCTGTGTCAGTGTGGCACTCAAGCTGCACAGTGGCAGACAGGAAGAGGCTGCAGAGGGTGACCAACACTGCACAAAGAATCATTGGCAACCCCCTGCCTTCCTTGACTGACATCTACAGTTCCAGATGTCTGAACAGAGCAAAAGGGATCATAAAGGACATTACTCACCCTGGCTTCCATCTGTTCAACCTGCTACCCTCTGGCAGGCGATACAGGTCCATACCAGCCAGAACAAATAGACTCAGAGACAGCTTTTTCCCTAAAGCTGTCACAATACTCAACTCTAGTCTGCACTGAGAAACTGACATACTTTGCACTGGATGCCACATGCACCTCTTGTCATAGGCCACTTGTAAGCTGTATTTTGCACTATCAACAACCAATATTTATTACTGAATGCTGCTGTCACATGTCACTTTACCTATACCACCAGAGTATCACCAAACCATTTTTATTATTATTACTTATTTTATATTTTATTTTATTTTATTTTATTTTCTATTTATACGGTTTTATCTTTTGTTGTGTAAATATATATATACATACTTTTAAATCCATTTTATGTGTGCACTCTATGGGGCAGCTTTGAATCTCATTACACTCTGTGTAATGACAATAAAGGCGTTCTATTCTATTCTATTCTAATGAGGACATCTCTGCCATGCTGTTGGTAGAAATTGTGGCTTCAAAGCACACTTGTGATTTTGAGTGCAATGAGGAATGATGACATGCTCAGGATATCAAAAGCTACTATTGTCCTGTCCGCCAATGCAAAACAGAGGCATAATAGTCTTGGTACAGCCAAAAACGTCTGTGGAATGGTTGTGTTTTGAAAGTTCCAATGGCAGTTTGTGATATTCATGTGATGGTCTTCAGTTAAAGTCATGTTGATGTGCTGTTTAATTATCAATTTTCATGTGTTTTGGATGTTATACAAAGTGATACCTTAATCTCACTAGGACTTGAAGACACACATTTTGTCTGTAAATTGTGGCTTTTATTGAAATCTATGGAATTTTGCTATAAAAATATTTCATACTCACACTCTGAGTGAAGAATCTGCACTGCTGTAGCAGCTACATGCACCAAACTTCACAGTCTTATTCCTAACTATATTTTGAAGGTTATTACAGAGGGATTTGTTGATATATAATTCATGGCCTGAATTTATTGGATAACAAATGGAGATATTTATAATCCCCTCTGTGAATGTTTTTTGACTTAATATATTTACAAAATGAAAAAACAGAATTGCTGCATATTTAATTAGATATGGTCTAATTAGCATATTTCAACATAAAATTACAGAAAAGTTGCAATACATTTTTCTCCTATTCATGTGAATAATCAACTGGTAAAGTTTAATGATAATATCTGTTAGTTAAAAATTCTACGATATTCACCTGTACTGTCATGTTTCACCTTAATGCTGTTTGTGACCATATGGCAAACTTAAAGAAAAATCAGTCTAATGCTGAATGTGCTACAAAACAGACCTTTCAAATGCATGTTCATTAGAACATCATAAAATGTGTTTCAGCAGCCATCATGTTTAATTTAATGGATACAAAGGGAAATCAAACTGTATTTAATGCACGCAAAATTGCGCAATATCTCCCGTGACTGACGCGGTATGAACTGCAGGTAGATGTGTGCTGCTTCTCCTGCTGTGTTCATTCGTCCCTCCCGTTAAAACGGCAAGTCTCACCAGTCAGATGGACTCAGGAGTCAGGAGTTCATCTTAAACACGCCTACAATCAACCAGGGGATGTCACTTTTTACCCAGAAAGCATTGAGACGTAAACACAATGGCAGCTCACAAGCTCTGCAAATGAGGGGATTTTTTAAGTTTTAATAAAAAAGATTACATTTTGAATGTTTTTAAATCCCGATAAATGTTGCTGATACCAACGTCAGTCTTATAAGGCCAACATAGGTCACGTGTACGGTCGTGAATTATCTGGAAATATAATTTGAGATCCAACAATAACCTTGAACAGGTAATAAATGGAGCTTCTGTACCACATTTGGGCCATCAGCAACATATCTGGTCATGATCATGCTGTTGTTTAGGACTAAATTCTCACTCACCTTCATAGCAGATGGAGTTTCTTTCATCATGACAGTGTGCATCATTCCAGTGGCCATTTGATTTAACAATGTCAACACACAGGTCATGCACAGCATGATCATAACTGGGTTCTTCACTCTTCCAGTGACGGAATGAGGAGCTGCTGCCATCTGACCACTCCCAGGCATTTCTGAACAGACCAATCCAGACATCTGTAGATCCACTAACTTTCTTTATCTGGTCATTCTCTGTCTGATTCCTCACACTGGCCAGGTCTGTGTGTTTGTCTCTGCAGTATCTCTGAGCTTCTGTCCAGGTCTTCCCCTCATTAACCAGCACATAGGGATGAGTGGAGTTTCTCCCTGTGGTAATGCAGGTGTCATGGGTAACTGAGAATCAGCACAGCTTTACAGTCTGAACTAGTGTGAGTGTAGAATCAGCACAGATTTACAGTATGAACTAGTGTGAGTGTAGAATCAGCACAGCTTTACAGTCTGAACTAGTGTGAGTGTAGAATCAGCACAGCTTTACAGTCTGAACTAGTGTGAGTGTAGAATCAGCACAGCTTTACAGTCTGAACTAGTGTGAGTGTAGAATCAGCACAGCTTTACAGTCTGAACTAGTGTGAGTGTAGAATCAGCACAGCTTTACAGTCTGAACTAGTGTGAGTGTAGAATCAGCACAGCTTCACAATCCTAACTGGTGTGAGTGGAACAAATGGTTTAGTTGCCCAGTCTGGCTGCTTGTATTCATGAGTGAGTCTGAACTAATGTGAGTGTGCATGAGGTCATAATAAACAGATTTGGAGATCTGCACAGTTTAGATGCTTCTATTGCAATGCTGAGTGAGTTTTCTTACCATCATAGCAGATGAAGGGGTGGCTGTTACGGCATCTGTCATCCTGCCATGTTCCACTTCTTTTCATAGTCACACACTGATCATCTTTATGTTCTTGAGGTTGGCCTGAATCCCAGTTCCTGAACTCTGTTTCA
>PYXC01000996.1:115000-150000 GCA_015244755.2 Tenualosa ilisha | reverse complement strand
TCTAGTGTGTGTTCATCACTTGACTGTGTCCTTGTTTTCCATGGAAACACACTTGAACCCTCCTCTACAGTGGGGAACCACAGGAAAAAACTGAGGACCACTGAATGCACATTTATATGCACATTATATGCACTTATATTTCAAACACACTCACAGACCCCTGGTACTTTAGTTCCAGCACACAGACCCCTGGTACTTTAGTTCCAGCACACAGACCCCTGGTACTTTAGTTCCAGCACACAGACCCCTGGTACTTTAGTTCCAGCACACAGACCCCTGGTACTTTAGTTCCAGCACACAGACCCCTGGTACTTTAGTTCCAGCACACAGACCCCTGGTACTTTAGTTCCAGCACACAGACCCCTGGTACTTTAGTTCCAGCACACAGACCCCTGGTACTTTAGTTCCAGCACACAGACCCCTGGTACTTTAGTTCCAGCACACAGACCCCTGATATTTTAGTTCCAGCACACAGACCCCTGGTACTTTAGTTTCAGCACACAGACCCCTGGTACTTTAGTTCCAGCACACAGACCCCTGGTACTTTAGTTCCAGCACACGGACCCCTGGTACTTTAGTTCCAGCACACAGACCCCTGGTATTTTAGTTCCAGCACACAGACCCCTGGTATTTTAGTTCCAGCACAGTGACATTAAGTGTTTGGTGCCATCAGGCTATCAAATAGCAGCATTTAGACAGATTAGCGTTTTTGACAAAACTTATAGAACTGATTTTATGAACTGATGTTTGTCATTTTTCTACCAAATGAAAGTACACAAAGCCCTGTAACAACTAAACTCTTATGTTGAAACATGCTGGAGTTCTATTAAGATTAGCTGTCTCCTCTTTGGTTATATTAGGATGGACATTAGTTAAGTTGGTTTTCCCTTTGGTTATATTATATGATGGACATGAGTGAAGTGGGTCTCTTACCTGTCAGAGTCTCTGGAGTTGCTCTTCTTCTGGTTGCGCTGGTTGTCTCTGAGAGAGTGACACTGCTGGGACTGGTGCTGCTGTCTAAATTAGTCTTGTTTATCTAAACAAACAAACAGGAACAGACTAGCTGTCTGTTATGCAAATCAACCCAGCCCTCCTTCCACACAGACTTTGCTGTTTTCACAGAATAGGGAAATGATGATTGCTGAAGGTTTATACCTGCGAAATAAAAAAAAGTGCTGAAAATATTTTAGAGATATGAAACATTGAGCGCAGAATTGGTGCAGAAATGAATGTGTTTGGGTTTAAATTGCATGGCTGTTCAACTCAACTCAACTCAAGTTCAACTAGAATCCATGTCTTTATTATCCCACCAGGGGAAATTCATGTGGTCATTGCACATTGCATGTCTCATAATACACACACACACACACACACACACACATATATATATTTAAACCCAAACACATTCATTTCTGCACCAGTTCTGCACTCAATGCTTACTATCGCTAAAACATTTTGATATATATATATATATACATACATATACTTGTTTGATGCAAACCCATGGGAGTGGAGGACAAATGTAGTGTGGACTGAATGTGCAGATATAGTGTTCTATTGTCAGGATAGTCTGATAGACCCCTGATATTTTAGTTCCAGCACAGAGACCCCTGATATTTTAGTTCCAGCACACAGACCCTGATATTTTAGTTCCAGCACACAGACCCCTGGTATTTTAGTTCCAGTACAGAGACCCCTGATATTTTAGTTCCAGCACACAGAGACCCCTGGTATTTTAGTTCCAGCACACAGAAACCCCTGATATTTTAGTTCCAGCACACAGACCCCAGATATTTTAGTTCCAGCACACAGAGACCCCTGGTATTTTAGTTCCAGCACAGAGACCCCTGGTATTTTAGTTTTAATACACTCACAGTGTGTTTGACTGAAAAGTGTCAGGTTGATGTTCCTTAGAGTTCAGCAGCTCCCGAAATTAGCCCCTTCCTCATGTTGCTAAGCACATAGATTTGCATTGCAAAAGCCACATGTCACTACACTTGAAAAACAGACCCAAAGATAAACTTTGATGTTTTAATAAACAGTTTTTTTTGGATGGAAATACATACATGCACACACAAACACACACCCACATACACACACAGACACACATACATACCCACACAGACACACACACACACACAAAGACACCTATGACTGCACATAGATCCACACAATGGATATGCACATGCACACTCCCAGCCATCTTGGTCTGCCCATCATCACAAATGTATATCTGCTTATACGAGTAGACGGTATGCAAACACACACACACACACACACACACACACACACACACACACGCGCGCGCACACACACTCACCCACACACACACATATGCACATACACACACACATTTTCAGAGACATTATGGAAAATCAGCCTAGCGGATTTCCTGATACTGAATATGATATGATACACATTATAGATACTGTGTGTGTGTGTGTGTGTGTATATGTGTGTGTGTGTGTGTGTGTGTGTGTGTGTGTGTGTGTGTGTGTGAGTTGTCATCTTCCAGTTAAACTCATTTTCATGACTGTTCCTGTTGTGGGCTGGGCCTCTTTGTTTCTTGTTTTGGTTTGGTTTTGTGATGCAAATCTCCTCTGACACAAACACAAACCAACAGCAGACAATGAGAGGGTGTATGTGGGTAGTTGTGTAAGTGTGTGTGTGTGTGTGTGTGTGTGTGTGTGTGTGTGCTTCCATGGAATTGCTAGCCATGTCTACTTCAATCCCAAAATACCTTATTTCCATATCTGAAGATGTTCTCAGACCACTGGCTATCACACTCACAGAACCCTGGTATTTTAGTTCTACTGTAAAGACTCAGTAAGCAAGACAGGTCAGTCAACAGGTTTAATCCATGTACAGTGCAAACATGACAATGGCCATTGTAACAGTATGGACAGTCTTTGGCACAAGCCCCTCTCATCCAGCCATTATGGCAATAGTCCATGGTGTGGGCTCCTGATGTAGACAGTCCATGGTGTGGGCTCCTGATGTAGACAGTCCATGGTGTGGGCTCCTGATGTAGTCAGCCCATGGTGTGGGCTCCTGATGTAGTCAGTCCATGCTGTGAGCTCCTGATGTAGTCAGTCCATGGTGTGGGCTCCTGATGTAGTCAGTCCATGGTGTGGGCTCCTGATGTAGACAGTCCATGCTGTGGGCTCCTGATGTAGGCAGGTGTAGAGGTGAGCTGATTGCATATCCTGCCGATGAAAAAGGCAGGGGCGGAGCCTACCTCTGGTGTGGAGACAGGGACCAACTGATGGCGGTGGCTAAAGAGGATGCTTAAGAGGATGGGTTGAAAGAGAAACGTCTGTACTTCCGGGGCATTAAGGCTGGAACCAGCAGGGAGTAGCGCCTGGGAGATGTTGAACACCGAGCATCCTGGGCCAAGAAGTAACAGAATAGTGGTGGAGGGGAGGAGGAGGAGACGTCAAAGTCAGCATACTCTAGGTAGCAGAGAGAGACAGGTTGATTTAAAACACCTGTCAGACTTGTGTCTGTGTGTTGGACAGAAGGAATTGAGAGAATGAAAGACATTAATTGAACAGAGACTATGATTGGCCTGTTGAATGGATGAACAAAAACTGAGTCTTCCCGGCAGAACTTGCATCTTAGCTTCCAATTCTAGCACACTCACAGGCCCCTGGTAGGCCTGGGCCCCACTGCAGTCACATGATTCGCCTTGAGGTTACTTAGCTCCACCCCTCTGTTTCACAGATGTCAGGTTCAGACAGACAGACAGACAGATAGATAGACAGATAAGTAGATAGATAGAAAGATTTTCACCCCAAATAAAAATTTCTTTCAGCACTCACATATAAATGATTAGAACACTGAAGGATCAGATCAGGGTAGGATGAGTTTTACAGTAACGCCTCATTCACGGCACTCACGCGGTGTAGACACGTCGATTTTGGTTAATTTTTGTTGCACACCACATGTGTGGCTCACACCACACATCTCACACCATGCAGCATCCATGCTTTTCACTTGAAATAGAAGTGAGTTTTATTTTTTCACGTGTGGTACTCGTGGTATAAGACAAGTCTCCATAGACTTTAAATGAGAGCTTAGGCAGCCGGTTCACAGAGGAGACTAGAGGAGATTTCTGGTGTGAATACACAGATGCACATGCACCGAGAACACACAGCAATGGCCATGAACCACGACCATACTGATTGCTGTGTAAATGAGGCCTAAGATGAGCCATCCCAATTTTCTTGGAAACTGTAAACAATGGATTGCTCTTCCCGGACTGTGAGTTTTTGAAAGCTTACTTTTGTATCAAGATTTCCTGTCTAGTAAATGTAGCTTTTATCTATCTCTCTCTCTATGTATCTATGTATCTATCTATCTATCTATCTGTCTATCTGTCCAGTAAATGTCTAAGTCTATTTGTGTTGTGCAAGTCTCTTCTTGGGTCCAACCTAGATCCGGCTGTCACTGGCTGACATACACACACACACACACACACACACACACACACTGCAAATCCATGAAAATGGCACACAGTGAGAATATAGTGAAGTGAAGTTGTGTCTGAACGGGGGTCTACAGGTCAGGGGATCAGGCTTGTGGGTGAAGGGTGGCCTACTGGTTAGGGGATCAGGCTTGTGGTTGAAGGGTGGTCTACTGGTTAGGGGATCAGGCTTGTGGTTGAAGGGTGGTCTACTGGTGAGGGGATCAGGCTTGTGGTTGAAGGGTGGTCTACTGGTTAGGGGAACAGGCTTGTGGGTGAAGGGTGGTCTACTGGTTAGGGGATCAGGCTTGTGGGTGAAGGGTGGTCTACTGGTTAGGGGATCAGGCTTGTGGGTGAAGGGTGGTCTACTGGTTAGGGATCAGGCTTGTGGGTGAAGGGTGGTCTACTGGTTAGGGGATCAGGCTTGTGGTTGAAGGGTGGTCTACTGGTGAGGGGATCAGGCTTGTGGTTGAAGGGTGGTCTACTGGTTAGGGGATCAGGCTTGTGGGTGAAGGGTGGTCTACTGGTTAGGGGATCAGGCTTGTAGGTGAAGGGTCAGTTCAGTCTCTGACCAACAGGAAAAAGCTGGGTGGGAGTAGTGGTTAAACATCACTCTCACAAGTTACATCCATGACCGAGGTGCCCTTGAACAAGGCTCAACCCCTATAACTGTTCCCCATGTGCATTCATTACTACTGTGTGTGTGTGTGTGTGTGATCACTTATCATGGATAGTGTTTATTTATGAACTCTGTCTCTTCTGCCGTATTTGCATGGAAACCTGACCTGCATAGAGGCAGATTTGTCAACAGGAAAACAAGCACAAAATATGTAACCAAATTAAGTGCAAATGCATCAGTACACACACACCATTCACGTCTCGCTGGTTGGGAGTTTAGGGGAATTGTGTTTGAATGTGTTTTGTGTGTGCAGGAGTACCACAGCACACACACACACACACACACATTGATTTACATCAGCTGTGTCCATGTGGTTTAGGCTGTGTGTCCTCATTTCCCACAGCATGTGGTTCTGACCATGAAATGCATAACTGAGAATACAATCAGCCACCACGCTAAACAACGCCATTTTCATTGGCAGTTTTGCATAGTAGCTCATTTGTACATTTTATGTGCCGGATAAGGTATCCAGCACGGCACCTTGGAGTCGCTGATGTAGTGTGTCATGGTCTACTACAGCAACTGGGCCCCAGGGCAAGAGCAAGTGCAGGACTGCCAGAGAGTGGGGGCAGTGAAGTCTGGAGAGAATGGAGGGCAGTGGGTCAGCAACCTGCCAGAGATTGAGAAACTCACCACTGAGGGACCAGTGCACCAGGAGTCTGTTTCTGTGCAATAATGTGTGTGTGAGTGTGTGTGTGTGAGTGAGTGTGAAACTCAACTTCATCTGCACCACTGAGGGTGAGTCTGTTTCTGCGCAATAGTGTGTGTGTTTGTGTGTGTGTGTGAGTGTGTGAGTGTGAAAATCAACTTCATCTGCACCACTGAGGGTGAGTCTGTTTCTGCACAATAATGTGTGTGTGTGAGTGTGTATGTGTATGAGTGTGAAACTCAACTTCATCTGCATCACTGAGGGTGAGTGTGTTTCTGTGCAATAATGTGGGGAGTGTGCTTGTGCAACAAAGGGGGTCACACTGGGGCAACATGAGCTTATTGGGAAGTGTTTTGTGGAACAGGGTTGCTTTTTTCCACTATTTTATTCATGAACAGTATTTGTTCTGCAATGGAGGGTTTTAAACGGCTTTTCCTTTTTGTGACAATGTCCCCAGCCTTGGAGAAAATCTTCTCACAAGGAAGCTTGTGTACGCAGTTTGTACATGACAATCTCATAGGTATGGGATTACACCAGCTTGTGTGTCATCCACTACGTCAGTAGGTCCTCTGTCCTTGCAAGGTGAGCATCTTTCAAATATCTAACAGACAAAAGGAAATACTTGTGATTTCTGCAAGGAAAAACATAGGGCTTAATTATAATGAAAAACAGAGGGCATATTATAAGAATAAGGCTATTTACCTCTGGACCTCTGCAATGGCACTAGCTGTTGCATTGACACCTGTGTGCCTACATGGATGTCAAGCAGGGTCCAGATATTTACATCTTGTAGAGCAGCTGATACAGACTCTTGTGATGGAGGTGATGGGGGTGGGGGTGGAATGATGCTGCCACAGTCTCTTGATAGCCTGTCAACTGCTGCCTGTAAACAGGTGGAACTGCTCAACCCCATTTCCTTATACCTGGGATCCACAGGAGTAGCCACACACAGAGGAGTCTGTTTTTCCAGAACTGTAAATTTCTCATTGAGATTTTTTTTGGATGTTGTCCACCAGTTTCAGTGCAGTCCTGTGTCTGGTGCTGGCACAGAGGTTCCAGAATTATCAAACACTGTTCAATTGTGTTGTATTCCTCTGCTGAAGGGAACAATGTCTGATCTCAAAGAGGCAGAACTCAGTAGCTCAAAGAGTTGTTCAAAGAGTCTCTGCAGCATATCAAAAGTGCTGTTCCAGCGGGTGTCGACCTCCTTGATCAGCTTCAGCTGTGGTCTGCCCATCTGTGCCTGGACCTCACTTTTTTTCTTTAGCTCCAGTGCTAAATTTGAGAAGATGCACTGGATTCCCTCAAGCTCTGGGTTTCATTTAAAGATGGGGGACATGGTGAATATTTAATACATTAGAACAGGTGATCATGTTTGCAGCACTCAACTGTGTCATTAAGGCCATTTTGTTCTGTGCAATATTTGTGTAGCCCTGCTAGATTTAGTGCACTACACGTCGCGCACGTTGCGCGAAAAACTTTCCCTTGCCCCTGCAGCCTGAGCACCGAACATCTTCTTGAAGCTGAGGAAACCGACCTTCGATAGTTAGATTTACAAGTATCCAGAGTGATTTTGTTTTTGCCGTCTGATATGCCAAGATGATTTTTTGTTTTGTTGAACAAGAAGAGCTTCGGTGAGTTGTTTAATCACGTTCGTGAATGATATGTGAATAGTTAACATTATGGTGAGTTGTAGACCACGAAAGTTCTTAAAAACCACTTGAAGCAATTACTTAAGAAAATACACTTTTATTTGTTGAATCTGAGTGGTATTTCCACGTCTCCTTTTGTTGTATTAATTCAAACCTTGAATGAACCTGACGTGAATGTCCTTAGCTAATGGGTTCAATTCATACACGTTAAAATGATCTTAGTTCGATGTTAGTTCGACAGTTAATCGACATTTGTAAGTGTGAAGTGTATTGTCATACAATTTTCTTGAAAGTGATGGGTGTATTGCCAAATTATTTTCTTGTATACTGTCTGTTCAGGGTTGATTTCGCCGTGTTGGCTTACTGTTGATTTGTGCTATCTTTTAGTTTGCTGCAGCTGAGACGTAGCTACTTTTTATGACAGTATTATGGAGTTATACCTGTTAAGATTTGGATGCTATAGCAAAATATTAGATAAGAACTCATAGATGAAATGTCTGATTTAGTTACTGTTACGCTGTTCCATGTAGATTAGTTTTATTATACGGGATAAGCAACGGATTCCAGAAGAACGCAGTTGGCGAGCCGGTCCAGAGAAAACCCACGTGTTTACTGCCCAGCCTAACTACTGCAGGTCTGCCTGAACTGCTTCACCTGCGTGGACTATACAGATAAGAGTTTCTTTCCCCCCACAGGAAACGGACGCATACCCTAAGGGACCTTTGTGTTTTCATTCAGTATAAATATAAGCGTTTTTATTTGATACCTGACTGCACAATTTACACTTTTGTCTTACACCTCAAAGGACTTTTTCATTATTGAGTATTGAATGGAATTGCACTAAGAGGTCAGGTAGCTGTTTCTGTTTATTATTTTGTTTATGAATTATTCTTACATTCACATTGCCTTGCGAACTCCATACTTTTTCTTTTCCTTTACTTAAAAGGGAATCTGTAGGCTACAGAATAAAGCGTTTGTAGTTACTATATTTCTTGTTTGCATATCTTATTACACAACTCAGGGATCTAGAAATCTTAAAGTTTGCAATATCTGCAATTAATGTCTTCCTCCCAGGGATCGTGTATTTTGGGTGTGTCAGACTCAGACAGGCGGAGGCAGCAGATAAACACAAGGGTCTTTATTAAAGCAAAGAACAAAGGGGTAACAAAAGTCGCGTCCGTTACTATAACGGAGGAACGGAAAAGAACAACGCTCAGAGGTTCGGGAAAAACTAACACACAGGAGTTAAAGGAGTGAAACACAAAAGTACTAATTTCAAAGATCAAGATACACGGAGAGGGACAATATTAACTGGGGAGTCTAGGCTTACGCGAATGGAGATACGGGAGATCACGGGAGACGAGGGAAGCACACGAACACGCAGGAAACAAGATAACATCGACGAGACCAGACACCAAGTGAAGCAGGAGGGAGGCTTAAGTAGGGTGGAGCCCAGGTGACACCAATTAGAACTCAGGTGAAGGTGATCGTGCTTGAGGAGGTGAGCGCAAACGAGGAGATGAGCTGTGAGACCGTGGCGTTGAGTGAGGGGGCGTGGCCGTGACCAGGTCCGATGCGGACCTGACAGGGTGTAGCACAGGTAGCTAATTAAAAAAGGCTGTGTATACAGACAGGACCTAGGGGAACTTTACGGTCGTGTCATGAAATGAACTCATGATGATTTGACTGACGTTTAAATACACCCCAAGTCCATTTCACACTGGACTTCTCCTTTGAGATCCTTCACTTGCTTGAAACACAGATGGATTGCCTCATTTATAGAACAAGAGGTTACAATTGATATTAGATATAAATACTAATGCTATTTTCTTCCTGTTTATTACACACACACACACATTGATTTAATTTACTTTTTAATTATTATCACTCCAGGTATAAGCAAGCCTTGATAGAAAAAAACACTGTATCAATCTCACACATAGACACAGATACATGTCCTCACTCCCCCCTGAATTAGTCATCATTGGTTGAAAATACATACATACATAAAGAGGCCACGTGTCTTGAAATGATAGGGCTCCATGCCACCGACAGTGAAAAATCTTGGTGTCGTCGTAGTGATTGTATTAACTGCTATATGAATGTCTAAATCAGCCCTGCTCACAAGATGCAATGCTTTGCAGTTCACCTCTGGAACAATCTGCCAGTTGGTATCAGAAGTGCCTCTACTGTGTCAGTACCTTCAAAACCAAACCAAAGACAGAACTCTTCTCAGAAGCCTTCCCCTAATCTGAGTCTGGTTGTTTGTTTGTTTGTTTTATCTGTTTTATCTTTAATTATTTTTACCCTTATTTTACCATGTTCTTTCTGTGATGTAAAGCCCATTTATCTGCCCTGAAGTGTGCTATAGCCTACAAATAAAATTGCCATTGACTTGAGTATTGGTGTCTGGCCATTGGCTGTTAGTGAGTACTTATGAAATGATGGTTTAGGGGCTGTTTGTCATTATTTTGTCAGAAATGCTATTTCAACAATCCCTTGTAAAGATTATGATCTAGTCATTTCAAAGATTTAGGCTTTTTACATTGTTTTTTACATGTATCAAGTATTTTGGAGATAGAGGTTACATGTGCCATACACATTCAATTAACTGGCCTTTTAGTCCATGGACTCAAAACTGGCCCCAAAATGAAAATGAATCCGGCAGCTTCAATGACCCGCCCATGTAGCAGACACTGAGACGTTAAAACTGTTACACCGTGCCGTTGCTGACTGTATTGGCACTAAAAAACAATTCGAATTTTCTAGCAGTGTCCTAGGCAGTGTTTGAAAAGATCGCCCGTGCAAGCCCTGAAAAAAACAGCTCCAGCTACATTAGCCTATAGCCTAGTAGACTACAGGTGACAATAGCTGCGGGCGGGGCGTGAGTGTAAAGCGGACGGACAGAGTAAAGTGAAAGTAAAACCAGATGGCGATCACACAAGGAAACCGAAGAAGGACCGATCCCGAGACAAAGAAAGAATTTTAATAGACTATAGCGTACATAAAAGAGTCATTATCACGCTAGCGTTTGTTGTTTATGGTGTTTCGCTACATTTTTGCGTTTGTTTGCAGTATTTTGAAACATTTTGACTAGGAGGTAGGCTTCGATTAAGGGAATCAGTCGAGCTGTTTGTAGCACGAACTGAATCAGTCGAGCTGTTTGTAGCACGAACTGAAAAATATGAGAAATTATAGTCCTACATGTATCATACAGTCTGTGAAAATAGGCTACACATTCTGACTGACATTCTAACAGTGAAGCTCGTCATTACGAGTTAGGAGGACCGACTGAAATATGAAGGAACGAGTCGACATAAAACAGGAAGACAATCTAAGGCGGCAAAGGTAGGCTAGGTTACTACAGAACATGATCTGAATTTCTTGTAGTCTAGCTGCTTAATGTCAACTGCTCTTCGCTATCAAACAAGGGATGCAATCCATGAAATTACATGTTGTGAATTGAATTGCAGTTAACATTCTGTACTGTTATTAAAAAGCCATATAGAGGATCAATTGCTATTGTGTGACATTTCGGATGTGGTTTACTGGTACAGGCCATGTATACACGTAGGCGGGTATTTTTTACAAACGCACATTTGCTGTCCTCCGTTTTCTAAAAACTCTTGGGTCCACACACGACTGTTTTAAACATATTTACATTCACACAAAACCGCAGAATTTCGCAGTAACAGGCTTCTCGGTTGATCCATGCTATCAATTGTCTGACAGAAACAAGGGCGTATATGTGACGTTTACGCATCAATTGTCGCAGTTAGTGACGTTTTAACAGCGTAAAACTCCGGTTATTGATATCCACACTGAAACGCCATACAAGAGTTTTTCCAAACTTTGGTTGGAGTTTTTCAAATGCTCCGTTTCAAAGGAGGTAATCCTGCGGTTATGTGTGGATGACAGGCCAAACTGTAGAAAAATATATTCGTTTTATCAGATACCCGGCTACGTGTGGAGAAGGCCACAGTATGCATTTTTGACAGTACGTCTGCTGCCCCCTGTAGGACCCGAGGAGCTATTGTAGTTATGTCTTGCTTTTGGTTGTGGAGTTTATATAAGTAGCCTATTCATGTAAGCCTGTCAATGCTGTAGTGTAATGAATGTGCCACCCAGTCTCTAAAGATACACAGCTATGCCGTCATTTCAGAATAAAAAAAAACAAACAAACAAAAAACCAACTTGAGTTGAATGTTCTGGACACTAAACAAGTCAAACAGGATTCAGTGTCTACTCACCTAAAGACTTTGTCCACTTTCCGCAAAGGAGCTAAAGTGAACTGAGAAACTGGTGAATGATTAATTGGGGAGTGATTATAAGATGTGGTGCGGTGGTGGTCTAGTGGATTGGGTTTAGAGCAGCAGGTGGTGGGTTAATGGCTACTTGGCTATGCCCATGTAATAACCCTGAGTTACCCCAGGGGGTGCTGTCCATGTAGTGACTGTAAATGTAGTTAGCTCACTGTAGGTTGCTGTGGGCGACAGCATCAGCTAAATGACAATGTAATATAATGACTTACATTGACTTTGAAAGAAAGCATATCCAGGTGCTAGTTAACAAAACATAGATAGCCCATGTTAATATGATGCATCTCTCCATGTGAATCCATTTAGATGGACTTTATGTTACTGATCATTTGAAGCACATACTGGATCCACATAGGGAACAATGGATACTTTGTTAACGCTACAGGACTAATAGATGTTTTTGATGACTAATAGATGCTTAGATGACTAATAGGTGTTTTTAAATACCTCAGCTCATTCCATCATGAGAGGCCTCCATCACCTGTGCCCACTTGTGTGTCCATGAAGAGTGACTGGTCAAAGGGTCTCATAATAGACTTCAAGCAGGAGGATGTCACAGATGGTTCAAGGCAAGTCCCTACAACAGACATAATTTGTTAATTTAAGGCTAGTCCTTAAAACAGACTCATAGAATGAATACATTTAGATTTGATGGTTGAAACTGTAAATACAGAACAGAGGCATTAAAAACAGTAATCATCGGACCAATATGTCAGTCAGTATTTGTCACTTGTTTCCATTGTCTGTGGTTTACCTGTACAGTATTTATTTTTGACTGTTGATCTGCGGCCCCCTGTAGGACCCCAGGAGCTATTGTAGTTATGTCTTGCTGTTGGATGTGGAGTTTATATGAGTAGCCTATTCATGTAAGCCTGTCAATGCTGTAGTGTAATGAATGTGCCACCCAGTCTCTAAAGATACACAGCTATGCCGTCATTTCAGAATAAAAAAAAACAAACAAACAAAAAAACAACTGGAGTTGAATGTTCTGGACACTAAACAAGTCAAACGGGATTCAGTGTCTACTCACCTAAAGACTTTGTCCACTTTCTGCAAAGGAGCTAAAGTGAACTGAGAAACTGGTGAATGATTAATTGGGGAGTGATTATAAGATGTGGTGCGGTGGTGGTCTAGTGAATTGGGTTTAGAGCAGCAGGTGGTGGGTTAATGGCTACTTGGCTATGCCCATGTAATAACCCTGAGTTACCCCAGGGGGTGCTGTCCATGTAGTGAAGGACTGTAAATGTAGTTAGCGCACTGTAGGTTGCTGTGGGCGACAGCATCAGCTAAATGACAATGTAATATAATGACTTATATTGACTTTGAAAGAAAGCATATCCAGGTGCTAGTTAACAAAACATAGATAGCCCATGTTAATATGATGCATCTCTCCATGTGAATCCATTTAGATGGACTTTATGTTACTGATCATTTGAAGCACATACTGGATCCACATAGGGAACAATGGATACTTTGTTAACGCTACAGGACTAATAGATGTTTTTGATGACTAATAGATGTTTAGATGACTAATAGGTGTTTTAAATACCTCAGCTCATTCCATCATGAGAGGCCTCCATCACTTGTGCCCACTTGTGTGTCCATGAAGAGTGACTGGTCAAAGGGTCACATAATAAACTTCAAGCAGGAGGATGTCACAGATCGTTCAAGGCAAGTCCCTACAACAGACATAATTTGTTAATTTGAGGCAAGTCCTTAAAACAGACTCATAGAATGAATACATTTAGACTTGATGGTTGAAACTGTAAATACAGAACAGAGGCATTAAAAACATGAATCATCGGACCAATATGTCAGTCAGTATTTGTCACTTGTTTTCATTGTCTGTGGTTTACCTGTACAGTATTTATTTTTGACTGTAGATCTGCTGCCCCCTGTAGGACCCGAGGAGCTATTGTAGTTATGTCTTGCTGTTGGATGTGGAGTTTATATGAGTAGCCTATTCATGTAAGCCTGTCAATACTGTAGTGTAATGAATGTGTAACCCAGTTTCTAAAGATACACAGCTATGCCGTTTATACACAGACATTTCAGAATTTAAAAAAAAAATATATATATGTTGAGTTTGAACAAAATGTTGTGGATGCTAAACAAGTCAAACATGGTTCAGTGTCTACTCACCTTAAGAAATTGTCCACTTGCAAAGTAGCCTAAAGTGAACTGACAAACTCATGAATGATCAGTTAGTTAGTGATTATAAGATGTGGTGTGGTGGTGGTCTATGGAACAGAGGCATTAAAAGCAGTAATCATCAGACCAATAGGTCAGTCAGTTTTTGTCATTTATTTCCACTGTCTGTGGTTTACCAGTAAAGTATGCATTTTTGACTGTAGATCTGCTGCACATGTAGTACCCTGAGTTACCCCATCGGGGCGCTGCCCATGTAGTAACCCTGAGTTACCCCAGAGGGGTGCTGTTGATGTAGTAACCCTGAGTTACCCCAGGGGGGCGCTGTTGATGTAGTAACCCTGAGTTACTCCAGGGGGGCGCTGCCCATGTAGTAACCCTGAGTTACCCCAGAGGGGCGCTGTTGATGTAGTAACCCTGAGTTACTCCAGAGGGGCGCTGCCCATGTAGTAACCCTGAGTTACCCCAGAGGGGCGCTGTTGATGTAGTAACCCTGAGTTACCCCAGGGGGGCGCTGCCCATGTAGTAACCCTGAGTTACCCCAGTAGTTAACTCACTGTAGGTTGCTGTGGGCGAGAGAGTATCAACTAAATGACAATGTAATATCATGAAAGAAAGCATATCCAGCTGCTAGTTAACAGATACAGATAGCCCACATTACTATGATGCATCTCTCTGTGTGCATCATGTTTATTACTATGTTAGTCTGATGCACACAAAGCAGTTGTTTCCCAAAAGCATATTTTGTAATGTCCATCATAAGTTGTATCGTTAAGTTCCATGGTTCAGACGATTAGCACGGGACTGTAGTAGAAGCATATTTGTGTTCACGTGACGTCTTCCTCATCTTTTTGGGCCTTAAAATGTCACACTGGGCACCCTATGATGCATCAGCCCCACCTACAGCATGAATGAATGATCTCACTTTAACTTCACCTCACAGTTGGGGTGGAAAAATGCAAGTTATGTTTTGAAAACAAATGCTCTTATTACCCCACAGAAGTTTTTACATTACAACTTTGATACATTTAAACAATTGTATTGGGTTGTTTTTGGTGACATTTAGGCCAGTAGCATTTAGGGGAAACGTATTAGACCCCATAACCCATATATTTTCTGAGAGCTTATGCCCTCAGGATTTGACCTATAATATATTTGTTTACCCACCCAACTCCTTATTTTAAAGCCCAGGCCTGTTTTACAGGAAAAATGACATATTGGGCGCATTTCTCAGGGAGGAAAAAGTATTGAACTCCCATAAGTAAAATCTTTTTTGAAAGCAGATGACCTCAGGATATCAGTAAGTGTAAATTGAGACAGGTCCCACCCCCTCTCCCTTTGATACCCATGCATAGGTCATTGGGTACTGGTGACTTTGGAGTAGAGCCAATACATTTGGACTTGAGGCATTAAGGGGAAACTAATCTACCCCTTAAACCACACCTTTTCTGAAAGTATACACCCACAGGGTGTCACAGAATATAAATTGAGACAGATCCCACCCTCCCCATCTCTTCACGACCCATGTATTCAGCAATGAGTATCAATAAGGGTTAAGTGGCAGTTAGTGAGGTCTCTCTTCACTATAAAGCGCTTTGGGTATCTTGAAAAGCTCTAGTTAAATGTAATGATTCTTTCATTCATTGGGCACTGGTGACTGGGGCATAGGCTCAGTACATTTGGACTTTTGGCATTAAGGAAACTAATTAACCCTTCTAAACCAAACCTTTTCGGAAAGCACCAACCCACAGGATGTCAAAACATAAAATACAAGTAGTACAAATCGAGGGAGGTCACACACTCACCCTCTCCACTTCACTACCCATGCATACTGCATTGAGCATTAGTAATGTGGATTAGTAATACAGCCTACAGTAATACCTTTGGGCCTGTGGCATCAAGGGGAGAGTCAACTCCATAGGTTTCCATGTAACCTCAGGCCCCTCAAGCCCCCCTTATAGTTAACCAAAAAGCAATCTGTCAGTCTTACAGAATCTGAGCTTTGTTGTTCCTGACAGGCTGCATACTCAGAGAGCTAGTGAAGCCATATAATATCCCACCAAAAGACACAAATCCTCCCAGATTCCAGAGAATCCTCTCTACACGAATGTGGAAACACATGTCCTCTTCCTTGTTTCCTGTGGTGGCATAGAACAGAAAACAGAGAAAATTCTTAGGACAAAAAGACATATATAAAAGTTTACAAGATATATATTCAGATATTAATAGCCTAGAGTGTCCTGGATAGACCAAGATATAACATGTATAGATTGCTCTCACAATGACCAAGATATTTTTGGGGAAATAAATGGAGTTAAAGTAGTGTAAAATCCCTGAGGGGTTAATTGGCTTATTCTGGTTAATATGCTAATTGCCTGAAGTGCTACTTTTACCAACCAATCTAAATTTCATCCACAAGGCTTATAGAAGACATTTCTGTAATAAAAGTTTAGACTACTCAACATTTCTGGGTCTACTATGGAGCTTCCGCTAGACTAAATTTCCACAAACATCTTTTGTGGTGTAGTTGCCCAAAAAAGGGATAAATCTATGGCCTATAACATTTGTTGAAGTAGGCAGGTAAGCCCAAACAATTAGTGCTTTGTGGTGCCCTTGTATAAGTGCTGTAGATGTACCCTTTTGATCCCTTAGGAGACGTTGGCCTCTGCGTTTAATCCATCCATGAATTAGTGACACACATAGACAGTGAGGTGAAAGACACTAACCTGGTGCAGAGGCCAGGGAGCAGTGAGGGGTTAGGGGCCTTGCTCAAGGGCACCTCAGCCGTGGATGTGTGTCCACCAGTGGCGACAGGTGGTCACAAAAATAGGGGAGGACAGGGGGTAAAGTGGTCAGGTGGGTGAATGAGCGGGTAAATGGGAGTAGATGGGTGGATGGTTTAGAGAGAGAGAAAGAATTACAAAAGCAGAAAGGTGTCTTGGTGCTTGCTCTTAGGGGGATTGTGTTAATTATTTTGTTTTTCTTTGCGGACACCTATCAACATGGGAAATACCATGCAGTGCAATGAGTATAGTTTGTTTGTAGTAATGTCAGTTGTCTTTTGCTTTTGCTTTTTTTAATGTCAGTTGTCTTTTGCAGTGCTTTACACTGCAATATTGTGAAAGTCGCAAAAATGATTTTGAAACACCAGAAGACTGCAACTGCTCTGCAAGCAAATTGTCGTATCATGCTATCAGTTCAGCCAACTCCCTATAGTTGCACCTGTTATCTGAATTTGGCCCTTTATCCCGTCTCCTAAATGCCAGCTCATGCATGCCCAAATACTGCATAGCATCAGTCAAACGCTTCAGTGTATCCCCATTACGACGCACTTTAGCATTGTGCTGTGCTACTTGCAACCAGGCACCCTCGTCCACAAGTTGATCAACTGGCATGCTACCTAGCAATTTTACGTGAATAGCTGCACCAACGTGGTAGTTGCACTTCTCGTGACGCTTGGTGTCTGAGATTTCCCTACCAACAGGCAAGGCCATGGCCCCTTCATTGTCCATAATTTTTGAATGATTTAGTGTGCTACAGAAACTAATCAGTGTGTGGTTTGTTGTGCCCTAAATACTCAGTGTCCAAGCGGAAGGAAGCAAACCAGATGGTGCCAGTGACCAGTTTACCCCACAGAACCTCAAGCACATATTCCAGGTTTGGAAGCAGCCTTGTCCTGCAGAACTGAAACACACTGATTACATTTTAACATTAACCATTACCATGCAGTGTTCTCTTTCAGTGGAGTTTACTTGACTTAACCAGTGGGAAGATATTCACTGGATGATATCAGTCTATATGTTTACATGCACCAAGAAAAATTCTAGTATTTGCCTAAGTCTGACAAAAATCAACTTCCTAGTTGCAGCACATAGAGCTCTGTGTGGCTAGAGAATTTGGTAAACTTTTACACATTAATTACATGTAACCCTTAATATACCTCCAGGTTCTCCTTTAAAGGAAAAGTCTGGGGTAAATCAACCCATTGCCCTGTTGATTTAGTTCACAGAGTCATGTTGGTAGGGAGAATGAGAAAATTCGGCACGACATAGATAGAGTTAAAAATGAAACTGAAACTTAGTTTCCTTGCCCTCATCAGTTAGAGTTAGCTGCCATTTCTCTCTTTTTGAACGCTTTGACGTGGATATAACTTTGCTTTATATCAAAGTGAAGAACACTGATACATCTTTGTAGCACACAGTCAAAGGGTAAAGATGAATATAAGTACAGTCTAACAACAACATATTGCCTTATTCTAAACTTGGGTTTTACAATGCAATTACTATTCCAGGTGCTTGAGGAGAATATCATCTCCTTTGTAAAGAATGAGGTAAAGAGACTCCAGAAGATTCTAAGTCCAGATTACCAAGAAAACTTTGAGGGTAAAGAGCAGGATGAGAGTGATGCCAGAGAAGGGGCTCTCAAGATGGCACTGCACTTCCTAAGGAACATGAAGCAGACACACATCGCTGACAAACTGCAAGAATGTAAGAAGTTTGACTTTATTTACAGTTGCTATCAGACACCAGCATAATACAGCATATTGGTATTAAAGAACATGGCAAATATTTTGTCTTGTGGTCACCTAACATTTTCATGTACATGTTTTTGTGTTGAACAGTTGAACTTCTTGTAGTATGGCAGTCTGAACTAAAAAGAACGCTGAAGTCCAAGTACCAGAGTGTGTTTGAAGGAATGCCCAAGCAAGGGAGCTCTGCTATGCTAGAGAAGATCTACACAGAGGTCTACATTACAGAGGGAGGAAGTGGAAAAGTAAATGAGGAGCATGAAGTCAGGCAGATTGAGTCCATATCCAAGAGACCAGCTGGACAGGAGACTCCAATCAAATGCAGAGACATCTTTAAACCCTTACCTGGCCAAGACAAGGCAGTCAGGTGCGTCATCACAAAGGGAGTAGCTGGTATTGGCAAGACAGTCTCAGTTCAAAAGTACATCCTGGACTGGGCTGAGGGAAAGGAAAACCAAAATGTCCATTTCATATTTCCACTGCCTTTTCGGGAGCTCAACCGCATGAAAGAAAAACAGCTATCTCTGATCAATCTTCTCCAAAACTTTTTCTCAGACATAAAGCAATCAACTCTTACCAGCCAAAGGAATTACAAAGTGTTGTTCATCTTTGACGGTCTGGATGAATGTCGACTCCAATTAGACTTTCAGAAAAATGAAAGTTTGACTGATGTGACAAAGGTGACTTCATTGGACATCCTCCTGACAAATCTCATCAAGGGTAATCTGCTCTCCTCTGCTCTACTTTGGATCACCTCTCGACCAGCAGCAGCCAATCGTATCCCTCCTGAGTGTGTTGACCGGGTAACAGAAGTACAGGGGTTCAGCGACACTCAGAAGGAAGAGTACCTCAGGAAGCGAATCACTGATGAAAATCTTGGCAACAAAGTCATCTCTCACATTAAATCATCAAGAAGCCTCCACATTATGTGTCACATACCAGTGTTTTGCTGGATTGCTGTTAATGTTGTTGAAGTTCTTCTTCAAACACATGGAGTTGCTCAAATTCCAAAGACTTTGACAGAGATGTACACACATTTCCTTGTGTTTCAAACAAAGCAGAGGAGTCAGAAGTTTGAAGGGGTTTTTGATATGGATCCACAGTGGAATCGGACTACTCTCTTTGCTCTGGGAAAGTTGGCCTATGAACAGCTGGAGAAGGGCAACTTGATCTTTTATGAAGATGACCTGAGAGAGAGTGGAATTGATGTCAGAGAGGCAGCAGTACACTGTGGTATTTGTACCCAGATCTTTAGAGAGGAGTCACAGCTTCATCAGGAGAAGGTGTACTGCTTTGTGCATCTGAGCATCCAGGAGTATCTTGCAGCTTTATATGTGCTTCTGATGTTAATAACTGAAGGGAAAGACCTAATGTCCCCACAGCAGGTTTCTGGAACAGGTGCTGCAAGTCCATTTTGGATTCTGAAATGGCCATCAGGGCAGACACAAATGACCACCTTACAGAAGAGTGCTGTGGACAAAGCGTTGGAATATGAAGATGGACGCTTTGATCTTTTCCTCCGTTTCCTTCTTGGCCTCTCTCTGGAAACAAATCAGAGACTCCTGCGTGGCCTTCTGCTGAAAATACAATATGAAAACAAAAAGGAAATAATCAGTTACATTAAGACAAAGATCAGGGACCTTCCATCATCAGAGAGGGTGATCAACCTCTTCCACTGTCTGAATGAAATCAATGATAACTCCTTAGTTGATGAGGTCCAGGGCTTCCTGAGTGCAGGGACACTTTCTAGAGCTGAACTCTCACCCACCCAGTGGTCAGCAGTAGTCTTTGTGCTTCTGACATCAGAGGAGAAGCTGGATGTATTTGACTTGAAGAAGTACATCAGGTCTGATGAATGTCTCCTAAGGCTGCAGCCAGTGGTGGAGGAATCCCAGCAGGCTCTGTAAGTAAGATAGTGGTATATTATCAGAAAATGGGAGAGATAATATCGATAGACAAATATTTAGTCTGATAATAAATTTGATTTAGAACCACAAGTAGCCTAGTTGACACCGGCGAATTTAGTCATTAGTTGAATGTTTCCCTTTTAAGGCTCAACAGTTGCAGTCTCACTGAGAGCAGCTGTGCAGGTCTGGCGTCTGTCTTCACCAAAGCATCTTCAAAGCTGAAACATCTGGACCTCAGTGACAATAGAAATATTGGAGACACTGGAGTCCAGGAATTGTGTAGTGGACTGGGTAACCCAAACTGTACACTGGAGACACTAAGGTAAGACATTTTGACATTTATTAACCTCTAGCAGCCAGGACCCTTCATTCATGAGAGACAAGCACTATTGATGGAAGTTCACATCCATTTCATGGTACATTTCTGATAATGGTCCATTCTGATTTCTGGGTCATGTGACCTTTATTTCGAAATCGTTGCTCCTGAACCTTTAAAGGATAACCACAAATTGCAATGTAGATGACAAGTAACTACAATAACATAGATATAAAAGAACTCAAGCAACAGCTGCTCTGATGTGGTCATAAATATTATCTCAGCAATTTTCCACCAGTACACCGCTACCTTACTAAGTTTTTAGATACAGTCTATGAATAAGCCTTAACTTCTTAGTTTTTAGATACAGTCTATGAATAAGCCTTCATTTCTTATTTTTGGAGAGGGACTTTTTGCAGTGCATGAGTTATTATTTGATTGTTATTGAGTTATAAGTTAAAGCAGAACCAGATCAGAGAGTCTCCATTCACCCCATAATGAGACATTTACCATCAAAGTGACTATGAAGCTGGTAAATTAACCTAAAAACAGCACCAGATGTTGCCTGGTGCTGCTATTGTGTGTGTGTGTGTGTGTGTGTGTGTGTGTGTGTGTGTGTGTGCGCGCACCTGCAAATTTGTAGGTGGGTGGGTGGGTGAATACGTTGTGGCAGCAAGGTTGTCAGGGGTAGGGGTGTGTGTGAGCGGGGAGAGATGGTTGTGATCTGTGTGTCAGAATGAGTGTATGTGTGCATTGCACTTCTTTTATGATGTAAAAATGTACTTATTGGGAATTATTCTAAAGTTTGTTATTATTCAGAACATGTTTCATCTGTTATCAAAATATATTGGAACTCATCAATATCAGAAAACAGGAGTAAATCAGTTATGTTCACGTTTCAATACAAAATATCCATTGACACGTGTTGCCTTAGCAGCCCTACTTGCTTGGGAGCAACTTCATTTTTGCAGGTGCTATGAAATATAGTTTCAATATTTACTCATGTTTTATGTATCAATATTGTCTTCAGTTACTAAGTCATATTTTAGCAAAAAACTGCAAGAAAGTTGTGGCAAATAGATGTTTGAGTTTCGCACATCCATTCTTCAAGCGGAAGCAGCCATTTTGAAATGTGTGTCAGTTGTGTGATACAGGACTGGGATTCACACCTCCGGACTTGCTGGGAACTGTACCAGTGACTAATCAGTAACAGGAGCTCAGACAGCAGGGGTGGAAATCGAGAACCGTGAATCAAGTAGAACCGAGAATCGAATGCTTCAATTCACTGTAATCGTACCCCTCTGACATAATCGATTCCTCTCATCATTGCCGGCATGTTTCTCAGACCAATGGGCAATGGGTCTTCCTGAATACAAAATTAAAATGGAAAACCCAGTTCTACATGGGTTCCGTCATTATAATAAGATGCTACGGTCACCTTGGTAGTAGGCCCTATAGGCTACATTATAGGCCTATGTGCTTCTACTGAAAATCTGTGTCAAAAACCTTCTAAAGAGTAATAGATTGATAAGAGAATTGATAAAGAATTGGACCGATAAGCTAAATCAACAATGGCATTGATATTGACAAAATCCTATCAATTCCCACCCCTATCAGAAAGTGAGTTATTAGTAACTATTTATTAGTAAATTCCATGTCTCTCCTGAGCTGCTGTGGATTCTAGAGGGTTTAGAGCCTCATCTGAGACATTTTCACACTTCACTGTTCCTTAAAAATCAGCTCAGTCTTTCTCATTTTGCGATACCAGATGTAAAAATCCTCCCTTACTACATGCACACACACACACACACACACTCAGAAGCCATGTCTGTGTGTCCTTCAGCTGATCTGATGAAGTGTTTCCTTCTCTCTCCTACAGCCTGTCAGACTGCAGTATTGGAGAGGAAGGCTTCAGATCTCTTGCATCAGCACTGAGATCAAACCCCTCACACATGAGAGAGCTGCAGCTGAGTGGGAATGAAGCAGGAGACTCAGGAGTGAAGCATCTTTCTTCTCTTCTGGAGGATCCCAACTGTAAACTGGAGAAACTAGAGTGAGTATCACAAGACACTATACTGAGTTACTCACACAACACCCACACAATCACACACACACACACACACCCTCTTCTAGAGGATCCCAACTATAAACTGTAGAAACTACAGTGAGTATCACAAGAGACCATACGGTGGCTTACAGCTTCGAATGCGTGAGTGAAGTTTTATTTCGAATTGCGGCTGTGAGTGATCCCCGCTAACTGCGCTGACTATCCCGTATGGGGGTGTGTTTCTCGCCCTGTGGCTACCTGGTGTGGTTTACTGCTGCAGTGCCCATATTACTGTGTCCGCACATTCTCACTATACATTCTGTTTGGAGCACGCACTATCTCTGTAAAGCACGACTGGTTATCGCTCGGGTAAGCTACGGCTCAGTCCACCCGCGATTGTTATTACCTTGCATGAAAACAGTGAGCTACGCCGCAGCTAGCGACGTTGTAACTGACTTTGCGTCTGTGCATCATGGAGTAAATTAAAGCTCGCGATTTCCGCAGGTCGAGTTGAGGTATATTTATTTTGTTTATCGTTTGGGTAAGCTATGGCTCTGACTATCCTCGACCCGGTCACTGTGCTGGGCCTGATTATCGTTTGGGTTGGTTACGATTCTGGCAACCCGCGAATTATTCCGAAGCCACATTGCTAATTTATCGTTGGGCAGGCTACGGCTCTGATTGCCCAGGGTTACTCAGCTTTTGGTTTTGTTCGTTATCTATTTGTTTTTGGCTCACTGGGCTAAACTGCGCCTCTGTCACCCACTTAGGCCTACGGTGGGTTCTGTAAACGCACCATTGAGGGTGTTCACTACTTTCTGATAGCCATATATGGTCTTTTTCTGATAGCCTCCCTCCTCTGGTGAACACTGACGTGGACTTTTGCCTGTAGCTTGTCGGAGGTAAATCTACTATGTTTTGTGTTGGTTGTCGTGCCCCTCTCGAACCAGATGATGGTCACGACCATTGCCCCAGTTGCCTTGGCATTGAGCACCTAAGGCAAGGGCTGACTGAGCATGCCTGCATGAATTGTGGATGCCTTAGTTTCGCCTCGCGTAAAGCTAGGCTTGCCCAAGTAGAGAGCAGACTGGGCCCTCAGTTGCCCTCTGCTCAAAGGGATGATGTACTCCCCTCACAACGGACGCGGAAACGGCTAGCGCCGACACCTTGGGAAGCCCCTGGTCCATTAAAACATCAGAGGGCAGACCCTCTGGCGCAAAAGGTAGATGCCTTGACTTCTAAATTCGCGGAAATCAAGGCGCTCTTGATTAATCTTCAGCCACCGGGTGCACAGCCTGTTTGTGAGTCCGCAACAGCAGTTTCCCAATCGCCTCCCGACTCACAGCCTCCTCCAGTACTGTCTCTGGCAACGGGCGCGCTGGAGGAGGATGTGCTGTCCACCAGGGCTTCGGAAAACTTAGATGTTGTTGATGAGTGGGAGGAGGAGCAGGCAGACAGGGTGTCATATGGCTCTGGGCCTGACTCTCTTGATGCAGAACTCAGCTCACTGCAGGCATCTGTGGCAAGCCGTACATTTGTGGTCAAGCTGGCTGTGAAGATGGCTCTGGCGCGACTAGGAGTGGACACTGCCCCAGCTGACGTGGTTGGGCAGAGTGCCTTTTTCCGGCAGGCTTTTACCTCCACTGCCTTCACTGTGCCTCCTTCAGCCCCCTTTGTTGAGGAGCTACAGAGGTGTTGGGCAGACCCGAGACAGTTCTCCCACCTCCCCAGTGACTGCAGGGCCTTGGCAAGCATGCAGGATGCGTCCAGCTATGGCCTGGACCGCATGCCGACCATAGAACCAGCCCTTGCTGCCCTGATCCTCTCGCCGGATGAAGCATTGAGACCCGATGCACGCTGTCCCTGGCCGCAGTGTCGCCTGACCGATGATTTCATTGGCAAAAGCTATGATGCAGCAGCGCGAGCCGCCCGCATAGGCAACTCCATGTCTCATTTGATGTTGGCCATGTCACAGACCCTCCAGTCCTCTGGAGTTGACCCGTCAGTGCAAAGCCTGAGCGAAGCCTCACTACAGGCGTTTGCTTATATGTCTAGGGAGCTTGGGAGGTTAATGTCGTCATTGACACTTGCTAGGCGTCAGATATGGTTGGCGCAGTCACCACTCTCAGAGCCCAGTAGAAGGACCCTCCGCACCCTCCCTGTAGTCCCGGGGCAGCTGGAGCGCACCCTTCAAGTCAACCAAGCCAGGCAGCAGTTTGCGAGCCTGCATCGTGCATCACTGCGCTCACGCAGACCGGTTTCAACTACTACTGCTGTCCCACCAGTGCCAAGACCCCTTGCACAGGCAAGAGCACCCTTGCCGGAGGGGTTTCGTCAGCCAACTGGCAGTCGGCCCTTTCGTCAGCCACAGCGGGACACCGCACAAGGCTATCGTTCCCACAGGGGCCGAAAGGGGAGAGGGGGCAGACAGTGACTGTCCCATCCCGGCGGTCAGACGCTTTACCAGCCAACAGCTCGACAGCTGGGTAGCGCTGACATCAGACACTTGGGTTATTTCCACCCTGTCACACGGCTACAGTTCAGGTGCCGACCGCTGAGGTTTTGTGGGGTTAAGATGACCACTGTCTGTGTCCCTATGCCAAGAAGTCTTGGCCCTCTTGAAAAAGGGGCCATCGAACCATTAGATCCACTTTCACAAGACAGTGGATTTTACTCCATATATTTCGTCATTCCAAAGAGCAGGGGTGAGCTTCGCCCCATACTGGATCTCAGACCTTTGAACAAACACCTCAAGGTCCTCAAATTCCGCATGCTCCGTACAACCGATGTCCTGCAAGGCGTCAGACAAGATGACTGGTTCACAACCATAGATCTGAAGGATGCATACTTCCACATTCCCATCGCTCCCCATCACAGACAGTTCCTCCGCTTTGCTTTCGAGGGGAGGGCTTACCAGTTCCGGGCCTTGCCATTTGGTATTTCCCTGGCCCCCCAATGCAGAGGTATGCGCATCTTTCCATACCTCAACGATTGGCTCATATGCTCAAGGTCGAGTGGATGCGCTCAAATGCGCTTAACTCTGCTGCTCGAGCACGTCTCCAGGCTCGGACTCACGGTGAATCACGCCAAGAGCTCACTTAGACCCTGCCAGAGGACCGTGTACATCGGCATCTAGCTGGACTCTCTGCTGATGAGGGCAGCCCTGTCACAGCGTCGAGTGGACAACATTGTCCAACTCTTATGACAGTTCAGGAGGGGCCGCACTCTGCCGCTCAGATCTTTCCAGACGCTGCTGGGCACACTCACGGCAGCTTCCGCGGTGGTTCCTTTGGGCCTCCTCACATTACAACCTCTCCAGATCTGGATGAACAACCTTGGGTTACATCCGCAGCACCACAGGCACAGGTCGGTCAGGGTCACTGCCGGTTGCCTGAGTTTCCTATGTCCCTGGAGAAGGCGTTCACGCCTGACTCGGTGGGTCCCAATGGGTTCCATTCCCTCTCGCAGAGAGGTTCTGACGACCGACGTGTCCTTAGCCGGCTGGGGTGCAGTCTGGCAATGCAGGACTGCCCGAGGTTCATGGACTGTGCAACAACAAAGACAGCACATAAATGTGCTAGAGCTGAGGGCTGTTGTTTACGCCCTATGACATTTCCTACCTGTGCTGGCCGGGAGGCACGTCCTTATAAGAACCGACAACACCTCTGTGGTTTATCATATAAATCACCAGGGCAGTACCAGGTCCTTACCCTCGCTGAGACTAACCCTACCCTCGGCTGTTGAGCCTGAGGGCCATACATTTGCCAGGCATCAGGAACACCGCTTCAGACTTTCTCTCACGGCAACGCCCCCATCCCGCAGAGTGGAGACTGCATCCAGAGGTGGTGCAGACCATCTGGCACTGCTACGGCAGAGCAGAGGTGGACCTTTTCGCCTCTCAGGCCACAACACACTGTCCCCTGTGGTTTTCACTGGGGGAGTCGACGAGCCCGTTGGGCCAGGATGCACTGGCACACGAGTGGCCACGGCAGCTCCTCTATGCCTTCCCACCACTCCCGCTCATATTACCCACTTTAGAAAGGATCCTCAGGGAGGGTCACCAGGTACTTCTGGTAGCCCCCAAATGGCCCGGGAGAAGTTTGGTTCCCCATACTCATGGGGCTACTGGAGGGTGAGCCACGCTGCCTCCCTGTGCGGGCAGATCTCCTCTCGCAGCTGGGAGGCCAAATCTGGCACTCGGACCCAGGTCGTCTACAACTCTGGGTATGGCCTCTGAGGGGCCTGAGCCCCTGCTAGGAGCATGCACTCCTACAGTGGTACGGACAGTCCAATGCTCCTGCGCACCCTCCACCAACGCGCTTTACGCTAATCGATGGAAACTTTTTGTCAGCTGGTGTCAAGCCCGCCACCAGGAGCCTACATGCTGCTCCGTGCCTGTTATTCTCGACTTCTTACAATCACGTCTTGACGACGGCCTTGCGCCCTCCACCATCAAGGTGTATATAGCTGCAATATCAGCCATGCATAACCGAATAGACGGAGTCACTGTGGGCTCCCACACTCTAGTGAGTCGATTTCTTAGAGGGGCTCAACGACTGAGACCCCCTCAACGGAGTCTGAGAGTTTCTTGGGACCTGCCCCTTGTTCTGCAGGTGCTGCGTAAGCCCCCACTCGAACCTCTTGGGGGATCAGAACTGAAGTGGCTATCGATGAAAACAGCCTTTCTACTGGCCATGGCATTGGCTAAGAGAGCGGGTGAACTGCACGCCCTGTCTATCAGCCAGGAGTGCCTACACTGGAGCACAGGATGGCACAGGAGTGACTTTATGGCCTAACCCTTCATTCCTGCCAAAGACGTTTTCCGCATCTTATGTCAAATCAACCCCTCAGCCTGGTAGCCTTTACACCTCCGACTGAGGGGGGCGAACTGACCCAAGGTGTCAATCTACTGTGCCCAGTCCGGGCATTGCAGACATACATCCAGATGACTGCTGGGTTCCGGCAGTCAGATTCACTCTTTGTCTGTCATACAGGTCATAGACAGGGCCATGCCTTGTCGAAGCAGCGATTGTCAAACTGGATTGTGGAGACCATCTGCTATGCCTACACTAGCACTGGTCGTCCAGTCCCCCCTCGCATCCGGGGCCACTCTACTCGGGGTGTGGCGACATCCAGGGCAGCCTTGCGGGGCGTCCCACTTTCCGACATCTGTGCTGCAGCATCATGGGTCTCGACTTGCACATTTGCAAGATTTTACAGACTTAACGTGGCCACTGCCATCCTTTCGAGCCACTCATAGGGTTGGTAGGTCTTCCTCGTGACCCTGTTGGTATATGTCATCCAGGTGCTGAAAGCACCGCCTCTGGCGGTCAGTAGAAATGAAATAGAACGATGGTTACGCATGTAACCGCGGTTCTATGAATTTCGGATGACCGCCAGAGCTTGGCTGTCACTCGGAATGCGGAGGAGAAGACTGCTAAGAGACCACTTCCGGGGTGAGCGTACCCTAAATACCATCGCGGGTGTACGTCACCCCTGTCGCAAGCAACTTTGTTGGTATAAACACTCGAACGACATGTGCATGTGATGAACATCCAGGTGCTGAAAGCACCGCCTCTGGCGGTCATTCGAAATTCATAGAACCGCGGTTACATGCGTAACCATCGTTTTATATCCAACATTTCCAAAACCCATGAGGTAAAAACACACACATACACACACAAACACACACCCTTCTGTAGGATCCCAACTATACTATACTGTAGAGACTATGGTGATTATCACAAGACACAATACTGAGTCACTCACTCAGTACACTCTCCATAACATACTAACACACACACATACACACACAGACACACACACACACACATACACACACAGACACACACACACACATGTATATGATTTCACATGTTATGTCAGTCCGCTTGATCAACGTCGGAGCATTGAGTTATCCTGGGCTCGAGCATTCTCCTCCTGTTCATCCTCTGTGCAGGTATGTGTGGATGTTGACTTCTATACCCACACACTGAGAATGCAACACTCAATGTGTGCGAGAGTGGATACTAGGTCTTTTCTCAATTGCACTTGTGCACTTCAAACACTATGTCTCAGTGCATAGTGCACTCACACTGTACACTTTAAACACTATGTCTCTGCATAGTGCTCCCACACTGTACACTTCAAACACTATGTCTCAGTGCATAGTGCACTCACACTGTACACTTCAAACACTATGTCTCTGCATAGTGCTCTCACACTGTACACTTCAAACACTATGTCTCAGTGCATAGTGTTCTCACACTGTACACTTCAAACACTATGTCTCAGTGCATAGTGCACTCACACTGTACACTTCAAACACTATGTCTCTGCATAGTGCTCTCACACTGTACACTTCAAACACTATGTCTCAGTGCATAGTGCACTCACACTGTACACTTCAAACACTATGTCTCTGCATAGTGCTCTCACACTGTAAACTTCAAACACTATGTCTCTGCATAGTGCACTCTCACTGTACACTTCAAACACTATGTCTCTGCATAGTGCTCCCACACTGTACACTTCAAACACTATGTCTCAGTGCATAGTGCACTCTCACTGACAATCACGGCAAAACTCAGTGCAGCAAAAGTACCTGGACGCACTTATAATGGCTATAAAGTTCAGTGTGAAATTATGGACACTACTCGCTCTAAACAACCTCCATCTTGGCTACATATCCGAAGGGGTGGGGCCATTGATCTGTGTTTCAAACTTGATTGATGGCGGCCAACTCCGAGAGAATGGTGGGAGTTGCAGTAACCGCATTTAATCGCTACTCACAGTCTTTTTTTGTGCTGGTCCTGTGAAGTAGGACGATATGCTGCTCTGAACGCGTTTCATTTTCCCTCGTTTTATTATTAGTTCCACGTAGAATGCAGAAACAGTGTATTTATGTGCATGGGGACGTTCGCGAACAACAAGATTACCGACAATTCGGGTCAGGTTGAAAGTTAGTAGGCTACCAACAATGTAGATTATAGCTGTGTAAGAAACTGTCACAACCTGATTTCAATTTCAATCGTTTTTTTTTTATTATTGACGGGGTTTTATCCCCGAGGATAAAATTCATTCAGCAGAGGTAGAAACCAGAGGGGGGGACACATCGCACCCTGTATATATATATAATATATGATATAAAATAATAAAAGATGAACTTAAAAACAAAAACAGCAAAGAAAAGTATCCTTTCTATCGTTTTCTGTGGTTCACTGACTAAATACTCCTTTCCTTCTCCTTCTCCAGTCTCTCAGACTGCAGGATATCGGAGAAGGGTTATGCTAGTCTGGCTTCAGCCCTGAGGTTAAACCCCAATTACCTCAGAGAGCTGGATCTCGGAGAAAATGATCCAGGAGAATCAGGAGTCAAACTGCTTTTAGAACTAAAGGAGGATCCACAGTGTAAACTCACAAATATCCAGTAAGTATTTTACAGTGGACTGCTTGGCTTTTTGTCAGATACATGATTTCAGTTGAACATAATGATTGATGATAAGGTGAAAGAAGTCATGCCCTTGTTCTGTATGAAATTAAATCTTGTCATACACAAATGTCTACACAGAAATGTCATTAGTCATATAGTGTTCATTACTAAGCGTGAAATATATTCCCACAGATATGGGAGATATACAGATTCATTCAACACTTTCATGCAAACATCAGTGATGTGTGTTTGTGTGAGATGAGATGAAAGGTTTCCTCTTGTCCTCCATATTTGTGCAGGTTCCTGAAAAGTGCTGCTGCTGAGGAAGCCTGTGCTGCTGTGGCTTCAGCTGTGGGTTCAAACCCCTTAATCATGACTCAGCTGAATCTGAGGGGACTCATACCAGGAGCCTTGGGAGTGACTCAGCTGTGTGCGTTATTGGAGGATCCCCACTGCAGACTAAAGAACTTAAGGTTAGTAGAGGCTGTTGGCACACTTTACACAACAGAACTGGTGTGAAGATGGTCGTCATGGTTACATAACAGAGCTGGGGTGAAGGTGGTGGTGTTGTGATGCTGTTGCTGAATCATGTCAATTACCTAATTGTCCAAATCATCTAAATCATACTAATTACCACATGCTAGTTATCTCATTCACACAATCTAAGAAGAAATGGATTCTGTGTGAATCATCACGACGGTATCATCTGAGAAAAGTTGTGTCAGTGTCAAAAGGTGTTAGTTTGGTGTTGGGTTTTGCAGCCCTCTGAAATAATGTCCTCATATTTAAGCTTTTGTCCAGATTTTTGACACTTGCTTCACGCAGTTAGCAAACAATGTTGTAAGTCGTGGAATTGAAAACATGCGTTCTCCGCAGTCAGCTTCTGCATTCCGAGCGCAATAATCAGCCGTCGCAGATGCACGCATTAAACAGTTGAGGACACTACGGATGCATTGTTTTTCATGCTTGGAGTCTGTCTTCTTGGAAGGAATGCTGAAACATGAATGGATAGACTGCAAAGTGGCATATTCTCACATTACAGTCAGCAAATATGTCAGGAACATTGGCATCAACTATGACGGTTAAATTAGGCTACTAAATCTCAATCTGATGTCCACAAGTCCATACGCTGATAGACTTGTCTTTTTGCATTTCTGCAAAGTGCAGCATAGTTATAGGCTAAACCATAGTCTCCAAATAGCCTAGGCTGCTGGCTATTCATGCAAACTGCAAGGTTTTTTAGAAACACTGGACTCAAAGCAAAGCATTTTGCCACAATTACTTTTGTAATCAAATAATTTCAACCCTTGTTCATTTCCGTTAGATATAGCCTATTGGCAGCTTTTGTAATTCCCCTCATGGCATTTTGGTTTGGCCATGATCTAGCTACAAGGCATGATGTGTCAACGCTTCTCATTCTCTTTGAATGGTTCATGACGCCTGTGTAAATGATGTGATGACTTTTATGCATGCCAAACTCTAAGAAGACAGAATAACTAATGGAGTATTAAAGATTTTTAATGTAGGTCTAATACAGGCTCGTAGCTTCATGTAAATTGTAGGTATTGCACCAACTCAAAATTTGGGCGGTTTTGAGAGTATTCTGGCGGGTTTTGGGCAGGTTTTGGGCTGGGAAAAGTCAGATTCATCTGCCGACACTGTCGTCCATTAACATGGGATTAGAGGTAAAACAAAAGGAACCAGTCCAACACAGAAGCCGCGCATAATAGTCCGAGAGTCTGCCTGGATTAGTGTCGCCTTGCTTTCGCAGGCAAACAACTATGGGCAAACAGTAAAAGTCTCTCAGTCACAGCCACACACAGAAATGTGACATGTGTACTTGCACAGGTATAGCAACTTTCCTTTACTTATCTTTGGTGCGCGTTGAGCCAAGCTCCACATCCAGCCACTGCCACTAATTCATCTTGCTTCCCCAGGCTTGCTCTCAACCAAGCCAAGCCACCTCAGCTTGTGTTGAACTAAACTTCGCATCAGGTCCTTCGACTCATCTTGCTTTCGCAGGCTTGCTTTGCACAGACCACTATGGAACAGAGAGAGTTCCTCAGTCACAGGCACACAAGAACAACACAACTCAAACACACACAGTCACTATAGATGGTCGGACTTTGCTTTTACTTAGCTTTAGTAAGCGTTAAGTCAAACTAGCTGCTGTCCAAGCTACAAATGCAGCTCCTGTGTCACTCGAACCTGGAATTTTCCGTGAACAGGTTAGCAGTCATCCCCTGCGTTCGCCTAACGAAGCACACTGTGCCTCCGTGTCTCGTCTGTATGGCGTCTCCCCCGCCCTCCATGTCCGCTGCCAATACACCTTCTCCAGCTCTGCTCCACACCTGTCCATCAATTAGCAATTAAGCTGTATTGCACACAGCCAGCGCTAGGCAGAGCGGATATTCAGCTGGCTGTAATAATTAGCTGATTTTATGTAATCACACAGACCCACAGTTACAAACTCACAGCAAATCATGTTCAAAGGCAATCAGAAAACACAGCACACGGCAATTCACTGCATGCAATACAAATCATAAAGCCAGTAATCAAATGAAATAAACACAGCACACTATTTGGGGCAGCGGAGAGATGTTCTACTTTACACACACAGACATTTTTACATGGTGCTGGGTTTAGTGCTGGCTGTTGTGTGATTGTGCTAATACCTCTGCCATTTGCCTTATTTCTTCCCTGCATTTTCTCCTGTTGCTTCTGTAAATGGAGCCTGTTGTGGTTATTGGTTGCTGACAGGCTCTTTCATCTCTGGTGCCAGCCCACTCGTATAAAGCTGCCTGGTTTTCAAGATGGCATCTCTTGCTCTCTCACGCCTCGGCCTAGACAGATGCTGGCACACACACACCTTCTTTTGTGTTATTTCCTTAATATGGCTTATTCATTTCTTAACTTTAACTTTGTTAAGGTTTCATTTTGTTTTACCCTGGTGGTCACTTTCTGCACGTTTGTAGTTTCACTCATTAAGTGTGGTTGTTTAGCTGACCCGGAAGACCACTACTTACTTACTACTCTGTATACTGTGTGTTGGGTACGGCAGGCTGTTTAACAAGCTTACAAGTATGCTGGTAGGTTTTCCTTTGTGTTTCCTTTCTGTCTTTTGTAACCACTTTGGCTTTTCTGTTAACGGGGTGTAAGCTATGCTTTACTTGCGTAAAACTCAGTGAATCTAAAAAGGAAGAGTAAAATCAAATGTTTTTCTTTTTACCCGTCTCTTTTGTGTGGCGTTATTGACTAAAATCGTTGTTTGAATTACGTAACATAAAAATTGGGGTTTGTCCGAGATTGCTCTATCAATAGTTTATTTCATAGTGGATCATTTTCGCTATTTGGGCACGTGTGCCAAGCTATGCCATTTTCACCTTTTTACCTTTTTGCGATTATAACTGTATTATAACTTGTCTGCTGCTTTTTTGGCTGTTTATATCATTTTTTTCACATTGTTTAGTCTGGAGGAATTTGTTGCTTCTCCGACTATAATAGTCACATCAGTTAATCACATGTTACTCGTGATCAACTGATTATGATTGCAGGTCATTACAAGATATAAGTTAATGGTAGTCTGGCTAAAGTGCATCTGTTTAAGCTCATGATTGATACTTTGTCTGCTTGGAGTGTTTTAGAAAGAGTCGGTGGCGAAGATTTTAGTACATACTCCTGAAACATCTGTGTATCTATTTCTGTGATTTGTAAAAATCGTGGGCATGTACTTTAAATGGCTTTAAATGACTTTAAATGGCTAATGGCTTTAAATTGAAGCGTAAGAATACTTCTACTTCCACTTGTTACAATGCTGATACTGATTGTAGTATTTCTACACTTCCCCCGACGTCTCAGAAAGATGAGAAAAATAGTCAAGCTTTCGTAGCGTTTAGTATGGATGTGTCTGTCACCTTGCTGACTGTGCAAAGTAGATGCGTGCCTGTAAAAGTGCTTTGTGACACTGCTGCTTCAGAGGTTTGTTTTGGAGAGTGTCTTGCCTTTTAGTGACAAGTCTTATACAGGAGAAATGGGCTTTGTTAATGGCCCTCTCCATGAGGTTTTGATGGTTTCTGATTTAATTACCGGTGAATTTGAAATGGGTGGGTGTTCACTTCTCTCTCCTCCAGCCTGTCAGTACTTTTATTTTCACACTCACACCCAGACACTATTGACTCCATCAGATATTCACTCTTTTCCACACACACACACACACACACACACACTTCTCTCTTTGGTGTGTGTGTGTCCTTCAGCTGATCTGATGAAGTGTTTCCTTCTCTCTCCTACAGCCTGTCAGACTGCAGTATTGGAGAGAAAGGCTTCAGATCTCTTGCATCAGCACTGAGATCAAACCCCTCACACATGAGAGAGCTGCAGCTGAGTGAGAATGAAGCAGGAGACTCAGGAGTGAAGCGTCTTTCTTCTCTTCTGAAGGATCCCAACTGTAAACTGGAGAAACTAGAGTGAGGATCACAAGACACTATACTGAGTTACTCACTTAACACTCACTACAACACACACACACACACACACACACACACACACACACACACACACACACACACACACACACACACACACACACACACATTTACTTACACAGACTCACACACACACTGGGTTAAGTACAGTTAGTATGCCCAATGAAAACTGTAGAAAGACACAATACTGAGATATACACTTAACTCTCACTCTATCGCTCATTCACACGCACACACACACACACACACACACACACACCACACGCACACACACACACACTCTTTTTGTCTCACATGTCTAACATTTCCAGACCTCATGAGGTAGTAACTACTCCCCTCTTTGATGTGTGTGTGTGTCCTTCAGCTGATCTGATG
>PYXC01000996.1:102500-112500 GCA_015244755.2 Tenualosa ilisha | reverse complement strand
TCAGACTGTCCTCACACAAGCAGTCATGCCCATCCAGTCAGGAGGCCACGGTGGTCATCAAACCAACAGGGGTAGTTACAGCACTCTAGGCAGCAGGCAGCGAACATTGACGGAGAGTCGGCCATCACAAAAACAGTCTCCAGGACTGCGCTGGACTCGGGGACTAGAGGACAGATGCCAGACCAGAGGCTGGAAGTCAGCAACAAAAAGACAACAGACAGCAGAGGACACACTCATACTGTATTGCAGTAAAATATAGTTACGGGCCTGTAGGCAGCAGTAGCGGCATTGAGGGAAGTTCAAGTGTAAAGCCACAACATCCTTCAGTGGTGTGAAGTAGGGCGGCAATAAAATACACTATAAAACTGATAGCCACTACAATTCAGGGGAGCAAAATGTTCAAACACAGTAAACACTAAGGCCTTAATGTTACTGGTAACTGATCAAATGTACGGAGGACATTAAAATGGAGGACTGCTTGTGTGAGGCCTGTCTCTCTTCTTCCCTTCCTTTCCAAAGCCAATGAACGAGCTGTCTTCAAACAGGTCACAGGATTTCTCACTCAGAACAACCTCCTCGACTCCAACCAATCCGGCTTCAGAAGTGGCCACTCCACTGAAATGGCGCTTCTGTCTGTGACGGAAGCATTAAAAGAGGCCAGAGCGGCAGGTCAGTCCTCAGTGCTCATCCTGCTGGACCTATCAGCAGCATTTGACACGGTCAACCACAGCATCCTACTGGACAAGCTGACCAACATTGGGATTGATGGCACAGTGCACTCCTGGTTCAAGTCCTATCTTACTGGACGGTCGTTCAACGTATCGTGGCTAGGACAGACATCGGCACTTCACCAACTCACCACAGGAGTACCCCAAGGATCTGTGCTGGGGCCCCTTCTCTTCGCACTGTACATCACCTCGCTGGGCTCAATCATCCACTCCCATGGCTTCTCTTACCACTGCTATGCGGATGATACCCAGCTCTATCTGTCCTTTCCGCCGGACGACTCCACGGTGTCATCACGGATCTCGGACTGTCTCTCCGATATATCTGCATGGATGAAAGGACATCACCTCCAACTAAATCTCTCCAAAACTGAACTGCTGGTCCTCCCAGCCAAACAAGCCATACATCACGACATCAGTATCAAGATCGACTCCCTGTCTGTTCCTCCCACCAAAGTGGCAAGAAACCTAGGTGTCATGATCGATGACCAACTGACCTTTGCAGATCACGTTGCCTCTGTGGCTCGGTCGTGCCGTTTTTCCCTATTCAACATAAGGAAGATCAGGCCGTACCTAACCCAACATGCAACCCAGCTCCTGGTTCAGACCCTGGTTATCTCTCGTCTTGACTACTGCAATGTCCTCCTATCAGGCCTACCAGCCTGTGCAGTGAGACCGCTACAGATGATCCAGAATGCAGCTGCACGTCTGGTCTTTAACCAGCCAAAAAGGGCACATGTCACACCTCTGTTCATTGAACTTCACTGGCTGCCCTTGGCTGCTCGCATTAAATTCAAGGCACTTATGTTGGCCTACAGGGTGAATGATGGCTCTGCTCCCATCTACTTGAATTCTCTTCTGAAGCCCTGACGACCACTACGCTCCTCTAAGAAACGTTTTCTAGCACGGCCAACACCTTGTGCAGGTCGGTCCAGACTCTTCTCATATCTGGTTCCGCGCTGGTGGAATGACCTCCCAAGTGCTACCAGATCAACTGATACCCTCTCCACCTTCAAGAAACTCGTGAAGACTAAGCTCTTCCAAGAATATCTCCTGGCGTAAACTTTGAGAATGCACTTAATAATTTAATTTCTCTACATTGTGTTACACTATTGCACTTTCAACTTAAAACAGCGCAGATTCTATGTTAGCAATATGCACTCCTTGTTAGTTCATTGTGTTGTAGCTTGAATGTTATCCTCTTTTGTAAGTCGCTTTGGATAAAAGCGTCTGCTAAATGCCTAAATGTAAATGTAAATGTAAATGTAAAACAGCTCACTGAATTTTGTGAAGTATGATAGGCTATTAGACATAAGTATTAGTTATACAGTGTAGTTATAGTAGTTTACTCTCCAAGCTCACCGGTTCACGGTTCATTTTGTAGTTAGGCCGTTCATAGCTGAAATTGTTTACCAACATTGTAATTACCAGAAATGGTTGGGCTGCCTTATATGGCTCTGTGTATATGGGCAATCAGGCAAGCACAAACTAAGGACTGAATCAACCTGTGATTAAGATGGTGGTGTTGGTTACAGAGCTGGGGTGAAGGCGATGGTGTTGTGTTAACCAGTCATCACTCTTAATCGCACCAACATTAAAAAGGGGGAAATTAGCCCGCATGTTAGTGGATATTGTTGTGATACTTCACTGCAAGTAAATGACCAGAAGTGATCTGGTCACAGCCACGCCCCCTCACTTAACCTCATAGACTCTCAATCCCTCTCCCCGTTCGCTTCCACTTCCCTGTGCACGTTCACCTTCCCCTGAGTACTAGTTGGTGTCACCTGGTCGCCACTCTATTTAAGCCTCCTCCCCGGTTTCCCTGATGTCTGGCCTTGTCAATGTTGTCTTGGATTTCCTCCGTGTCTGTTGTGCTTTCTCCGTCTCCCGCGATCTCCTGTGTCGTTCACCCCGCGAGCCTAGACTCCCCAGTCGGTATAGTTATTCTCTGTGTCTCCTTGTTGCTTAAGTCTGTGCTTTTGTGTTTGCTTCCTTGATCTCCTGTGTGTTAGTTTTCCCAGTTACTTCTGAGCGTTATAGTTTTCTGTTCCCTCCGTTATAGTAGCGGACGTGACTTTCGTTGAGTTCTGTTTTGTTTGTTCAAATAAATACTCCTTTGTTCAAATCTGCCTCTGCCTAGTCTGTGCCTGACACCCTGGAGTAAAAGCTTGTCTCCAGCCTTCCCACTACTCTGGACCCATACCAGTTTGCCTATCGCCCCAAACGCTCCACCGATGACGCCATAGCAACAGCACTCCACCTATGCCTGGCTCATCTGGAAAACAAAAACAGTCACGTATGGATGCTGTTCATCGACTTCAGCTCCGCTTTCAACACGGTCATCCCACAGCACCTGGTGAACAAACTGAGTGCAATAGGCATCAGCACTTCTTTATGCAACTGGCTACTGGACTTTCTCACTAACAGACCACAGACAGTAAGAGTCGGCAAAAACTCCTCAGAGACCACCATCACTAACACCGGGGTCCCCCAGGGATGTGTGCTGTCTCCATTGCTGTTCACACTGATGACCCACGACTGCTGTGCCAGATTCTCATCGAACCACATCATCAAGTTCGCTGATGACACAACAGTAGTGGGCCTCATCAAGAACGACGACGACTCAGCATACAGAGAGAAGGTACATCAACTCATCAACTGGTGTGACAGAAACAATCTACAACTCAATGTCAACAAAACAAAAGAAATAACTGTAGACTTCAGGAAACAACACCCGACACACACTCCACTCGCAATCAATGGCAGTACCGTGGAGTCTGTGAAATGCACAAAGTTTCTGGGAGTGCATATCACAGATGACCTCACATGGACCAACACCACCTCCCTGGTAAAGAAAGCACAGACACGCCTTCACTTTCTGCGCAGAATGAGGAGAGCTGACCTTCCCACTTCTGCACTCGCCACCTTCTACAGGGGTGCTATTGAGAGCATCCTTACCTGCAGCCTCTCCGTCTGGCACGGCAGTTGCTCAGCTGCGAACAAGAAGGCTCTACAGAGGGTGGTGAGGACTGCTAAAAAAAGATCATCAGATCACCCCAACCAGCTATTCAGGACTTATTTACATCATACTGTTCCAAGAGAGCCATCAATATCATCAAGGACACAACCCACCCAGCACACAAACTGTTCTCCCTCTTACCATCTGGAAAGCACTAACGCAGCATGTGGTGCCACACAAATAGACTGAGAAACAGCTTCTTCCCACAAGACATCAGGCTAATCAACATAATGAAGAAGATTCCATGAACATTCCATGAATATGTTACTGACATCCATAAACAAATCTCACACACACTGAGGTCCATGGTGCTTGCACACTGCACTTTACTTAATTGCACCTTCACTTATTGCACCTTACAAATTGCACATTCACTTTTTCCAATCTACACCAGCTACCAAGAAGAGCTACCTCAAACTTTCCTTCCTTCTTGCTGGAAGCGTATATGTTTACCTGTATGTCGTATGTCTTATGTCTATTTATTGTGGATGTCTGTGTGCACCTCATGTCCATGAGCGTAGCTGTGTGTTTTTTGCGTGAGTGTGTGTGTGTGTGTTTCTAGTTTAAATTGCACAGTTGGTGTCTGGTGAAACACAATTTCAGTCCTCTGTGTAATGCCTGTTACATAGTGAATTGACAATAAAGTAAACTTTGACTTTGACTTTTGACTTTGGTTCCCTATTTCAGGGGCAAAGGAAGAGTCTTTAGACTGGTTGGCCAGATTGACTTTGAACTTATAGAAAAATTTCTGTGCAGCGTCACAGGCAGTGGGCTGGCCCAGGCTAATACAAAGGCCAAAAATAAAGAAATTGACAAGTGCCATGTAATTGAGATCAAAATGGTTCTCTGGTGGTTATTTCAGTCCCAATTACATGCCACTCCTCCATTTCTGTAAGTTGACCTTTTCAGTTTTTATTCATTTTTATGCAGAAGTCACTATTTGAATCAATCCTGTCCTGTTTCATGTTGCCGAGTGCTGTCGATAGGTATGAGAATTTCGTACAATGTAGACCAAACACAGGTGACCAGATTTGAGTTTGTGAAAAAAAGGGCACCATAGCCCTGGGGGGTAACATAGCCCTGTTGTTTGAGGTTACTAAGCACTGTCAGCAGGAAAAAGAGTTAAAAAGTTTGATACAGGAGACTGAAGGTGAACCAGCAACTAACACTAAGTGCATGGGGCACAGTAACTTACTTTCAGTTTAATTTCGCTATGCCCCATTCATTTAACATTAGTCATTGGTTCATTATTAGGTCTATGTTGCACCTAATTTTCTGGTTCTTTTTCCTACAGACAACATTCAGTGACCTTAAACAACAGGGCTATTGACTGATTCATATTGGATTTCTCCTTTAATGTATTACATGTGCAAATACAAATGTGTCCACAGACATGGTGACCATATGGAGAAAAAACACTGTCTCAAAAGGCTATTTGAATTCTTGGCCATTTTGGAATTTTCCTTTTCAAAGTTTCTCCCTATAAAACAACAATGCCACAGTAAATTATGTATAGAAAATAAAATATAATTATTTGTATGGGCACAAAATAAGACATTTTAAGAAAGTTAAGAAAAAAAGTATTGGAGAGGAAGAATTTAGAGCTCTTGCATCAGCACTGAGATCAAACCCCTCACACATGACAGGAGACATGACACACATGAGGATCACAAGACACAAGACTGAGTTACTCACTCAACACACACACGCGCGCACACACACACACAGTTCTTTTCCAGAACATGAGATAATAACTGCTCCCCTCTTTGGTGTCTGTGTGTCCTCTAGTTGATCTGATGAAGTGTTTCCTTCTCTCTCCTACAGCCTGTCAGACTGCAGTATTGGAGAGAAAGGCTTCAGATCTCTTGCATCAGCACTGAGATCAAACCCCTCACACATGAGAGAGCTGCAGCTGAGTGGGAATAAAGCAGGAGACTCAGGAGTGAAGCATCTTTCTTCTCTTCTGGAGGATCCCAACTGTAAACTGGAGAAACTACAGTGAGTATCACATGACACAATACTGAGTTACTCACTCAACACTCACTACAACACACACGCACACACACACACACTTACTCACACAGACTTACACACACACTGGGTTAAGTACAGTTAGTATGCCCAATGAAAACTGGAGAAAAACACAATACTGAGATATACACTTAACTCTCACTCCATCACTCTCTCTCTCTCTCTCTCTCTCTCTCTCACACACACACACACAAACACACACACACACACACACAGAAACACACGCGCACACACACACTCACATGCACACACACACACACACACACACACACACACACACACACGCAGAAACACACGCGCGCACACACACTCACATGCACACACACTCACACAGACACACACACGCACATGCTCACACGCACACACAAAGACACAGACACGCACACACACTCTCACACAGACACACACACACTCTTCTGGAGGATTCCAAATGTAAACTGTAGAAACTAGAGTGAGTATCACAAGACACAATACTGAGTTACTCACTCAACACTCACTCCATCAACTACACACACACACACACACACACACAGACACACTTACACACACACGCGCGCGCGCTCACACAAACAGATGTGCGCACATACACACACGCACACACACACACACACACAGTTTTATGTCCAACATTTCCAAAGCTCATGAAGTAAAAACACACACATACACACACAAACACACACACACACACCCTCTTCTGTAGGATCCCAACTATACTACACTGTAGATACTACAGTGAGTATCACAAGACAATACTGAGTTACTCACTCAGTACACTCTCCATAACGTAATAACACACACACACACACACACACACACATACACACACATATACACACACTGGGCTCAGTACAGTTAGTATCCTCAGCAGAAACTGGAGAAAGACACTACTGAGGTATACACTCAACTCTCACTCCATCGCTCACACACACACACGCACACACACACACACACACACACACTCAGAAGCCATGAGGTAATAACTGCTCCCCTCTTTGGTGTCTGTGTGTCCTTCAGCTGATCTGATGAAGTGTTTCCTCCTCTGTGTTGCCTCAGCAATATATATATAATGATATGTAATATAAAATAATAAATGGACTTAAAAAGAAAAACAGCAAACAAAAACTAAAACATCAACTATCCTTTCTATCGTTTTCTGTGGTTCATTGACTAAATACTCCTTTCCTTCTAGTCTCTCAGACTGCAGAATATCGGAGAAGGGCTATGCTAGTCTGGCTTCAGCCCTGAGGTTAAACCCCAATTACCTCAGAGAGCTGGATCTCAGAGGAAATCATCCAGGAGAATCAGGAGTCAAACTTCTTTTAGACCTAAAGGAGGATCTACAGTGTAAACTCACAAATGTCCAGTAAGTATTTTACAGTGGACTGCTTGGCTTTTTGTCAGATACATAATTTCAGTTGAACATAATGATTGATGATTGTATTGTGTGCTTGCAGTTCTATTTGTGTTGAAACGCCTCAGGTAGAAAAGTTGAAAGTAGTTATGCCCTTGTTATGTATTAAATTAAATCTTTTCATAGTCAAATGTCTACACAGAAATGCCATTAGTCGTACAGTGTTCATTACTGGGCGTGGAATATATCCCCACAGATATGGGAGTTCCTCTCCATTGAACACTTTTATGCAAACATCAGTGATGTGTGTTTGTGTGAGATGAGATGAAAGGTTTCCTTTTGTCCTCCATATTTGTGCAGGTTCCTGAAAAGTGCTGCTGCTGAGGAAGCCTATGCTGCTGTGGCTTCAGCTGTGGGTTCAAACCCCTTAATCATGACTCAGCTGGATCTGAGTGGACTCATACCAGGAGCCTTGGAAGTGACTCAGCTGTGTGCTTTACTGGGGGATCCCCACTGCACACTAAACACATTAAGGTCAGTAGATGCTGTTGGGTCACTGCTGAGGTGAAGGGTCACCTAGTGGCCAACATTTGAATAAGCAATGACCCAGGTCCAAGCAGCAGAAACCCAACAGAATGAATCCAAAAATATGCTGACACACACGCAATAAGAAATAACGGAATTAAGAGAAAAATGGTCCCCTCGGTTCAGTCTCTGCAATCTTTCAGACAGAGGACAAGGCTCAGTGGCTGTGGGGCTCCCTGGTAGCTCGCTCAGGCTGTCCTCACACAAGCAGTCATTCCCATCCAGTCAGGAGGCCACGGTGGTCATCAAACCAACAGGGGTAGTCACTCAAGGCAGCAGGCAGTGAGCATTGAAGGAGAGTCGGGCGTCACCAAAACAGTCTTCAGTCCTGCGCTGGACTCGGGGACCAGAGGACAGATATGTCAGAGGCTGGAAGCCAGCAACAAAAAGACACCAGACAGCAGAGGACACACTCATACTGTATTGCAGTAAAATATAGTTACGGGCCTGTAGGCAGCAGTAGCTGACACTGAGGGAGGTTCAGGTGTAAAGCCACAGCAGCCTTCAGTGTTGTGAAGTAGGGCAGCAATAAAATACAGAAAAATACAATTCAGGGGGCAAAAATGTTCACACACAGTAAACACTGATGCCCTAATGTCACTGCTAATTGATCAAATGTACGGAGGACGTTAAAAGAGCTCACTGAATTTCGTGAAGTACAACAGGCTATTAAACTGAAGTATTAGTTATTGTCAGGCACAGACGGGGCAGAGGCAGTATTAAACAAAGGAGTATTTATTGAACAAACCAAACGGGGATTAACAAAAGTCACGTCCGCTAATATAACGGAGGAGAACAGAAAACTACAACGCTCAGAGGTAATTGTTAACGAACACACAGGAGATCTAGAAGGCAAACACAACAGCACAGACTGGAAAACAAGGAGACACTGAGTATAACAATACCGACTGGGAAGTCTAGGGAAGTCTAACAACACAGGAGAATCCGGGAGATCGCGGGAGACGGAGGAAATGTGACTGACTCGGGGGTAATCCACGGTAACATTGACGAGGCCATTCACCAGGTGAAGCAGGGGGGGGGCTTAAGTAGAGTGGAGACCAGGTGACACCAATTAATACTCAGGGGAAGGTGATCGTGCACGGGAAAGTGACTGCGAACTGGGAGAGAGATTGAGAGTCTGTGGAGTTGAGTGAGGAACGTGGCCGTGACCAGATCTGATGCAGACCTGACAGTTATACAGTGTAGTTATAGTAGTTTACTATCCAAAGCCTAATAAGCTTGATAACAGCCATGGATGTTCCTCAGCTCACCAGTTCACGGTTCATTTCATAGTGAAACGACAGCTAATGGTAACTGTTTGGGGCACAGAAAAACGTAACTGAAAATAATTCCTGCGCCCCTCTCTGTTAGCTTTAGCTACTGTTTCACAAATATTGCCTATAGTTGGGTGTCCATCCAACTATTTAATGTGCATGGAAGTTATGCAAATAAGAAACACTTGGCTGGAAACACTTGCAAAGTCGCATCATTCCCTAATTTAATTTGCTCAAGGGGGGTGGATTAACACTTCATGTGAATAAGGCATAATGTGATTAAAGTGGATGGAAAATGTTTAATTTGCGTATATTCACATTTACTCACATGCATATCTGTCCATAGACGTTAATCCCACAGCTGGTTGGAACACATTACTTGATTAGCCTAATGGTTTTTATTTGCATGACACAGTTGATGGAAACACACACACACAAACACACACATTCTTGAGCTGAATGTTTGTTAATGTGAATATGAAATTCATGTTACACCAAATTCTCTCTATTGATTATTTCACATCAGATTTCTCCTTTAAGAGCGTGTAAATATGAATAAGATACATAAGATGCCATCTCAACATTTCTTGACCTCATTCCAGGTCTGTACAGGGTTGACAAATCACTTGACCCAACTGCTGCCAAAACAGTGACTTTCTTTCAGTGTTGTTGAGTGGAGGTTAATATTTTAAAAGTAATACAAACAAAATACTGTAATTTCTTGGGATTTCAAGGCTATCCATAACTGAAGAAAGACATATCTGAGAAACAAAATATCAGGCTGAAATTTTAGCATGATTGGCTAGAGACATTGGGGACTGTCTGGACAAAAAGTAGCTTCTAAAACCCTGTTGACAAGACATATTGTTCGTCAGATTCATCAGAATATGCAAATTATATATCTCATTAACTATCTCAATAATATATCTGATTAACTATGTGTGAAACAACAATGTCCCAAGCAGAATCATCTACAGAATCATCTGAGAGGTTTGGTAGTGACCTTTATCTAAAA
>PYXC01000996.1:95000-97500 GCA_015244755.2 Tenualosa ilisha | reverse complement strand
CAACTGCTCCCCTCTTTGGTGTGTGTGTGTCCTTCAGCTGATCTGATGAAGTGTTTCCTTCTCTCTCCTACAGCCTGTCACACTGCAGTATTGGAGAGGAAGACTTCAGATCTCTTGCATCAGCACTGAGATCAAACCCCTCACACATGAGAGAGCTGCAGCTGAGTGAGAATGAAGCAGGAGACTCAGGAGTGAAGCGTCTTTCTTCTCTTCTGAAGGATCCCAACTGTAAACTGGAGAAACTAGAGTGAGGATCACACACAAGCACAAACACACCAGTCTCTTCATATTTTACTTTCTTTCTTTCACTCACACAGACACCATTCACTCAATCAGTTAATCACTCTTACACACACACATACACACACACACACACACACACACACACACACTGGGTGAAGTACAGTTAGTATCTGGAGAAAATACAGTGAGAATCAGAGGACACAATACTGAGTTACTCACGCAATTCTAATTTCATCACACTCACACACACACACACACACTACCACGCAAAACACAGCACTCATTCTCTCTATCTCTCTCAAACACACACACAAGCACAAACACACTAGTCTCTTCGTAGCTTACTTTCTTACTTTCACTCACACACAGACACCATTCACTCCATCAGTTAATCACTCTTACACACACACACACACACACACACACACACTGGGTAAAGTACAGTTAGTATCCCCACTGAAAACTGGAGAAAATACAGTGAGAATCAAAGGACACAATACTGAGTTACTCAGTCAATACTAACTCCATCACACATACACACACACACACACACACACACACACACACACACACTGGGTGAAGTCCAGTTAGTATCCCCACTGGAAACTGGAGAAAATACAGTGAGAATCAGGGGACACAATACTGAGTTACTCACTCAACACTAACTCCATCACACACACACACACACACACACACACACACTGGGTGAAGTACAGTTAGTATCCCCACTGGAAACTGGAGAAAATACAGTGAGAATCAGAGGACACAGTACTGAGTTACTCACTTAATACTCTCTCCATCACATACACACACACACATACACGCGCACACACACACACTCACCACTCACTGTCTCAGTATCTCTCTCAAACACACACACAAACACAAACACACCAGTCCCTTCATAGCTTACTTTCACTCACACAGACACCATTGACTCCACCAGTTAATCACTTTTTCACTGACAAACACACACACACACACACACACACACACACACACACACACACACAGAGTTTTCTGTCTCACATGTCCAACATTTCCAGGACCCATGAGGTAATAACTGTTCCCCTCTTTGGTGTGTGTGTCCTTCAGCTGATCTGATGAAGTGTTTCCTTCTCTCTCCTACAGCCTGTCATACTGCAGTATTGGAGAGGAAGGCTTCAGATCTCTTGCATCAGCACTGAGATCAAACCCCTCACACATGAGAGAGCTGCAGCTGAGTGGGAATGAAGCAGGAGACTCAGGAGTGAAGCATCTTTCTTCTCTTCTGGAGGATCCAACTGTAAACTGGAGAAACTACAGTGAGTATCACAAGACACAATACTGAGTTACACACATACACACACACCACACACACACACACACACACACACACACACACACACACACTTCTCGAGGGTCCCAACATTAAACTGGAGAAACTGCAGTGAGTATCACAAGACACTATACTGAGTTATTCACGCACACACCACACACACACACACACACACACACACACATACACACACACTACCACACAAACACAGAACACTCTGTCTGTCTGTATCTTTCTGAAACACACACAGAAGCACAAACATACCAATCTCCTCATAGCTTACTTTCTTACTTTCACTCACACACAAACACCATTCACTTCATCAGTTAATCACTCTTATGCACACACACACACACACACACACACACACACACACACACACACAACAACACGCTGGGTGAAGTACACATAGTATCCCTACTGGAAACTGGAGAAAATACAGTGAGGATCAGAGGACACAGTACTGAGTTACTCACTTAATACTCTCTCCATCACATACACACACACACATACACACACACAACACACTACCCGCAAACACACAGCACTCCAGGCTCAATGTATCTCGCTGAAACACACACACACAAGCACAAACACACTAGACTCCTCATACCTTACTTTCTTACTTTCACTCACACACAGACACCATTCACTCCATCAGTTAATCACTCTTACACACACACACACACACACACTGGGTGAAGTACAGTAAGTATCCCCACTGGAAACTGGAGAAAATACAGTGAGAATCAGAGGACACAGTACTGAGTTACTCACTCAACACTAATCATCACACACACACACACACATATATATACACACAACACACACACACACACACACACACACACACACACCACTCACTGTCTCAGTATCTCTCTCAAACACAACACAAGTACAACACACCAGTCCCTTCCTAGCTTAATTCTTACTTCACTT
>PYXC01000996.1:0-77500 GCA_015244755.2 Tenualosa ilisha | reverse complement strand
TTATATGCTTCCAAATCATAACATCACTGCTAACAAACACACTTATAATTACAGAATTAAACTATAGCTTCACTTCCTAGCAGACATGGAATGACTGAAGAGACCTTAGAAAATATAACAGTAATAGTAACATGTGTGGTGTGTGTGTGGTAGTAATAGTAAAATGTGTATTGTGCGTGTGTGTGTGTGACAGTGAGGTGTGTGTGACAGCAATAGTAATGTGTAGTGTGTGTATAACAGTAATAGTGATGTGTGTGTTAGTAATAGTAATGTGTAGTGTGTGTGTGTGTGTGACAGTGAGGTGTGTGTGACAGCAATAGTAATGTGTAGTGTGTGTATAACAGTAATAGTGATGTGTGTGTTAGTAATAGTAATGTGTAGTGTGTGTGTGTGTGTGTCATAATCAAGGCATATAGGAGAATGTTGTCAACTTATGCTGATCAAAGTCATTTTTATAAGGAGTTCCTGTAGTAGCCATTTTATTCATTTGATACATGAGATAAGAAATGCACAGCAAATATTCAGCACACAATTCTACATCTTGGCAAGTAGACAAACGTTGGTTATGTTGTTACCCAGGTTCTCTGACTGAAGAGACCATCTCTCCACTCCGTTACAACCAAGGAAAGGGAGGGTCCCAGTTTTACTCCCGAGCCACACCAAGCACATGTTCAGTGAAGGCGGCAGAATCTGGTGAATGTGGACTGAGAAAACCATGTTTCTGTGGTGCATATGGCGGGGAGCCTCACTCTCCCAGGAAAAGGCCCAAGAAGTAGTCAGAGGCCTGTCCAAGCACACAGGGTCAAAGAAGTAGTCAGAGGCCTGCCCAAGCACACAGGGTCAAAGAAGTAGTCAGAGGCCTGCACAAGCACACAGGGTCAAAGAAGTAGTCAGAGGCTTGTCCAAGCACACAGGGTCAAAGAAGTAGCCAGAGGCTTGTCCAAGCACAAAGGTCCACAGTCATTTCCCATACAGATGGAATGTATAACGGAGTGGAGAGATGGTCTCGGGACGGTAGAGAACTGTATTTTAGTGCTGCCAAAACATGAGATCTTTGCTAACAGACACCACACATAAAATTACAGAATTAAACTATAGCTTCACTTTTTCTAGCAGACATGGAATGACTGAAAAGACAATTAAAAATATACTTTGAAATAGTAATAGTGAAGTGTGTGTGTGTGTGTGTGTGTGTGTAGATATGGTAGTAATAGTAACGTGTTGTGTGTGTGTGTGTGTGTGATATAATAGTTTAACTGTATGATTAAATGAGTGGTGAGCATGAATAGGAGCATTAGGACCCTGAGGAGTTTCTCCATCCTCTTCCGCTGCTGTACATCGGGGAGGATTCAGTCCTATTCATCTGTAAGACACACACATAAACATACATGCACGCAAACACACACACACACACACACACACACACACACACACACACACACACACACACACACACACACACAATTAGACAAAGATTGCAAGAGAAAAACACTATTGTGGGCCAGATGTATGAAAGCATTTACCTCTTTTCGAGATGTTAAATCTGCTATTCCCACCTTAAAACTTGGCCTGATATGTACTGTAAGTCAACTGAAAACACATTTTTGCTCCTATTCTGCCTCCTACAGGCTGGGTGTGCTTGTGTCTCTCTGCCATTCATTGGCAGGTCAGTAGAAGTGTGGGAGGTTTGTGCAAACAAATGAAGAAGCATTAACTGTGATTGATTAGATGTTCCACAGTATGTATCAGACCTGAGGGTTACAGGGTTTCTGTGTTTCAAAGGCATGCGTACACCAGACCAAATCATTAACTGTGATTGATTAGATCTTCCATAGTATATATCAGACCAGAGGGTTACAGGGTTTCTGTGTTTCAAAAGTATACGTACACCAGACCAAATCCATGTAAATTGGCCAGATGTGTGAGGATGGGGAACATTCAGGACCCATGGAATCAGTATTCAAAGCACCACAGCAATCAGTATTCAAAGCACCATGTTTGTGGATTTGGATCATATTGAGGCCGATATTTCGTTTTCACGGTCTTAGTTTTTTTAGTTGCTAACAGAAGCACAAATCAAGTTTTTTCTTAAAGAGGAGTAGAATTACAGTCCAGTATTATCACTCTGTGTGACGACATTGTGTTATTTCCTGATCACTTGAGTTTCCATGTCCTCTGCAGTTACTTCATTTGAACATGCTAACACATTGTGGCCACTGCATGTTAGGGTGTGTGAGAGGGGCGGAGACCAAACATGAACCATGAGATGAGTTTTAGACCTGGCAAATAGGACATTAAACCACAGGGCACAGTATGCACACACTACACACACACACACACACACACACACACTACACACACTACACACACTACACACACACATTAAACCAGAGGGCACAGTATGCACACACTACACACACACACACACACACACACACACACACACACTGCACGCAGGATTCTGCACCCATCCTAGAACTGGCTCTTAGATGTGTGCAGGTCTTGCACTCTCTCTTACAGTAATTTAGGACTGGGATTAATCCATGTACTGAAGAAACATTTCTAGCATTTTCTACTGAAATCCTCCCACGCACACACAGACACACACAAAGACACTCTCACACACACACATATTCAGAAGAAACACACTCACCCTCATTGGTCCAGATGAAATTGAGTTGGTCAGTCACATGCACACACACACTCTCACACACACACATACACATATTGAGAAGAAACACACTCACCCTCAGTGCTGCAGATGAAGTTGAGTTTGTCAGTCTCTGGCCGACTGACCCACTGCCCCTCCTCCTGCCCCCGTCTCCTCCAGACTTCACTGCCCCAACTCTTTCTGCGCAGCCCTGCACTTGATCTTCATCTGGGCCCAGTTCCTGTAGCAGACGGTCTCTCCATAGACCCAGAACCAGTCCAGACCGCAGGCGTAACGCAGGCCCAGCCACACATGAGCAGTAGAGGCTCCTTTAGCTCGCTCTGTCACCCAGCGCTGGACCCGCTCAGAGCGCACTGACACCAGGTCCATGTTGTGGTCTCGACAGTACTGCAGCGCCTCATTCCAGGTCTTATTCTCACGGACCAGAATCAGCTTGTCTGGAGGGAGAATAAATAGAGGGAAAGGTTCCTGTGTTCAGTGCTGGAGGGAGAATAAAGAGGGAAATGTTCCTGTGTTCAGTGCCTCAGAGTCTCTCTGAGATTCTTTAAATGTGCTGAGTGGCCACATGTGACAGAAACAGTACCATCACAGGACCAGTACCATCATCACTGACCCAATAGCACCATCACAGACCCAGTACCATCATCACTGACCCAATAGCACCATCACAGACCCAGTACCATCAGCACTGACCCAATAGCACCATCACAGACCCAGTACCACCGCCACAGAGGGGTCACATGCAGTAGCTCTTAATGGAAATAATCTCAGTAGTAGTCCTTTGTGATGAAGCTCATACCACTATTACAGAGAGGACCATCATTAAGAGCTAGTACCACCATCACAGAGACAGAGGACCATCATTAAGAACTAGTACCACCAGCACAGAGAGGACCACTATCACAGTTTTGCAGGATTTGCAGGACAGGATTGCTTTGATGCAGCCATCACTTCAGAATCCACACGGTCAGATCAGTTAATGCAAAGGCCTAAACAGAAGCACTCTACCCAAAATCACACATTTTGTTTGCAAAAGGCTCTAACAGTGACAAAACATTTAAAACATGCAGCAAAAGCAAATTTCACAATCAGTGGTCAGATCAGTGAGTACTCTCAGTCAATTACAACACAAAGGAGGACAAAATGCAAAACTTGCTGTTCAAAATAAGCAGACTCTGCCTTAGGTTTTGCTGTGCCATTTTCCTGGTTATTGAATGTGTGAAAAAGAACCAGAATGTAAATTTGAATCTTTCCTCCTACACCTACAGTAAAGTAAAATACAGTAAAGTAACTGTCATTGACATGAAAGACTCATAATGAGCACCTAGGCAAATATACTGTACAGTACAGTGCACTTCATGTACTGAAGTAACTTTCCAATTTTCATTGACCTTCTTTCATCAATACATGGATACTTTCACAATTACTCTATATGCTGTTGTGCTGTTGGCCTCTTTGACCCATCCTTGCAAATAGCAAACACCAAAGTTGTCTCTTACAGTATATGCATGAAGAATAATTGGAGACTGAAGAATTATGGAGGAGATTTACAATGTCATTAGTAATTCATATTATGTCTGCAGACAATATGTTTTGGCTGTGAATAGATTCTTTCCAGTTGTTCAAGATAGTAATTCAATGGAAACTTTATAAGAAAGCTGTGTTAAATGTTTTGAAAACTGAAAAATGCCTGAAACCAATGAAAACGGGTTAACACAATTGAATGTGCTGGGTTCTGCTGTGCTAAAGTGAGGATGAAGATCAAGTGGATCCCAGTTTCATTAAGACCCAGCAATAATAAGACCCATCATTAATAAGACCCAGCACATCCACTTCACCCTGAGACAGCAGACCCACACACTCTACCATCTCTACTGACATAACAGACCCACTCACCAACCTTCCTGAGACAACAGACCCACTCAATCTAGCATCTCCACTGAAACAACAGACCACTCAGTCTATCATCTCCACTGAGACAACAGACCCACTCAATCTACCATCTCTAGTGAGACAGCAGACACACTCACTGGTCTCTTCTGAAACAAGTCCCTCATCACACACACTCCGTTAGCGAGGGAACTTTGTGTCACACTCGTGGGTACGAAGGGCACTCTCATTGAACTGGTCAGGGTTGATAACAGGGTTACATTTCTGATACCATTGAAGAGAAAATGAAATTGACGTCAGAGTTGTTTTCATAGAAATTATGAACACAATAAATATTAATATGCCAATAAGCATGTTCTGGGCACCACTGTGAATTAGGATGTCATCCCTCTTCTCTCCGTTCATTACTATGAGCGAGGAGTTGAATTGTATGATTTATTTATTTATCATGTTATAAACGTGCTGCAAATGCAGAACTGCACATGCGTAAATATTATTAGCCAACTTCTGTACGATCGTCCGCATTTCTCTGGGTATGCTACTAACCTGAGTTTCACTGTTTCCGTGTAAATCACGCTTTTGTCCATAAACATTGTCATACGGACCAAAATAAAACTGGCAGGTAGAGTAAAAACGCAGCACGAACACGTGAAAACTTGCACCTGCTTGCACAGGGAGCATCAGACCACACTGGCTCCTGAAGGCATGTCAACCCTTGTCCCTAAACACTTCATCTGCCTCAAATTTGTTCTGGATGACACTCAATGTGACGAACCCTCACGTGAACATGCAAACGGAGTGGCAGTGTGAGGGGCAAGGGTCTCGTGGTTAATTTCGTAAAAAAACAAAACAAAAGCAGACTCTATCATCTCTCGCGAGACAGCAGACCCACTCAATCTACCATCTCTGCTAGGATAACAGACCCACTCAATCTACCATCTCTAGACCATCAGCACATCTGCTCATGATCATACTGTTGTTTGGGACTGAATTCCCATCAAGCAAAAAAAAAAGGAATAGTGACTCACCTGTATAGCAGATGAAGTTTCTTTCATATTGGCAGCCTACATCATTCCACATACCATCTGATTTATCAGTTTCAGTGCAGAACGTCCCACTTCCATAATTGGGTTCTCCACTCTTCCAGTGACGGAATGAGGAGTTGCTGCCATCTGACCACTCCCAGGCATCTCTGAACAGACCAATCCAGACACCTTTTCTTCCACTACCTTTGTCTATCTGGTCATTCTCTGTCTGATTCCTCACACTGGCCAGGTCTGTGTGTTTCTCTCTGCAGTATCTCTGAGCTTCTGTCCAGTTCTTCCCCTCATTAACCAGCACATAGGGATGAGTGGAGTTTCCCCCTGTGGTAATACAGGTGTCATGGGTAACTGAGAATCAGCACAGCTTTACAGTCTGAACTAGTGTGAGTGTAGAATCAGCACAGCTTTACAATCTGAACTAGTGTGAGTGTAGAATCAGCACAGCTTTACAATCCTAACTGGTGTGAGTGGAACAAATGGTTTAGTTGCCCAGTCTGGCTGCTTGTATTCATGAGTGAGTCTGAACTAATGTGAGTGTGCATGAGGTCATAATAAACAGATTTGGAGATCTGCACAGTTTAGATGCTTGTATTGCAGTGCTGAGTGAGTTTTCTTACCATCATAGCAGATGAAGGGGTGGCTGTTATTGCATCTGTCATCCTGCCATTTTCCACTTCCCTTCATAGTCACACATTGATCATCTTTATGTTCTTTGGGTTCTTTAGGTTGGCCTGAATCCCAGTTCTTGAACTCTGCTTCATTCTCTTTGTAGAAATCCCTGTCAGCCAGAGACCACCGCCACTGCTTCCCTGTTTCAGGCCAATCCAAGCATTTACACCTGCTTTCTGGATCAGTCTCTTCACCTCCTCCATCTCTGTCATGTCATCTATGGTAGCGAGGTCAGTGAACTCCTCTCTGCAGTACAGCTGAGCTTCTGTCCAGTTCTTCTGTTCCTTCACCACATGGTACTGACGTGGCACAGAGGAGGAGAGACTGCACAGGCTGAGAGGAGAGAGGAGAAAAACACACACACACACACACACACACACACACATACACATACGCACACACACCCACACACAGCCATGACTACACACAGATCCACAGACAGGATATGCACATGCACACTGGCAGACATTTTGCATTTTGATCTGCCCATCACCACAAATATATACAAGTATATGCGCTTATTCGAGTAGACTGTATGCACACAAACACACACACACACACAAACACTCATATAAACACACACACACACTTACTTGATGACAGCAGTGTTGTAATGAGTAGTAGTATCATGACTGAGGGCCTGAAGAGAGAAGATCATGTAGAGCTGAACACTTTGCTGGGAGTCTTAGACACACACACACACACACACACAAACACACAACACACACACACACACACACACACACACAAACAGCTGCTGGAGTCACTAGAGTGTGTGCGTGTGTGTCTGTGTGTTTGTGTGTAAGGGAGAGAGAGAGAGAGAGAATTTAGAGCTGCTGGAGTCACTGGTGCAAAAGAACAAGGAGAAGAAAACACAATGCTTGGAGTTGTGAAAAAGCACACTTGTGTGTGTGTGTGTGTGTGTGTGTGTGAGAGAGAGAGAGAGAGAGAGAGAGATTTAGAGCTTCTGGAGTCACTGATGCAAAAACAAAAAGGAGAAGAAAAGAGAGAGAGAGAGAGAGAGCACAACAAAAGTATAGTTTTAAAGGGCACGTCTATTCATAATTAAAATAATATCTCATCATGAAATAAAATAGACTGAATTTGTTTGTAGGATCATCATCAGACAGATTCAGGCAAAAAAGTTTCCTTGTCCTCATCAGTTAGTGTTGGCTGCTGTTTCACTATTTGCTCAATCTTGTACCTTATAGTCTCATTGTTATTCCTACTTGGTAATCTTGAACAACAGGGCTATACACCTAAAAACTAGAATGCCAGAACCATCTAAATTTGCTGCTTTGAGACTATCCTCTTCCATTGCCACAGGAGGGCGCTCTTACTAAAGGAATAGGGGCATATAGCAGATCAAACTCCCTGAAGGGATAGCTAATATTTAACCTGGTAATTGAACCAGCCTAAGCCTACGTGAGCCTACGTTTTGTACAGAGGGTCTGGCCAGGGTCAGACAGAGACTAAAAAAGGCTCACATTTTGTCCAATATAGGCCCCAGGGTCACCTACACACACACACACACACACACCTTGTCAATGACTATGCTGTCTAAGAATAGCCTACTATGTCTGCCAAGTTTTCACATACATAATAGGCGGTCATATTTTACAAAAATTGATTATCAGTTTATTATTTTGCCTCATGCCTTCATTCATAATATGTAAGCCACTCAGGTCAGAGGTAGAAAATAAATTTGAGCCCCCCAAACATTGATTATAATATTAAGATGTCAGTGCCAGACCCTTAGAACCATCCTAACTTTTACCCACCTGGAGGGGCCCCTGTGTATAACAACAATAAATGGGCCTGAATGTCTCTTGCTCTAGAATGAACAGAATTGGTTGGTCAGGTTGATGCACAACGTGGTCAGGTTGATGCACAGTATTCAGATATCATTAAATGGATACGGAGCTTAGTGCTGCCAACTTATGGGCCCAGTTTTGAGAGAAATGTAATTCAGCAAAATAACACGAGGGAGTGGGGTTGTTGGTGGATGTTCTCACGGGTGTGATTCGGCTGCAGGCACTCAAGGCTGTACTTTTTACCGTTTGGTTTTCATTTATGTTCATTCATCCTCTGCGTTCAGTTAAGTTCAGTTTTGTGCAGGTCCGTTGCAACAAGGTAAGCAAACCAAACCATTCGCTTGGGCCCCCAGATGAAAGGGGCCCCTGAAAACAACTAATTTGGTATCAATCCATAGCAGTGACAACTGTGTGAGCACCACTTTAACTTCTATGATCAGTCATATGTCGGATCGCCCCAAGGAGGCCACACCCACTGGCTTGCAGCCAAAAAAGATAGTTGTGATTTCTAAGCGACAACTTTGAGTGAAGCTCACCTGTGCTTTAGGGCACAGAGCGGCAAGGCAAGAGGAGAATGAGAAGAAAAGGTAACAGAGATTTGTCACTCTGAATAAATAATGACAAGGGTTTAATGTTTAGCAGGCTAGCACCAGAAATATGGGTTGGTTGTCAGTCAGTCAGGCCAACAATAATAGCTAGCCTAACTAGTTATCAGCAGCTGTAGCATGATGTTCTATCATGCATGAACTGCAATAGCTCTCCTGTTAAGAAAGGGCTAAACCTGTTCTTTCAACTGCTTCATGAGGAAAATATTCTTAGTGTAAATGGAATGCTATCAATATGATAAGCAACTTAGTCCTAAATGTAAACATGGCGACCAGGATATTGCTAATTGTGTAGCCTAGGCTGAAAAACGATTTTTTGCATAAAGCACTACAACTCTGGTCAAAGTCTCTCTCCAAATATAAAAAACATCAAAGCTCAACACATGCAAACTAGCTCAACACATGCAAATATATATATATATATATATATATTATATATATATATATATATATATATTTATTAATTTTGTTTTGTGTTCCTTCTCCATATGTCTCCAGTAATGTGATACTCCAATTACAAAATAATGAGATTACAATATAATAGCCTACTCTTATGTATGGTATGCTGTTAATGATGTTATGTATATGGTATGGTGTTAATGCTGATTACATAAAATTTGACTTAAAAAACTTTTTCCACATAATCATTTGCATCATACAAATGCATTTTTTTGCCATTACTGTGTGTGTGTGTGTGTGGAGGGTCTTCTGTTCCCAAGCAATGCAACAGTTAATCAACATGGAAGTTCTCTCAATGGAAAATGTAGAGTGATTATTAGCTGTGAAGAGTCACCCATGGTACACTGTGGGATGCATAGAATGTGTCTCGTCCAATCAGAAGTTGCTATATAGTTTGCCCGGACCTGACTTTGGTATAATGAAGAATAATGTACGTGCACAGAGCATGCATGCCCAAAACATGGGTAAATGAAATCAACAAACTTAAAAAAATAAGTGACATTAGAGAGCATAGCGTACATCATATCAAACTGCTAACTAAAGATGAGGTAGTTCTGAGGCTCATACACTCCTTGTCTCCTCACTAATGAAACTCTCCTCCATATGTTTTTGCAGAGCATGTATCATAGTGTCTATTTCTGACTCCAGCTTTTACTGTACCTTCATCCCTTCAGAAGACGTTGACCAAATATAACTAAGAAACAAAGGACCTCCAGCAACACCTGTATGATGCCTAATTTCACTCTCCTTTGAGGCCGTCACATCGGTGTCTGTAGTATAGCTGCCAATACTTCTTAAATTCACCCTGAGTGACCTTGTGCTTTCATTTATACACAAATGTATTTGTCAATTTAAACGGGCTCCATTAAAGGAAGCAAATAGGAAAAATTACGTGAGGGAGTGAGTGGTGAGAGTTGGCGGTCATGGTGACAGCCTGTAACAACTGAACTCTAAGCTGAAACATGCTGGAGTTCTATTAAGATTAACTGTCTCCTCTTTGGTTGTGTTAGGATGAACATGAGTGAAGTGGGTCTCTTACCTGTCAGGCAGTTCTGGAGTTGCTCTTCTTCTGGTTGCGCTGGTTGTCTCTGAGAGAGTGACACTGCTGGGACTGGTGCAGCTGTCTAAATTAGTCTTGTGTACCTAAACAAACAAACAGGAACAGACTAGCTGTCTGTTATGCAAATCAACCCAGCCCTCCTTCCACACAGACTTTGCTGTTTTCACAGTATAGGGAAATGATGACTGCTGAAGGTTTATACCTGCAAAATTAATTTAAAAAAAAAAGTGCTCAAAATGTTTTAGAGATATTAAACCTTTAGCTTGTGATCTAAAAAGCCACATAGCATCCCATTAGTGCAGAAATGAATGTGTTGTGGTTTAAATTGCATGGCTGTTGACTAAAGTTCAACTAGAATCTGTGTTTACTGTTTTCAAGGTTCAAGGTAAAACTTTATTATCCCACCAGGGGAAATTCATGTGGCCATTGCATGTCTCACAACATATATATATGTGTGTGTGTGTTTTGTTTTTTTTTCTTTGGTTTGTTTGATGCAAACCCATGGGAGTGGAGGGCAGATGTAATGTGGACTGAATGTGCAGATACAATGTTCTATTGTCAGGATCATTTTGCCAGGGCAATAGAGGGCAGGAGGGGCTTGAACATCTCCCATCCCCCTCTACAGTAAAAAGCTTCTGAACCACTGAATTACAGGGCCCAGTTACACAGTTTTATTCCCAGCACATTATATACATTTATATCACAGACCCCTGATATTTTAGTTCCAGCACAGAGACCCCTGATATTTTAGTTCCAGCACAGAGACCCCTGATATTTTAGTTCCAGCACAGAGACCCCTGATATTTTAGTTCCAGTACAGAGACCCCTGATATTTTAGTTCCAGCAAACAGACCCCTGATATTTTAGTTCCAGCACACAGACCCCTGGTATTTTAGTTCCAGCACACAGACCCCTGGTATTTTAGTTCTAATACACTCACAGTGTGTTTGACTGACAGGTGTCAGGTTGATATTCCTTAGAGTTCAGCAGCTCCCAAAATTAGCCCCTTCTTCATGTCACTCAGCACAGAGATTTGCATTGCAAAAGCCACATCTGTCACCATACTTGCAAAACAGACCCAAAGGTAAACAAAGGTTTTAATAAACAGTTTTGTATGGAAATACACACACATACACACACACACACACACACACACACACAAATATGGTATGGTATGATACAAATTACAGATACATACCGTGTGTGTGTGTGTGTGTGTGTGTGTGTGTGTGTACACATACTAAAGACCCATGTTCCATTCCCTCCTTTTTAATACTATGAGTCAGCAGTTTTCTTTAATGAGTCAGCACATATGATAACCATCATGAGATATATACTGTGTGTATGTGTGAGACCGAGTTTGTGTTGGTGTGTGTGTATGTATGTATGTATGTGTGTGTGTGTGTGTGTAGTGGGAGACCATGTTTGTGTTGGTGTGAGTGTGTGTGTGTTGGTGTATGCGTGTGTGAGTTCTCATCTTCCAGTGAAACTCATTATCATGACTGGTCCTGTATTGGATTGGGCCTCTTTGATTCTTGTTTTTGGTTTGGTTTGGTGATGCAAATCTCCTCTGATACAAACACAGACCAACTGCAGGCAATGATCTTATGTGTGTGTGAGCTTCTATGAGTATGTTTATGTAAGAAGGTGTACGTGGGTAGGTGTGTGTCTGTGTGTGTGTGTGCGTGTATGTGTGTGTGTGTGTGTGTGTGTGTGTGTGCTTCCATGGAATTGCTAGCCATGTCTACTTCCCTCTGTGCCCAGGCTGGTCACAAAGCCTGATTGTATTTGTGTGTGTGTGTGTGTGTGTGTGTGTGTGTGTGTGTGTATGTGTGTTTCCATAAAAATGGTTTATTAAAACATCGAAGTGTGCCTTTGGGTCTGTTTTGCAAGTATGGTGACGTATGTGGCTTTTGCAATGCAAATCTCTGTGCTGAGCGACATGAGGAAGGGGCTAATTTTGCGTTTGTGTGTGTGTGCGTGCGTGTCTGTGTTGGGGATGATGAGGGTGTGTGTCTGATTTCTGGGTAAGAATGTTGTATATATGTGGATTTGTGTTGAGGAGATGTTGGGGGGTGTCAGTTTATGTGTGGGTGTTAGTCTGTGTGTGTGCTGGGGGAGACAGGAGACATGAGACAGGAGACTGGAGCATCATGAGACAGGAGACAGGAGCACCATGAGACAGGAGCATCATGAGACAGAGACAGGAGGCAGGAGCACCATGAGACAGGAGACAGGAGCGACAGGATACAGGAGACAAGAGACGGCAGACATAAGACAGGAGCACCATGAGACATAAGACATAAGATATGTGCACCATAAAACAGGAGCATCAAAGAGACATAAGACAAGAGACAGGAGCATCGTGAGACAGGAGACATGAGACAGGAGCACCACGAGACAGGAGACAAGAGACGGCAGACAGGAGACATTAGACAGGAGCACCATGAGACAGGAGACATGAGATATGCGCACCATAAGACAGAGATATGAGACAGGAGCACCAAGAGACATAAGACAGGAGACATGAGCATTATGAGACAGGTGACAGGAGTGACAGGAGACATTAGACGGGAGCACCATGAGACAGGAGATATGAGATAGGAGCACCATGAGACAGGAGCACCATGAGACAGGAGACATCAGATAGGAGCACCATGAGACAGGAGACATCAGATAGGAGCACCATGAGACAGGAGACAAGAGACAGCAGACAGGAGTCATTAGACAGGAGCACCATGAGACAGGAGATATGAGATAGGAGCACCATGAGACAGAAGACAGGAGCACCATGAGAGAGGAGACAGGAGACAGGAGTATCATGAGACAGGAGACATGAGACAGAAGCCCCATGAGACAGGAGCACCATGAGACAGGAGCACCATGAGACAGGAGACATGAGATATGAGCACCATGAGACAGGAGATATGAGACAGGAGCACCAAGAGACATAAGACAGGAGACAGGAGCACCATGAGACAGGAGATATGAGACAGGAGCACCAAGAGACATAAGACAGGAGACAGGAGCATCATGAGACAGGAGATATGAGACAGGAGCACCAAGAGACATAAGACAGGAGACAGGAGCATCATGAGACAGGAGACATGAGACAGGACACAAGAGACAGCAGACAGGAGACATTAGACAGGAGCACCATGAGACAGGAGACATCAGATAGGAGCACCATGAGACAGGAGACATCAGATAGGAGCACCATGAGACAGGAGACAAGAGACAGCAGACAAGAGTCATTAGACAGGAGCACCATGAGACAGGAGATATGAGATAGGAGCACCATGAGACAGAAGACAGGAGCACCATGAGAAAGGAGACAGGAGACAGGAGCATCATGAGACAGGAGACATGAGACAGAATCACCATGAGATAGGAGCACCATGAGACAGGAGACAAGAGACAGCAGACAGGAGACATTAGACAAGAGCACCATGAGACAGGAGCACCATGAGCCAGGAGCATCATGGGACAGGAGAGATGAGACAGCAAACAGGAGACAGGATATAAGATATGAGACATGAGATAGGAGCACCATGAGACAAGAAACAGGAGACAGGAGCACCATGAGACAGGAGCACAAAGAGACAGGAGACATGAGAGAAGAGACAGCAGACAGGAGACATTAGAAAGGAGCACCATGAGACAAGAAACACGAGACAGGAGCATCAGGAGACAGGAGACAGGAGCATCATGAGACAGTAGACAGGAGACAGGAGCATCATGAGACATGAGACAGGAGACAGGAGCATCAGGAGACAGGAGCACCATGAGACAGGAGCACAAAGAGGCAGGAGACATGAGAGAAGGGACAGCAGACAGGAGACATTAGAAAGGAGCACCATGAGACAAGAAACAGGAGACAGGAGCATCATGAGACAGGAGACAGGAGCACCATGAGACAGGAGCAAAAAGAGGCAGGAGACATGAGAGAAGAGACAGCAGACAGGAGACATTAGAAAGGAGCACCATCAGACAGTAGACAGTAGACAGGAGACAGGAGCACCAGGAGACATGAGGCAGGAGCACCATGAGACAGGAGACAGGAGCATAATGAGACAGTTGACAGGAGAGACAGGAGCATCATGAGACAGAGACATGAGACAGGAGCGCCATGAGACATGAGGCAGGAGCACCATGAGACAGGAGACAGGAACATAATAAGACATGAGACAGGAGACAGGAGAAATGAGACAGGAGCACCATGAGACAGGAGCATCATGAGAGATTTCTATTTTTGGTGGTCTGGCTTCGCATTCTTCGTCTCTCCCTCTCCTCCCCTTACCTTGCCTGCTTTGCTTCTTTCGTCTCGACTTAATATCTTATGTTATATGTGCTTATGTGTGCTGAGGTGTTTTTTTGCTCCCCTACATTGTGCTCCCTACTGTGCACAGTCAGGAGGTGCCTTTTTTTTCTCCTCCTCTCTCCTCATGTAATGCTGTATTGTGCCTTTCATGCCCCAAATTGGAACATAGGTGGTGCGTCTCTGATGCAGCAACATCTTACTCTCCCCACCACAGGGGGAGTGGGAAACGTATATCGATTCCTTTGTATGTCCTGTACATGTGAAGAAATTGACAAATAAAGCTGCAAATACAAATACAAAGACAGATGACAGGAGTGACAGGAGACAGGAGCATCATGAGACAAAGGCAGGAGACATGAGACAGGAGCACCATGAGACAGGAGACATGAAACAGGAGCACCATGAGACATGAGCACCAGGAGACAAGAGACAGTGGACAGGAAACATTGGACAGGAGCACCATGAGACAGGAGACATGAGACAGGAGCACCATGAGCCAGGAGCATCATGGGACAGGAGACATGAGACAGCAGACAGGAGACATGAGACAGGAGCACCAGGGGACATGAGACAGGAGCACCATGAGACAGGACAGGAGACATGAGATAGGAGCAACAGGAGACAGGAGCATCATGAGACAAAAAACAGGAGACAGGAGCATCATGAGACAAGAGACAGGAGCATCATGAGACAGGAGACATGACACAGGAGCCCCATGAGACAGGGACATGAGACAGGAGCACCAGGAGACAAGAGATATGAGACATGAGACAGGATACATGAGTCAGGAGCACCAGGAGACAGGAGATAGGAGACATGAAACAGGAGCACCATGAGACAGGAGACATGACACAGGAGCACCAGGAGACGGGAGACAGGAGACATGAAACAGGAGCGTCATGAGACAGTAGACAAGAGACAGGAGCACCATGACTGGAGTGTGCATGATACGCATGGAGGGAACTTAGAGGAGGTCACAGATTGTACATTTAATGACCTGAACTTTTGCATGGATGTTGTAGTTCCCACAAGGACTGTGCGCTGCTTCCCTAACAACAAACCCTGGGTAAGATGTCAAAAACCTACTTAACAAGAGGAGCCATTTAATGATCTGACCTTTGCAGATCACGTTGCCTCTGTGGCTCGGTCGTGCCGTTTTTCCCTATTCAACATAAGGAAGATCAGGCCGTACCTAACCCAACATGCAACCCAGCTCCTGGTACAGACCCTGGTTATCTCTCGTCTTGACTACTGCAATGCCCTCCTATCAGGTCTTCTAGCCTGTGCTGTGAGACCGCTACAGATGATCCAGATTGCAGCTGCATGTCTGGTTTTTAACCAGCCAAAAAGGGCGAATGTCACACCTCTGTTCATTGAACTCCACTGGCTACCTTTGGCTACTCGCATCAAATTCAAGGCACTAATGGTGGCCTACAGGCTGACTGATGGTTCTGCTCCCATCTACCTGAATAAGTCACCCGCCGACCACTTCGCTCCTCCAAGGAACGTTATCTAGCACGGCAACACCTTGCGCAGGTCAATCCAGACTTCTAATGTGTTGTTCCACACTGGTGGAATGACCTTCCAAATGCTACCAGATCAACAGATACCCTCTCCACCTTCAAGAAACTCTTGAAGACCCAGCTCTTCCAAGAACATCTCCTGGCTTGAATTTTAAGAATGCATTTAACCTCTTGTACTTGATCTCTCTTTTATACTGCACTTTTATTACACTATTGCACTTTCAACTTAAAATAGAGCAGTTCTTATGTTGCAATAGGCACTCTTTGTTAGTTTCTTTCATTGTGTTGTAGCTTGAATGTTATCCTCTTTTGTAAGTTGCTTTGGATAAAAACGTCTGCTATATGCATAAATGTAAATGTAAGTAGGGTGACTTGACTGAGCTGAGGCGTACGCAGAGGGAGCCCAAAGAGCATCTGAAAGAGGCAAAGGAGTCTTACAGGAAGAAAGTGGAAAGAAACTTGGAAGAAAACAACATGAAAGAGGCATGAAGGGGAATGAAGCAAATTATAGGATGTGAGGTAAACAGCACCAGGGCAGATGGCCAGCTATATAATTTCTACAACAGGACTGATGACTGTCAGTACCGTTAATGGCCCTGCCCTTGTCACTGCTGCAGCGACCACACCAATCATCCCCCACCATTGTCTGCATCAAAGTGAATGTCAATAATACAGCTCTAGGTCCATGTTATAACCATTCTTCTCTGTGTAATATCTCACAATTTCTTAGCTCCACATGGCAAACAGCACATCAAAAAAACAGGAGACCCTACTGATTTAAATTATGTGTATCGTTCCTTTGTATGATCAGCTGTTCCCAAACAATCTGGTACTGAAATCAGATCAAATTTCTGCATTGTCTCCAACCCCCCTTCATCCCAAAATAAGTAATTTCTTATCCATATCTGAAGTTGTTCTCAGACCCCTGGTTATCATAGCCAGGGCAGGTGCTAGAAATGCCATTTCAGGACCCAGAACAGCAACAGAGAGGAATATGATGCAGTGCGCCCCCATTCTTTTCTTTGCAATAAAATATGAATTAAATATGAAGCCTGTAAAACATTTCTTCACCACCACACAGTGACATTTGCAGTGCTGCGGCAGAGAGAATAGTGCATATATGAATGACCAAATACAAAATGCTCCTAAAACACATTGAATTACGCTCACACTGGTTTGTTGCGCTAACGCTAGCAAGCAATGACCAAGGGCTAATACTTCCATTTATTTTCCGAGTAGGGGCGTATTGGTGTGAATATTTAACATTGTGATGTAGCTGTTTAACTCTTTCTATTATCAAAATAGGACTTCCTCTTCAGTTCGATCTTTCATAAAGACTATCTTTCACAGTGTCACAGTGTGGTATAAGACGAGTCTCCACAGACTTTAAATGAGAGCTTAGGCAGCCAGTTCACAGAGGAGACCAGAGGAGATTTCTGGTGTGAATACACAGATGCACATGCACCGAGAACACACAGCAATGGCCATGAACCACGACCATGCTGATTGCATGTAAATGAAGCTTAAGATGAGCCATCCCAATTTTCTTCTCACCACAATGAACCATCATACTGGAGACATGTCTGTTTCTTTTAGTGTGTCAAGAGTGATTTCCAATATCAGTCTAGATTGAGGGAGGGTTGATTTCCTAGACTGCAAACCAGACCCACATCGGTCTAGATTGAGGGAGGGTTGATTTCCTAGACTGCAAACCAGATCCACATCAGTCTAGATTGAGGGAGGGTTGATTTCCTAGACTGCAAACCAGACCCACATCAGTCTAGATTGAGGGAGGGTTTATTCCTGCAAACCAGACCCACATCAGTCTAAATTGAGGGAGGGTTGATTTCTGTAAACCAGACCCACATCAGTCTAGATTGAGGGAGGGTTGATTTCTGTAAACCAGACCCAGATCAGTCTAATTTGAGTCCTAACTGGCATGAGGTTTGACATTAAAGAGATCATAGAATGGATGAATGAAATATTAGACTTTGTTCTCTGATGTTTAAACAGAATGTATCCTACTTTAATTTCACAAAAATGAGCTCAAATGCAAACGCAACGTCCAACTATCACCTTATATTGGTCGGAGATTGAAATAGCTCACAGTGGAGAAATCTGCATTGTCACAGCAGCCAAGAAAGAGACAGTATGTAAAAAGCTTACAAGTAGAACATCTACCTGTTCATGTAGAACCTGCGTGATTCAATTGATATAATATAACTTTTCATTAGTTTGTAACTACAGTATATTTTATGATATCAGGATTATTCAGTTTTTAAAACTGATCAGATGACCTTACTCAGCACAGACTCACATGTAGGGGTCTGGACTCACCTGCTGAAGGAGGGCCTGCTGCACCGCAGGATCACTGATGTTCACCTGAGGGTCCACCTGAAACTCCACTCTCATAATCTGCCTCTTCTTCACCTCTTTGGGGGCATCTGGGTAACACACATAAGCAAACAGGAGAAAAACCTCAGGGCATCACTGTTTCCTTTGTCTTTTCAAGAGATGCTTCAGTGTACCGGACTAAAGGAGTTGAAATGAGGCACCAGAGTACCAGAGTATTTCTGGTCATTTCACAATGAAAGGGAAAGGAAAAAAGTGGGCCTACTGTAGTTGTTTGAGTGAAAAAGTGGAAAAAGTGGGTTGTTTCTGTCAACTGTGTTAAAAGGATCCCTGACAAGACATGTTGAACTTATGCTATATTTAATTTTAAAGATTAAAAAAACTCAAAATTCTTTAGGTTTTATTAAAATTTAGAACAATTCTTCATTTGTAGAGTTCGTATGCTGCCTTTGCGTTAATGTTTTCATGCTCTCTGGATAAAAAGCGATATCACCTTTTTTTCCATAAATAAAAAAAACTGTAAATACAGCAAAAACACTGGTTGTCCACGTAAGGTATGATTCAGGTACCCCTGGGGGTCCTCGGTTCAATCAAGGGGTCACGCAAAATAAATCTGTTATTCGGTCCTTAACCTTAAGATAAAGAAACACTATTCTCGTACAACCCAACATTTTGACTGGATAATTATCCATATATCACTGTACTGCCACCGCATTATCATCCATCCATAGATCACCGCCACTGCATTATCATCCATCCATAGATCACTGCCACTGCATTATCATCCATCCATAGATCACCGCCACTGCATTATCATCCATCCATAGATCACTGCCACTGCATTATCATCCATCCATAGATCACTGCCACTGCATTATCATCCATCCATAGATCACTGCCACTTCATTATCTTCCATACATAGACTGTTCCACTGCATTTTACTGGTGAAATAGTACTGGTCAAAGTTGAGATTATGGGCTAGTTTGCATCCTTAACATGTAATCTTTCCCACTGCTATTATTTTAATGAATAGAAAGGGAATTCAAACTGTATTTTCAGTTTTTTCACAATTGCTAAAAAAAGTTTTGAAACTATCTACCTATTTCTCAAAACTGTGAACTCAAAATTGACCAATCACCTCAAAACTATTTGAACTATTTTAACTGTGCTCAAAACCAGCTAATGGTCTCGGTTCAGATCTCACAGCAGGCAAAAGGAAAATCCTGCAGAGCAGTGAGGAAACAATGCATCAAACAATGGAAGACTCAATGTTCAGGGATATATCTTCTGGAGGAATTAGGCCACAGGCTGTAAAATGCATTTGCTGTACTGTATTGCAAGGAATGAACATTTAGAGTGCGGGCCAAATAGGGTCAGAGTGCATTACAGGCCTTAAGGAAAAAATGCATACATACACAGGTTACTGTAAACTACATTTTCTGAAAGCCTATGATCTCTAGATGTGGTTTACTATAACATGCATTGAGACTTGTCCCAACTTCCTCCATCCCATGGACTAGCAATAGTTTTCTAATGTATTTGAATGGAATTACTAGAAATGGCTTTGAAAACAATGGTTTTCAACGGGGATGCTTAAAGCAGGTAATGCATTTTCACCGTTACACTGTAACATTCAAATTCACATTCAGCATGGCCAGAGCACGCCAAAAAAATACAGTTCTGTAAATGCATTTTGCATGACCAAAAAATGACTGGTGAGGTTTCAGCATCTAATGGACGATAAAAATAAATAGAGAAAATCTACAATCAAAAAATATAATAATAATAATAATAATAATAATAATTAGACCTACTATGGACTTTACTGCTTAATGTTATTAGTATTTATTGATTTATGTTATAGCTTATTAGGTCACATGTAAGGTCGTGAATTATCTGCAAATATAGTTTGAACTGGTAATAAATGGAGCTTCTGTACCATATTTGGGACATCAGCAACATATCTGGTCATGATCATGCTGTTGTTTAGGACTAAATTCTCACTCACCTTTATAGCAGATGAATAGCAGATGTTTTTTTTATGATAACATTCTGCATCATTCCAAAGCCCATTTAATATGCCAGTTTCAACACAAAGGTCATGTGCTCCCTTATCATAACTGGGTTGGCCAGTGTTCCACTGGCGGAATGAGGAGCTGCTGCCATCTGACCACTTCCAGGCATCTCTGAACAGACCAATCCAGACATCTGTAGGTCCACTAACTACCTTTATCTGGTCATTCTCTGTCTGTTTCCTCACACTGGCCCGGTCTTTGTGATTCTCTCTGCAGTATCTCTGAGCTTCTGTCCAGGTCTTCCCCTCATTAACCAGCACATAGGGATGAGTGGAGTTTCTCCCTGTGGTAATGCAGGTGTCATGGGTAACTGAGAATCAGCACAGCTTTACAGTCTGAACTAGTGTGAGTGTAGAATCAGCACAGCTTTACAGTCTGAACTAGTGTGAGTGTAGAATCAGCACAGATTTACAGTGTGAGTGTAGAATCAGCACAGATTTACAGTCTGAACTTGTGTAAATGGACTGCATTTATATAGCGCTTTTCTACTCCTACGAGTACTCAAAGCGCTTTACAGAATATGCCTCACATTCACCCATTCACATACATGCATTCACACACCGGGAGCAATTTGGGGTTCAGTATCTTGCTCAAGGACATTTTGATGGGGTCAGGCAGAGAGGAGCTCGAACCTGCAACCCTTCAGTTGCCGAACAGCACCCCTACCACCTGCGCCACCACCGCTATAAGTGTAAGTGTAGAATCAGCACAGCTTTACAGTCTGAACTAGTGTGAGTGGAACAAACTCAGCTAAAGCCAATCCCAACTGATCTCCTTAAGGCTGCTCTCCCTCTATTGGCTGAGACGATTCTTAAAATTATAAATGACTCACTCATAGCTGGGCATGTCCCAAAATCTTTCAAGACATCTGTTATTAAACCATCAATTAAAAAAACAAACCTTGATCCTGATGTCCTTGCTAATTACCGACCCATATCTAACCTCCCATTTGTATCAAAAATACTTGAAAAAATAGTGTCTAAGCAAATCTGTAGCTTCTTAAATGAAAATAATATTCAGGAAACCTTCCAGTCAGGCTTTAGAACTAATCATAGTAAGAATCAGCCCTAGTTAGTCTTCAATGACTTCCTTATTGCATCTCATAATGGATATATATCAATATTAATCCTATTGGATCTTAGTGCTGCCTTTGACACTATTGACCATAGTATCCTACTACACAGGCTTGAACACATGATAGGCATCAAAGACTCTGCATTAGCTTGGTTCAAATAATACCTCTCTGGTCGCTACCAGTTTGTACATGCTCATAATGAGTCATCAACCCATACCAAAGTAAAGTTTAGTGTACCCCAAGGCTCAGTGCTAGGTCCCCTGCTGTCCTCCTTGTACATGTTACCTTTAGGATCTGTTATAAGGAAACATGGCATTACCTTTCACTCCTATGCTGATGATACCCAGCTTTACCATTCTATGAAGCCTAATAACTATATGCCAATGACTAAACTTAATGCCTGTCTCCTAGACATAAAAACCTGGATGACTAATAATTTCCTATGTTTAAATTCTGATAAAATTGAAGTTATGATGATTGGCCCTAAACAGCTGACCAACACTCTACCCCTTCACCAAAACTTACTCAGTGGCCTGTCACCGTCATGTAAGGCAAAAGTTAAAGACCTCGGGGTAATTATTGACCAGGACTTCTCTCTAAATAGTCATGTAAAACACATTTCAAAAACATCTTTTTTCCACCTACGAAATATTGCTAAGGTTAGAAAGTTCCTATCCTTTGAGGATGCTGAAAAATCAATACACGCATTTATTACTTCCAGGCTCGATTATTGCAATACTCTGCTCTCTGGGTGTAGTAATACCTGTAGCAAAAACCTACAACTAATACAAAATGCTGCGGCCCGAACACTCACCAGGACTAAAAAATATGAACATATCTCTCCTATCCTTGCTTCCTTACATTGGCTCCCTATTAAAAGTCAAATTGATTTTAAAATACTTAACCTAACCTACAAAACCCTCAAGGGCGATGCACCAACCTATATTAAAGACTTACTTGTCCCTTACCACCCTCCTAGAGCCCTAAGATCCCAAAATGCTGGTCTCCTTGTAATCCCAAGAGTATCAAAATCTACGATAGGAGGAAGAGCCTTTTGTTACCGTGCACCCCTCCTGTGGAATAATCTCCCCCCCCACATTCGACAAGCGGACACTCTCAATATCTTTAAGTCTAAACTTAAAACCTTCCTCTTTACTGTTGCCCATAGTTAGGAATGGTGCATGGCAAATCATCATTTCTCATGGGTCTTTTTGGAGGGACAGCCTCTGCTGTTGCCCCCATTTGCGAGGCATGGCGGCCACTGACCATCCCTGCAGTGGTGCTGCGTTGCCATGCATCATACCTTAGTTATGCTGCTATAGCCTAGTGCCGCCACACAAGCTTCATGTGTCATGCCGTACAACTCTCTCTCTCTCTTTCTCTCTCTCTCTTTTAGCTCTGTCTCAATATATTTATATACATATATGTATGCCCAAATTACATATTTGCTCTCTGATGTGTGAGCCTGGCCTAATTCACTTTCTTCCTCTGTCCACAATTATCTCTGCTGAGTGTCATCCCTGCCTCATTCTGGCGGACTCCTCTCACCCTCCCCTCCTGAGTGGACTACAACCAACACTACGGGAGGCCCTTGTCAGGACCGACTCTCCATCATAGAGGCCCTTTCTGGACGCCCATGCTAGGCCCGACTTCCCTTCTTTGAGGCTTTGTGATTGACCCCCCCCCCCCCCCCCCTCACAGTGGCACTGTCAAATGGACCCTTACTATTACCCCCATGACCCATCTCACTCCTTTGAGTTTGACAATATGTCTGGCTGCTGCTACATTGTCCAGCCATAATTCCTGATAACCACCTATAGACTGACTACCATGTAATGTAAAGTGGGATAATACTCCATTATGAACTATTGTGAGCCTTAGCTGAAACCATAGGCAACTTGTAGTCTGTCATGGTTACTACTGATTGTAATTTTTCTGCATGACCCCTGGCAGTTGGGTTAGCCCCTTGAGTCTTGGATCTGCCCAAGGTTTCTTCTTAGATTAACTGAACATAAGGAAGTTTTTCCTGCCCCTGTTGCTCTTGGATGCTCCTTCTGTGAAGCGCCACAAGACAATACTATTGTAAAAGGCGCTGTATAAATAAAACTGAATTGAACAAACTGACAATCAGCACAGCTTTACAATCCTAACTGGTGTGAGTGGAACAAACTGAGAATCAGCACAGCTTTACAATCCTAACTGGTGTGAGTGGAACAAATGGTTTAGTTGCCCAGTCTGGCTGCTTGTATTCATGAGTGAGTCTGAACTAATGTGAGTGTGCATGAGGTCATAATAAACAGATTTGTAGATCTGCACAGTTTAGATGCTTGTATTGCAGTGCTGAGTGAGTTTTCTTACCATCATAGCAGATGAAGGGGTGGCTGATACTGCATCTGTCATCCTGCCATGTTCCACTTCTTTTCATAGTCACACACTGATCATCTTTATGTTCTTGAGGTTGGCCTGAATCCCAGTTCCTGAACTCTGCTTCATTCTCTTTGTAGAAATCCCTGTCAGCCAGAGACCACTGCCACCTAGGACTGCTTCCACTCCTCAGTCCAATCCAAGCATTTCCATCTGCTATCTTCAGTCTCTTCACCTCCTCCATCTCTGTCATGTCATCTATGGTGGTGAGGTCAGTGAAATTCTCTCTGCAGTACAGCTGAGCTTCTGTCCAGTTCTTCTGTTCCTTCACCACATGGTACTGACATGGCACAGAGGAGGAGAGACTGCACAGAGCTGAGAGGAGAGTGGACACACACACACAAACACACACGACTACACACAGATACAGATCCACACACAGGATATGCACATGCACACTGCCAGACATTTTGCATTTTGATCTGCCCATCATCACAAGTATATGCGCTTATGCAAGTAGACTGTATGCGCACACACACTCATACACACACACATACACACTCATATATACACACACACACACTTACTTGATGACAGCAGTGTTGTAATGAGTATTAGTATCATGACTGAGGGCTTGAAGAGAGAAGGTCATGTAGAGCTGAAAACAAAGCTGGAAGTCTTAGACATTAAACAATCTTGTACCTTTTAGTCTCATTGTTATTCCTACTTGGTAACCTTGAACAACAGGGCTATTGGTTGACTGAGTCAGGACTACAACAGGGCTATGGGTTGACTGAGTCAGGACTACAACAGGGCTATTGGTTGACTGAGTCAGGACTACAACAGGGCTATGGGTTGACTGTGTCAGGACTATTGCTGTAATGTCTGAGGATTGGTAGCTGTACTCAATAGTAGTTGATATCCTGATGTATCTTATTATTGCCACTACAGCTATTGGTTGTGTAGAAGAAAAGAACTAAGTTATCTGTTATCTGTGCTCTGTGTCATGTGTTCTTTCACATATGCCATTACTTGTGTTCTATGAGTATGTGTATGTGAGTTGTTCAGTACCATTTTGTGTTGCAGTTATATTTGCCTAACACAAGGGGGGCTATCACACATAATTACCAAGAGCTGTTTTTTCAAGTTCTCATAGTTTTGTGATTTAATTTCATCCTAAAACAGGATATTGATCCAATACACACCTACAAACTAGGCCAGAACCATCTAAATTTGCTGCTTTGAGACTGCCCTCTTCCATTGCCACAGGAGGGTGCTCTTACTAAAGGAATAGGGGGCATATAGCAGATCAAACTCACTGAAGGGATAGCTAATATTTAGCCTAGTAATAAAACCAGTACTACACTACGTTTTGTACAGAGGGTCTGGCCAGGGTCAGACAGAGACTAAAAAAGGCTGATTTTTTTTCCAATATAGGCCCCAGGGTCACCTACACACACACACACACACCTTGTCAATGACTATACTGTCTAAGAATAGCCTACTATGCCTGCCAAGTTTTCACATACATAATAGGCGGTCATATTTTACAAATATTGATTATCAGTTTATTATTTTGCCTCATGCCTTCATTCATAATATGTAAGCCACTCAGGTCAGAGGTAGAAAATAATTTTGAGCCCCCCAAACATTGATTATAATATTAAGATGTCAGTGCCAGACCCTTAGAACCATCCTAACTTTTACCCACCTGGAGGGGCCCCTGTGTATAACAACAATAAATGGGCCTGAATGTCTCTTGCTCTTGAATGAACAGAATTGGTTGGTCAGGTTGATGCACAACTTGGTCAGGCTGATGCACAGTATTCAGATATCATTAAAATGGATACGGAGCTTAGTGCTGCCAACTTATGGGCCCAGTTTTGAGAGAAATGTAATTCAGCAAAATAACACGAGGGAGTGGGGTTGTTGGTGGATGTTCTCACGGGTGTGATTCGGCGCTTAGGTGCTAACTAGAGATGAGGTAGTTCTGAGGCTCTCCACTCCTTGTCTCCTCACTAATGAAACTCTCCTCCATATGTTTTTGCAGAGCATGTATCATAGTGTCTATTTCTGACTCCAGCTTTTACTGTACCTTCATCCCTTCAGAAGACGCTGACCAAATATAACTAAGAAACAAAGGACCTCCAGCAACACCTGTATGATGCCTAATTTCACTCTCCTTTGAGGCCGTCACATCGGTGTCTGTAGTATAGCTGCCAATACTTCTTAAATTCACCCTGAGTGACCTTGTGCTTTCATTTATACACAAATGTATTTGTCAATTTAAACGGGCTCCATTAAAGGAAGCAAATAGGAAAAATTACGTGAGGGAGTGAGTGGTGAGAGTTGGCGGTCATGGTGACAGCCTGTAACAACTGAACTCTAAGCTGAAACATGCTGGAGTTCTATTAAGATTAACTGTCTCCTCTTTGGTTGTGTTAGGATGAACATGAGTGAAGTGGGTCTCTTACCTGTCAGGCAACTCTGGAGTTGCTCTTCTTCTGGTTGCGCTGGTTGTCTCTGAGAGAGTGACACCGCTGGGACTGGTGCAGCTGTCTAAATTAGTCTTGTTTATCTAAACAAACAAACAGGAACAGACTAGCTGTCTGCTATGCAAATCAACCCAGCCCTCCTTCCACACAGACTTTGCTGTTTTCACAGTATAGGGAAATGATGATTGCTGAAGGTTTATATCTGCAAAATTATTTTTTTTAAAAAGTGCTCAAAATGTTTTAGAGATATGAAACATTTAGCACAGAATTAGTGCAGAAATGAATGTGTTTGGGTTTAAATTGCATGGCTGTTCAACTCAACTGAACTCAAGTTAAACTGGAATCCATGTCTTTATTATCCCACCAGGGGAAATTCATGTGGTCATTGCATGTCTCACAACACACACACACACACACATACACACACACACACACATATATATGTTGTGAGACATGCAATAATATATATATATATAATTTTCCTTTTTTTTTCTTTCTTTTTTTTTGTTTGTTTGGTGCAAGCCCATGGGAGTGGAGGGCAGATGTACTGTGGACTGAATGTGCAGATAGAATGTTCTATTGTCAGGATCATTTTGCCAGGGCAATAGAGGGCAGGAGGGGCTTGAACATCTCCCACCCCCCTCTACAGTAAAAAGCTTCTGAACCACTGAATTACAGGGCCCAGTTACACAGTTTTATTCCCAGCACATTATATACATTTATATCACAGACCCCTGATATTTTAGTTCCAGCACAGAGACCCCTGATATTTTAGTTCCAGCACACAGACCCCATATATTTTAGTTCCAGCACAGACACCCCTGATATTTTAGTTCCAGCACACAGACCCCTGATATTTTAGTTCCAGCACAGACACCCCTGATATTTTAGTTCCAGCACACAGACCCCTGATATTTTAGTTCCAGCACAGACACCCCTGATATTTTAGTTCCAGCACACAGACCCTTGGTATTTTAGTTCTAATACACTCACAGGCACCCTGGTATTTTAGTTCTAATACACTCACAGTGTGTTTGACTGACAGGTGTCAGGTTGACGTTCCTTAGAGTTCAGCAGCTCCCAAAATTAGCCCCTTCCTCATGTCGCTCAGCACAGAGATTTGCACTGCAAAAGCCACATACGTCACCATACTTGCAAAACAGACCCAAAGATAAACTTTGATGTTTTAATAAACAGTTTTTTAATGGAAATACACACACAGACACACACACACACACACACACAATTTTCAGAGACATTATGGAAAACCAGCCCAGCGGATTTCCTGATACTGAATATGGTATGATACACATTACAGATACTGTGTGTGTGTGTGTGTTTGTGTGTGTGTGTGTGTGTGAGAGAGAGTTGTAATCCAGTGAAACTCATTTTCATGACTGTTCCTGTTGTGTGCTGGGCCTTTTTGTGTCTTGTTTTTGGTTTGATTTGGTGATTCAAATCTCCTCTGACATAAACACAAACCAACAGCAGACAATGATCTAATGTGTGTGAGAGGGTGTATATGGGTAGTTGTGTAGGTGTGTGTGTGTGTGTGTGTGTGTGTGTGTGTGTGCTCCCATGGAATTGCTAGCCATGTCTACTTCAATCCCAAAATACGTAATGTCTTATCCATATCTGAAGTTGTTCTCAGACCACTGGCTATCACACTCACAGAACCCTGGTATTTTAGTTCTAGCACACTCACAGAACCCTGGTATTTTAGTTCTATCACACTCACAGAACCCTGATATTTTAGTTCTAGCACACTCACAGAACCTTGGTATTTTTGTTCTATCACACTCACAGAACCCTGGTATTTTAGTTCTATCACACTCACAGAACCCTGGTATTTTATTTCTAGCACACTCACAGAACCCTGGTATTTTAGTTCTATCACACTCACAGAACCCTGGTATTTTAGTTCTAGCACACTCACAGAACCTTGGTATTTTTGTTCTACCATAAAGACTCAGTAAGCAAGACAGGTCTGTCAACAGGTTTAATCCATCCTCTCATCCAACCATTATGGCAACAGTCCTGATGTAGACAGTCCATGGTGTGGGGTCCTGATGTAGTCAGTCCATGTGTGGGCTCCTGATGTAGACAGTCCATGGTGTGGGCTCCTGATGTAGACAGTCCATGGTGTGGGCTCCTGATGTAGACAGTCCATGGTGTGGGCTCCAGATGTAGACAGGTGTAGAGGTGAGCTGATCGCATATCCTGCCGATGAAAAAGGCAGGGGCGGAGCCTACCTCTGGTGTGGTCTGGGAGATGTTGAACACCGAGCATCCTGGGCCAAGAAGTAACACAATAGTGGTGGAGGGGAGGAGGAGGAGACGTCAAAGTCAGCATACTCTAGGTAGCAGAGAGAGACAGGTTGATTTAAACCACCTGCCAGACTTCCTATTGGACAGGAGGAATTGAGAGAATGAAAGACATTGATTGGACAGAGGCTATGATTGGCTGGTTGAATGGATGAACAACACCTGAGTCTCCCCGGCAGAATTTGCATCTTAGCTTCCAATTCTAGCACACTCACAGGCCCTGGTAGGCCTGGGCCCCACTGCAGTCACATGATTCGCCTTGAGGTTACTAAGCTCCACCCCTCTGTTTGACAGATGTCAGGTTCAGACAGACAGACAGACAGACAGACAGACAGATAGACAGATAGATAGATAGATGGATGGATAGACAGACAGATAAATAGATAGATAGATAGATAGATAGATAGATAGATAGATAGATAGATAGATAGATATTTATTCATCCCAAAGAGAAATTTCTTTCAGCACTCACATATAAATGATTAGAGCACTGAAGGGTCAGATCAGGTTAAGATGAGTTTTACAGTAACGCCTCATTCACGGCACTCACATGGTGTAGACACGGATTTGGTTCATTTTTGTTGCACCACATGTGTGGCTCACACCACACATCTCACACCATGCAGCATCCGTGCTTTTCACTTGAAATAGAAGTGAGTTTTATTTTTTCATGTGTGCTACGGGTGGTATAAGACAAGTCTCCATCGACTTTAAATGAGAGCTTAGGCAGCCGGTTCACAGAGGAGACCAGAGGAGATTTCTGGTGTGAATACACAGATGCACATGCACCGAGAACACACAGCAATGGCCATGGGCCACGACCATGCTGATTGCATGTGAATGAGTCCTAAGGTGAGTCATCCCAAATTTCTTGGAAACCATGAAATAATGTGACTAGTCATGACTTGGATGGTGTATATTTTATGACTTTGGCAGTAACTTGTCTCTTCTTCAGCATTTGCATAGAAACCTGACCTGACCTGCATAGAGGGAAAACAAGCCCAAAATGTGTAACCAAATGAAGTGCAAATGCACCAGTATGCACACCAGACACGTTACTCTGTTGGAAATTTTGTTGTGTGTGTTGCATGTATGAATGTGGTGTTTGGTGTGTGTAGGGGTGTAGGAGTGTCACAGCATACACACACACACACACACATTGATTTACTTCAGTTGTGTCCCCTCTAGTTTAATTTATCTCTCCCTGTTTCCTACAACATGTGGCTCTGACCATAAAAAGTATGACTGAGAATACAATCAGCCACCATGCTACTCAAAGTCATTTTTATCAGCAGTTTTGCATAGAAGCCTATTTGTATATTTTACAAACCTGATAAGGCATACAGGTCAATCACACTAATCAGAAATGTTTCATGCAGCAAACATTCAACTCAGAAATGATCTGGACAAGCAGGCAAACTACTATTGACAAAACATTAAATCATTGCTTTCGAAACACCACACATCTTAACTTTTAAGCACACTTTTGATGAAGAGGAAAAGAAATGATATACTTAAAAAAAAAAATTATAACAGCACCATGGTGTTTAATCTGCTTAAATGAGTAATGAGCATAAATAGGAGTGCAGACAAAAGGAGGTGAAACTGAAGGCCCTTGATCAAGAATTTGACATGAGAGGCTTTGGATGTGTCCAAAACGGAAAATGCTGCCTTTGAAGGAACGTAAGGTGGCAGCAAGGCATCAAGACATGTCCGACTCGGATAAATGCTTAAAATTCTGCCCTCAAAGGTACCTTTATTTAGCCCAAGTTTGAAGGAAGCATAGATGTATCCTTCATGCTGCCTTCAACGTCCAACATTCTATCGAGTCAAGAAGTCAGCAGTCAGAGAAATAAACTACAAGATGACAATCTAGCTAGTTTGTCTGAAACAAAGTTTTTAGCCGGTGCCTTCATGGCTTGTACGACAGGTCTCTTGTTAGACAGTGAAGATAGCAAGGCAGCAAGTCACTACCTTCCTGTTTCGGACACAGCCTTGTCTTGGAAAGCACAAGTAGACCTGCTTAGCACTGAGTTTACTGCCCTGTGTGTGTGCTGTCAGTGTGTACATATCCAAGTTTACACACTTCATACAACACATGAACAACAGCAGAGTGTTTAAAGCTCGCCTCTCTTCTTCCTTTTCCTCCCTTCTTCTTTCTTGTCCTCCTTCTCATGGAGGATCTGTCCATCTGGTTGCTTCATCCAGGTCAGTTTGGCATCTGCTGACATCCCCTTCTCCTTCAGTCTCTGCTGAATCTGGAGAACAGAACCCAAGTCATTCAGAACTGCTTCTCACCACCATGAATCATCATACTGGAGACATGTCTGCTTCTTTTAGTGTGTCAAGAGTGATTTCCAACATCAGTCTAGATTGAGGGAGGGTTGATTTCCTAGACTGCAAACCAGACCCCCATCAGTCTAGATTGAGGGAGGGTTTATTCCTGCAAACCAGACCCACATCAGTCTAGATTGAGGGAAGGTTGATTTCTGCAAACCAGACCCACATCAGTCTAGATTGAGGGAAGGTTGATTTCTGCAAACCAGACCCACATCAGTATAGATTTACGGAGGGTTGATTTCTGTAAACCAGACCCACATAAGTCTAAATTGATGGGGGTTGATTTCCGTAAACCAGACCCACATCAGTCTAGATTGAGGGAGGGTTGATTTCTGTAAACCAGGCACAGTTCAGTCTAGATTGAGGGAGGGTTGATTTCTGTAAACCAGACCCAGATCAGTCTAATTTGAGTCCTAACTGGCATGAGGTTTGAAGTTAAATGCATCATAGAATGGATGAATGAAATATTAGACTTTGTTCTCTGATGTTAAAACAGAATGTATCCTACTTTAATTTCACAAAAATTATCTCAAATGCAAACGCAACGTCCAACTATCACCTTATATTGGTTGGAGATTGAAATAGCTCACAGTGGAGAAATCTGCATTGTCACAGCAGCCAAGAAAGAGACAGTATGTAAAAAGCTTACAAGTAGAACATCTACCTGTTCATGTAGAACCTGCATGATTGAACCGATATAATATAATTAGTTTGTAACTACAGTATATTTTATGAAAATACAATCAGGATTATTAAGTTTTTAAAACTGATCAGATGACCTTACTCAGCACAGACTCACATGTAGGGGTCTGGACTCACCTGCTGAAGGAGGGCCTGCTGCACTGCAGGATCACTGATGTTCACCTGAGGGTCCACCTGAAACTCCACTCTCACAATCTGCCTCTTCTTCACCTCTTTGGGGGCATCTGGGTAACACACATAAGCACATAGGAGAAAAACCTCAGGGCATCACTGTTTCCTTTGTCTTTTCAAGAGATGCTTCAGTGTACCGGACTAAAGGAGTTGAAATGGGGCGCCAGAGTACCAGAGTATTTCTGATCATTTCACAATGAACGGGGACAATGAATGAAAGGAAAAAGGTGGGCCTACTGTAGTTGTTTGAGTGAAAAAGTGGAAAAAGTGGGTTGTTTCTGTCAACTGTGTTAAAAGGATCCCTGACAAGACATGTTGAACTTCATTTGTAGAGTTCGTATGCTGCCTTTGTGTTAATGTTTTCATGCTCTCTGGATAAAAAGCGATATCACCTTTTCTTCCATAACTAAAAAAAACTGTAAATACAGCAAAAACACTGGTTGTCCAAGTAAGGTATGATTCAGGTACCCCTGGGGGTCCTCGGTTCAATCAAGGGGTCACGCAAAATAAATCTGTTATTCGGTCCTTCACCTTAAGATAAAGAAACACTATTCTCGTACAACCCAACATTTTGACTGGATAATTATCCATATATCACTGTACTGCCACCGCATTATCATCCATCCATAGATCACTGCCACTGCATTATCATCCATCCATAGATCACTGCCACTGCATTATCATCCATCCATAGATCACTGCCACTGCATTATCATCCATCCATAGATCACTGCCACTGCATTTTACTGGTGAAATAGTACTGGTCAAAGTTGAGATTACGGGCTAGTTTGCATCCTTAACATGTAATCTTTCCCACTGCTATAAAGCAGTGCTCGATCTAGGCTGTCTAGACTGTTCAGCAGTCATCATGTTTATTTTAATGAATAGAAAGGGAATTCAAACTGTATTTACAGTTTTTTCACAATTGCTAAAAAAAAAAATTAAACTATCTACCTATTTCTCAAAACTGTGAACTCAAAATTGACCAATCACCTCAAAACTATTTGAACTATTTTAACTGTGCTCAAAACCAGCTAATGGTCTCGGTTCAGATCTCACAGCAGGCAAAAGGAAAATCCTGCAGAGCAGTGAGGAAACAATGCATCAAACAATGGAAGACTCAATGTTCAGGGATATATCTTCTGGAGGAATTAGGCCACAGGCTGTAAAATGCATTTACTGTACTGTATTGCAATGAATGAACATTTAGAGTGCGGGCCAAATAGGGTCAGAGTGCATTACAGGTCTTATGGAAAAAATGCATACATACACAGGTTACTGTAAACTACATTTTCTGAAAGCCTATGATCTCTAGATGTGGTTTACTATAACATGCATTGAGACTTGTCCCAACTTCCTCCATCCCATGGACTAGCCATAGTTTTCTAATGTATTTGAATGGAATTACTGGAAATGGCTTTGAAAACAATGGTTTTCAACGGGGATGCTTGAAGCACGTAATACATTTTCACCGTTACACTGTAACATTCAAATTCACATTCAGCATGGCCAGAGCACGCCAAAAACATACAGTTCTGTAAATGCATTTTGCATGACCAAAAAATGACTCATGATTCAGCATCTAATGTACAATAAAAATGAATAGGGAAAATCTACAATCAAAAAATTAAATAAAATAAATGATAGGGAAAAAACACCACTCTTCCCCTGCACTTCTGGTGTCTGTCTGTTGTTCATATGAAACTCAAACCAGCCTGTTTCAGCTATGAACTGGTAGGCTATATATTGGTTGTCATATCATTAGACACAAGTCGATTTTGAGTCGTAGTGTTTAAATGGTAACGTCTGTGCTTTAACTCACACCTGTTCACCTTCCGCCTTGTTTGGTTAATATAATTATTAATGCATGAAATTGAAAAAATTGAGAGTTTTGCAAAAAGTGTTAATAAGTTAATGCAGCTTTTCCTACTGTGTTCATTCGCCCGATCTCATCAGTCAGATGGTCTCAGTCAGAGTTCATCTTAAACACACCTACTATCAACCAGATGATGTCACTTTTTACCCAGAAAGCATTGAGATGTAAACACAATGGCAGTTCACAAGCTCGGCAAATGAGGGGATTTTCAACAAAAGTTTTAATAAAAAAAAAAAACAACTCATTTTGAGTGTTTTTAAATCCTGATAAATGTAACTGATACCAACGTCAGTCTTATAAGGCCAACATGACGTACCAGTCAGGGATCCTTTTAAGAGCTAATGAATTCCACCATCAGAGAGGAGCATGTTAAAGACCTACATTCTCTTGGATGTCGTATCCTTGCTCATGTTAATATCTCATCCACACCCACACTGGTCATAGAACTCCATTAATGGGATTGAGGGGAGTTTCTGCAGCTGCTGCTGTTTTTCCCTTTTGGTAAGTGTTTGTAGTGTCCCAATTCCCTCTTTCAGTCCACATTTAGACCTACTATGGACTTTACTGCTTAATGTTATTAGTATTTATTGATTTATGTTATAGCTTATTAGGTCACATATAAAGTTGTGAATTATCTGGAAATATAATTTGAGATGCAACAACAACCTTGAACAGGTAAGAAATGGAGCTTCTGTACCATATTTGGGACATCAGCAACATGTCTGGTCATGATCATGCTGTTGTTTAGGACTAAATTCTCACTCACCTTCATAGCAGATGAAGTGTCTTTTACGATAACATTCAGCATCATTCCAGTGCCCATTTGATTTTAACATTTCAACACACAGGTCATCCGCACCATCATCATAAGTAGGTTGACCAGTTTCCCACCAGCGGAATGAGGAGCTGCTGCCATCTGACCACTTCCAGGCAAATTCAGTTATTCTTCCCTCTTCAGGTTTTCTTCCCTTCAGTCCAATCCAAGCATTACCACCTGCTTCCTGCATCAGTCTCTTCACCTCCTCCATCTCTGTCATGTTCTCTATGGTGGCGAGGTCAGTGAAATTCTCTCTGCAGTACTGCTGAGCTTCTGTCCAGTTCTTCAGTTCATTCACCACATGGAACTGATGTGGCACAGAGGAGGAGAGACTGCACAGAGCTGAGAGGAGAAAACACACACACACACACACACACACACTCATGACTACACACACATAGACACACACATACACATACACACAAACACACACACACACACACACACACACACATACTTACTTGATGACAGCAGTGTGGATAATCCATGTGTGCTTTTGTTCGATATTTAAAGGTGTGTGTGTGTGTGAGAGAGAAAAAGAGAGATTTAGAGCTGCTGGGGTCATTGATGCAAATCAACAAGGAGAAGAAAAGACAGAGAGAGAGAGAGAGAGAGAGAGAGAGAGAGAGAGAGAGAGAGCAACAAAGCAAAGGTCTAGTTTTAAAGGGTGCGTCTCATCATGAAATAAAACAGACTGAATTGTTTGCAGGATCGTCATCAGACATGGGGGATTATTCAGGCAAAAAAGAGCAACATTCTGAGACCATGGTGGGAAATGCAACCAAGGACTACAACAGGGCTAGGGGTTGACTGAGTCAGGACTACAACAGGGCTATAGTTTGACTGAGTCAGGACTACAACAGGGCTATAGGTTGACTGAGTCAGGACTATTGCTGTAATGTCTTAGTGTTTGTAGCTGTACTCAATAGTAGTTGATATTCTGATGTGTCTTGTTATTGCCATTGTTATTGTTTGGGTAGAATAATTCAACTAAGTTATCTGTTGCTCTGTGTTATGTGTTCTTTCACACTTGTCATTACTCTGTTGTGTTCTGTGAGTGTGTGTATGTGAGTGTGTTGTGATGGTTCAGTACCATTTTGTGTTGCAGTTATAATTGCCTAACACAAGGGGGAGCTATCACAGATAATCCCCAAGAGCTGTATTTTCAAGATCCCATAGTTTTTGTGTTGCAGTTAAGTAATTTGGACACAGGAGGGTGCTGTGGCATCTATAATTCCCATATATATGTTGTTCAGGGAATGCTGACAATTTGTCTGTCACTTCCAACATTCTTCCTGTCTATGTGTGTGTTTGTGCGTGTGTGTGTTTGTGTGTGTGTGTGTGTGCGTGTGTGTGTGTGTGTATGTAGTTGGGTTTAAGTGTGGGTGTATGTAGTTGGGTGTGTGTGTGCTGTAGTTGGTTTAAAATGTTTTTAAAATGTCTGACAAAACTGAAAATCATTCCCCTACCTGGATTATCGACACACACACACGCACACACACACACACACACACACACACACACACACACACACATACCCACACCCACACGCACACATGCGCACACACACACACACACACACCACACACCACACACACACACACACACACAAGAGGGCAGACATTCGCACGGCTGTAGTGTGAATGAGTGTCTCATTTATTATTATTATTAGTATTATCATCATCAATAATAATAATAATAATAAACACACACACACTCACACACACACACACACACACACACACACACACACATGACTATGTGCAGACACACTCACAGCTGTGTTGTGAATGAGTGTCAGTATGTTTCTGTGTTTCCTGACTAACATACTGACTAACACACTCATGAGTCTGTCTGACTCTGCAGCCCTGTGATGAAAGCATGTGTGTGTTCATACACTCTAGTGTGGTCATCACTTGACTGTGTCCTTGTTTTCCATGGAAACACACTTGAACCCTCCTCTACAGTGGGGAACCACAGGAAAAAACTGAGGACCACTGAATGCACATTTATATGCACATTATATGCACTTATATTTCAAACACACTCACAGACCCCTGGTACTTTAGTTCCAGCACACAGACCCCTGGTACTTTAGTTCCAGCACACAGACCCCTGGTACTTTAGTTCCAGCACACAGCCCCCTGGCACTTTAGTTCCAGCACACAGACCCCTGGTACTTTAGTTCCAGCACACAGACCCCTGGTACTTTAGTTCCAGCACACAGACCCCTCCCCTGGTACTTTAGTTCCAGCACACAGACCCCTGGTACTTTAGTTCCAGCACACGACCCCAAGTACTTTAGTTCCACCACTCAGACCCCTAGTACTTTAGTTCCAGCACACAGACCCCTGGTACTTTAGTTCCAGCACACAGACCCCTGGTACTTTAGTTCCAGCACACAGACCCCTGGTACTTTAGTTCCAGCACACAGACCCCTGGTACTTTAGTTCCAGCACACAGACCCCTGGTACTTTAGTTCCAGCACACAGACCCCTGGTACTTTAGTTCCAGCACACAGACCCCTGGTACTTTAGTTCCAGCACACAGACCCCTGGTACTTTAGTTCCAGCACACAGACCCCTGGTATTTTAGTTCCAGCACACAGACCCCTGGTACTTTAGTTCCAGCACACAGACCCCTGGTACTTTAGTTCCAGCACACAGACCCCTGGTACTTTAGTTCCAGCACACAGACCCCTGATATTTTAGTTCCAGCACACAGACGCCTGGTACGGTGGTAGCGTAGTGGTTAAGGAACCTGGCTAGCGTGTAAGTAGCCTGAAAAGTTGTGGGTTCGAATCCCAGCTGCCACCGTTGTGCCCTTGAGTAAGGCACTTAACCCTAAGTTGCTCTAGGGGAGACTGGCCCTGAACACTTGATAGTTGACGAGTTGTAAGTCGCTTTGGATAAAAGCGTCTGCTAAATGCATAAATGTAAATGTAAATGTACTTTAGTTCCAGCACACTCACAGAACCCTGGTAGTTTAGTTCCAGCACACAGACCCCTGATATTTTAGTTCCAGCACACAGACCCCTGATATTTTAGTTCCAGCACACTCACAGACCCCTGGTATTTTAGTTCCAGCACACTCACAGAACCCTGGTATTTTAGTTCCAGGACACTCACGAACCCCTGGTATTTTAGTTCCAGCACACTCACAGAACCCTGGTATTTTAGTTCTAGGACACTAACAAACCCCTGGTAGGCCAGTGAAGTCACATGATCCACCTAGAGGTTACTGAGCTCCACCACTCTGTTTGACAGATGTCAGATTTAGACAGGCGACAGACAAACAGACAGACAGACAGACAGATAGATAGATAGATAGATAGATAGATAGATAGATAGATAGATAGATAGATAGATAGGTAGATAGATACTTACTCATCCAAAGGAAAATCTCTTTCAGAACTCATATATAAGCACTCAAAATGAACTCCACCCAATGTTACCCCCATGATCGATCTCACTCCCTGACTTTAGCATTTTGTCTGAACTTTAGACAACCACCGATGGCTTGACCACCATGAAATGTTGTTGGACAATATTTTGGAATTATTCTGTTTCTCATCATTCCAAAATCATGGAAAAATGGTAGTGTATCACTTTATCACTGTATCATTGACTCTACTTTTCCTGCATTGTCCCTGTTGCTCTTGGGTGCTCCTTGTTAATGTCTGTAAAGTGCCACGAGTTGTAAATGATGCTTAAAAATATATTTGAATTGAACTGAATTGCCTACCAGTATCTGCCTACCAGGAAGCAAACGTATCCCAATAGATAGGTACCAGATGCTTTGCACAAAGTGAAACGATGTGAAAGTGTTTGGTGCATCAGGCTATCAAACAGCAGCATTTAGGCAGATTAGCAGATTAGTGTTTTTGACAAAACTAATGGAACTGATTTTATGAACTGATTGTCATTTTTTCTACCAAATGAAAGAACACAAAGCCCTGTAACAACTGAACTCTTAAGTTGAAACATGCTGGAGTTCTATTAAGATTAACTGTCTCCTCTTTGGTTATATTAGGATGGACATTAGTTAAGTTGGTTTTCCCTTTGGTTATATTATAGGATGAACATGAGTAAAGTGGGTCTCTTACCTGTCAGAGTCTCTGGAGTTGCTCTTCTTCTGGTTGCGCTGGTTGTCTGTGAGTGAGTGACGCTGCTGGGACTGGTGCTGCTGTCTAAATTAGTCTTGTTTATCTAAACAAACAAACAGGAACAGACTAGCTAACTGATATGCAAATTGACCCAGCCCTCCTTCCACACAGACTTTGCTGTTTTCACAGAACAGGGAAATGATGATTGCTGAAGGTTTAAAAAGTGCTCAAAGTGTTTCAGAGATATTAAACATTTAGCGCAGAATTGGTGCAGAAATGAATGTGTTTGGGTTTAAATTGCATGGCTGTTCAACTCAACTCAACTCAAGTTCAACTAGAATCCATGTCTTTATTATCCCAGCAGGGGAAATTCATGTGGTCATTGCATGTCTATATATATTGTGAGACATGCAATGATATATGATATATAGAATTTTTTTTTTCTTTTTTCTTGCTTGTTTGATGCAAACCCATGGGAGTGGAGGGCAGATGTACTGTGGACTGAATGTGCAGATAGAATGTTCTATTGTCAGGATCATTTTGCCAGGGCAATAGAGGGCAGGAGGGGCTTGAACATCTCCCACCCCCCTCTACAGTAAAAAGCTTCTGAACCACTGAATTACAGGGCCCAGTTACACAGTTTTATTCCCAGCACATTATATACATTTATATCACAGACCCCTGATATTTTAGTTCCAGCACACAGACCCCTGATATTTTAGTTCCAGCACACAGACCCCTGATATTTTAGTTCCAGCACACAGACCCCTGATATTTTAGTTCCAGCACACAGACCCCTGATATTTTAGTTCCAGCACAGAGACCCCTGATATTTTAGTTGTAACACACACAGACCCCTGATATGTTAGTTCCAGCACACAGAAACCCCTGGTATTTTAGTTCCAGCACACAGACCCCTGATATTTTAGTTCCAGCACACAGACCCCTGATATTTTAGTTCCAGCACACAGACCCCTGATATTTTAGTTCCAGCACACAACCCTTGGTATTTTAGTTCTAATACACTCACAGGCACCCTGGTATTTTAGTGCTAATACACTCACAGTGTGTTTGACTGACAGGTGTCAGGTTGATGTTCCTTAGAGTTCAGCAGCTCCCAAAATTAGCCCCTTCCTCATGTCGCTCAGCACAGAGATTTGCATTGCAAAAGCCACATACGTCACCATACTTGCAAAACAGACCCAAAGATAAACTTTGATGTTTTAATAAACAGTTTTTTAATGGAAATACACACACACACACACACACACACACACACACATGCGCACACACACACACACAATTTTCAGAGACATTATGGAAAACCAGCCCAGCGGATTTCCTGTTACTGAATATGGTATGATACACATTACAGATACTGTGTGTGTGTGTGTGTGTGTGTGTGTGTGTGTGTGTGTGTGTGTGTGTGTGTGTGTGTGTGAGTGAGAGTTGTAATCCAGTGAAACTCATTTTCATGACTGTTCCTGTTGTGTGCTGGGCCTTTTTGCGTCTTGTTTTTGGTTTGGTCTGGTGATTCAAATCTCCTCTGACATAAACACAAACCAACAGCAGACAATGATCTAATGTGTGTGAGAGGGTGTATGTGGGTAGTTGTGTAGGTGTGTGTGTGAGTGTGTGTGTGTGTGTGCTCCCATGGAATTGCTAGCCATGTCTACTTCAATCCCAAAATACGTGATGTCTTATCCATATCTGAAGTTGTTCTCAGACCACTGGCTATCACACTCACAGAACCCTGGTATTTTAGTTCTAGCACACTCACAGAACCCTGGTATTTTAGTTCTAGCACACTCACAGAACCCTGGTATTTTAGTTCTACTGTAAAGACTCAGTAAGCAAGACAGGTCAGTCAACAGGTTTAATCCATCCTCTCATCCAACCATTATGGCAACAGTCCTGATGTAAACAGTCCATGCTGTGGGCTCCTGATGTAGACAGTCCATGATGTGGGCTCCCGATGTAGACAGTCCATGGTGTGGGCTCCTGATGTAGTCAGTCCATGCTGTGGGCTCCTGATGTAGACAGTCCATGGTGTGGGCTCCTGATGTAGTCAGTCCATGGTGTGGGCTCCTGATGTAGACAGTCCATGGTGTGGGCTCCTGATGTAGTCAGTCCATGCTGTGGGCTCCTGATGTAGACAGTCCATGGTGTGGGCTCCTGATGTAGACAGTCCATGGTGTGGGCTCCTGATGTAGTCAGTCCATGCTGTGGGCTCCTGATGTAGTCAGTCCATGCTGTGGGCTCCTGATGTAGACAGTCCATGGTGTGGGCTCCTGATGTAGACAGTCCATGGTGTGGGCTCCTGATGTAGTCAGTCCATGCTGTGGGCTCCTGATGTAGACAGTTCATGGTGTGGGCTCCTGATGTAGACAGTCCATGCTGTGGGCTCCTGATGTAGACAGTCCATGGTGTGGGCTCCTGATGTAGACAGGTGTAGAGGTGAGCTGATCGCATATCCTGCCGATGAAAAAGGCAGGGGCGGAGCCTACCTCTGGTGTGGTCTGGGAGATGTTGAACACCGAGCATCCTGGGCCAAGAAGTAACACAATAGTGGTGGAGGGGAGGAGGAGGAGACGTCAAAGTCAGCATACTCTAGGTAGCAGAGAGAGACAGGTTGATTTAAACCACCTGCCAGACTTCCTATTGGACAGGAGGAATTGAGAGAATGAAAGACATTGATTGGACAGAGGCTATGATTGGCTGGTTGAATGGATGAACAACACCTGAGTCTCCCCGGCAGAACTTGCATCTTAGCTTCCAATTCTAGCACACTCACAGGCCCCTGGTAGGCCTGGGCCCCACTGCAGTCACATGATTCGCCTTGAGGTTACTTAGCTCCACCCCTCTGTTTGACAGATGTCAGGTTCAGACAGACAGACAGACAGACAGACAGATAGACAGATAGATAGATAGATGGATGGATAGGCAGACAGATAAATAGATAGATAGATAGATAGATAGATAGATAGATAGATAGATAGATAGATAGATAGATACTTATTCATCCCAAAGAGAAATTTCTTTCAGCACTCACATATAAATGCTTAGAACACTGAAGGGTCAGATCAGGGTAGGATGAGTTTTACAGTAATGCCTCATTCACGGCACTCACACGGTGTAGACACGGATTTGGTTCATTTTTGTTGCACCACATGTGTGGCTCACACCGCACATCTCACACCATGCAGCATCCGTGCTTTTCACTTGAAATAGAAGTGAGTTTTATTTTTTCATGTGTGCTACGGGTGGTATAAGACAAGTCTCCATCGACTTTAAATGAGAGCTTAGGCAGCCGGTTCACAGAGGAGACTAGAGATTTCTGGTGTGAATACACAGATGCACATGCACCGAGAACACACAGCAATGGCCATGGGCCACGACCATGCTGATTGCTGTGTGAATGAGTCCTAAGATGAGCCATCCCAATTTTCTTGGAAACCGTGAAATAATGTGACTAGTCATGACTTGGATGGTGTATATTTTATGACTTTGGCAGTAACTTGTCTCTTCTTCAGCATTTGCATAGAAACCTGACCTGACCTGCATAGAGGGAAAACAAGCCCAAAATGTGTAACCAAATGAAGTGCAAATGCACCAGCATGCACACCAGACACGTTACTCTGTTGGAAATTTTGTTGTGTGTGTTGCATGTATGAATGTGGTGTTTGGTGTGTGTAGGGGTGTAGGAGTGTCACAGCATACACACACACACACACACATTGATTTACTTCAGTTGTGTCCCTCTAGTTTAATTTATCTCTCCCTGTTTCCTACAGCACGTGGCTCTGACCATAAAAAGTATGAATGAGAATACAATCAGCCACCATGCTACTCAAAGTCATTTTTATTAGCAGTTTTGCATAGAAGCCCATTTGTACATTTTACAAACCTGATAAGGCATACAGGTCAATCACACTAATCAGAAATGTTTCATGCAGCAAACATTCAACTCAGAAATGATCTGGACAAGCAGGCAAACTACTATTGACAAAACATTAAATCATCGCTTTCGAAACACCACACATCTTAACTTTTTAGCACACTTTTGATGAAGAGGAAAAGACATGATAAACCTGGTGTTTAATCTGCTTAAATGAGTAATGAGCATAAATAGGAGCACAGGCAGAAAGGAGGTGAAACTGAAGGCCCTTGATTGAACAAGAATTTGACATGAGTGGCTTTGGATGTGTCCAAAACGGAAAATGCTGCCTTTGAAGGAACGTTTGATGGCAGCAAGGCATCAGGACATGTCCGACTCGGATAAATGCTTAAAATTCTGCCCTCAAAGGTACCTTTATTTAGCCCAAGTTTGAAGGAAGCATAGATGTATCCTTCATGCTGCCTTCAACGTCCAACATTCTATCGAGTCAAGAAGTCAGCAGTCAGAGAAATAAACAAAAAGATGGCAATCTAGCTAGTTTGTCTGAAACAAAGTTTTTAGCTGGTGCCTTGATGCCTTCTACGACAGGTAACTTGTTAGACAGTGAAGATAGCAAGGCAGCAAGTCACTACCTTCCTGTTTCGGACACAGCCTTGTCTTAGAAAGCACAAGTAGACCTGCTTAGCACTGAGTTTACTGCCCTGTGTGTGTGCTGTCAGTGTGTACATATCCAACTTTACACACTTCATACAACACATGAGCAACAGCAGAGTGTTTAAACCCTGCCTCTCTTCTTCCTTTTCCTCCCTTCTTCTTTCTTGTCCTCCTTCTCATGGAGGATCTGTCCATCCGGTTGCTTCATCCAGGTCAGTTTGGCATCACCTTCCCCTTCAGTCTCTGCTGAATCTGGAGAACAGAACCCAAGTCATTGAGAACTGCTTCTCACCACCATGAACCATCATACTGGAGACATGTCTGCTTCTTTTAGTGTGTCAAGAGTGATTTCCAATGTCAGTCTAGATTGAGGGAGTGTTGATTTCTGTAAACCAGACCCACATCAGTCTAGATTGAGGGAGGGTTTATTCCTGCAAACCAGACCCACATCAGTCTAGATTGAGGGAGGGTTGATTTCTGCAAACCAGACCCACATCAGTCTAGATTGAGGGAGGGTTTATTCCTGCAAACCAGACCCACATCAGTCTAGATTGAGGGAGGGTTTATTCCTGCAAACCAGACCCACATCAGTCTAGATTGAGGGAGGGTTTATTCCTGCAAACCAGACCCACATCAGTCTAGATTGAGGGAGGGTTGATTTCTGCAATCCAGACCCACATCAGTCTAGATTGAGAGAGGGTTTATTCCTGCAACCAGACCCACATCAGTATAGATTGATGGAAGGTTGATTTTCTCGACTGCAAACCAGACCCACATCAGTCTAGATTGAGAGAGGGTTGATTTCGGCAAACCAGACCCACATCAGTCTAGATTGAGAGAGAGTTGATTTCGGCAAACCAGACCCACATCAGTCTAGACTGAGACAGGGTTGATTCCTGCAAACCAGACCCACGTCTGTAGATTGATGGAGGATTGATTTTGTAGATGGCAAACCAGTCCCACATCAGTCTAGATTGAGAGAGGGTTGATTTCTGTAAACCAGACCCACATCAGTCTAGATTGAGGGAGGGTTGATTTCTGTAAACCAGACCCACATCAGTCTAGATTGATGAAGGGTTGATTTTCTAGATGGCAAACCAGTCCCACATCAGTCTAGATTGAGAGAGGGTTGATTTCTGCAAACTAGACCCACATCAGTCTAGATTGAGGGAGGGTTGATTTCTGTAAACCAGACCCACATCAGTCTAATTTGAGTCCTAACTGGCATGAGATTTGAAGTTAAATGCATCATAGAATGGATGAATGAAATATTAGATTTTGTTTCCAGAATGTATCCTACTTTAATTTCACAAAAATTAGCTCAAATTCAAATGCAACGTCCAACTATCACCTTATATTGGTTGGAGATTGAAATAGCTCACAATGGAGAATTCTGCATTGTCACAGCAGCCAAGAAAGAGACAGTATGTAAAAAGCTTTCAAGTAGAACATCTACCTGTTCAGGTAGAACCTGCAAGGTTGAACCGATATAATATAATTAGTTTGTAACTACAGTATATTTTATGAAAATACAATCAGGAATATTACGTTTTTAAAACTGATCAGATGACCTTACTCAGCACAGACTCACATGTAGGGGTCTGGACTCACCTGCTGAAGGAGGGCCTGCTGCACTGCAGGATCACTGATGTTCACCTGAGGGTCCACCTGAAACTCCACTCTCACAATCTGCCTCTTCTTCACCTCTTTTGGGGCATCTGGGTAACACACATAAGCACATAGGAGAAAAACCTCAGGGCATCACGGTTTCCTTTGTCTATTCAAGAGATGCTTCAGTGTACCGGACTAAAGGAGTTGAAATGAGGCGCCAGAGTACCAGAGTATTTCTGGTCATTTCACAATGAACGGGGACAATGAATGAAAGGAAAAAGGTGGGAGTACTGTAGTTGTTTGAGTGAAAAAGTGGAAAAAGTGGAAAAAGTTGACTGGATAATTATCCGTATATCGTTGTACTACCACTGCATTATCATCCATCCATAGATCACTGCCACTGCATTATCATCCATCCATATATCACTGCCACTGCATTATCATCCATCCATAGATCACTGCCACTGCATTATCATCCATCCATAGATCACCGCCACTGCATTATCATCCATCCATAGATCACTGCCACTGCATTATCATCCATCCATAGATCACTGCCACTGCATTATCATCCATCCATAGATCACCGCCACTGCATTATCATCCATCCATAGATCACTGCCACTGCATTTTACCACAGGCTGTAAAATGCATTTACTGTACTGTATTGCAATGAATGAACATTTAGAGTGCGGGCCAAATAGGGTCAGAGTGCATTACAGGCCTTAAGGAAAAAATGCATACATACACAGGTTACTGTAAACTACATTTTCTGAAAGCCTATGATCTCTAGATGTAGTTTACTATAACATGCATTGAGACTTGTCCCAACTTCCTCTATCCCATGGACTAGCCATGGTTTTCTAATGTATTTGAATGGAATTACTGAAAATGGCTTTGAAAACAATGGTTTTCAACGGGGATGCTTGAAGCAGGTAATGCATTTTCACCGTTACACTGTAACATTCAAATTCACATTCAGTATGGTCAGAGCACGCCAAAAAAATACAGTTCTGTAAATGCATTTTGCATGACCAAAAAATGACTGAGGATTCAGCATGTAATGGACAATAAAAATGAATAGGGAAAATCTACAATCAAAAAATTTAATAATAATAATAATAATAATTATTAGACCTACTATGGACTTTACTGCTTAATGTTATTAGTATTTATTGATTTATGTTATAGCTTATTAGGTCACATGTAAGGCCGTGAATTTTCTGCAAATATAATTTAAGATCCAACAATAACCTTGAACTGGTAATAAATGGAGCTTCTGTACCATATTTGGGCCATCAGCAACATATCTGGTCATTATCATGCTGTTGTTTAGGACTAAATTCTCACTCACCTTCATAGCAGATGAAGTGTCTTTTACGATAACATTCAACATCATTCCAAAGCCCATTTAATATGCTAGTTTCAACACACAGGTCATGCGCACCACCATCATAAGTGGGTTCTCCACTGCTTCACTGGCAGAATGAGGACCTGCTGCCATCTGACCACTTCCAGGCATTTCTGAACAGACCAATCCAGACATCTGTAGGTCCACTAACTTCACTTATCTAGTCATTCTCTGTCTGTTTCCTCACACTGGCCAGGTCTTTGTGATTCTCTCTGCAGTTTCTCTGAGCTTCTGTCCAGGTCTTCCTCTCATTAATCAGCACATAGGGTTGAGTGGAGTTTCTCCTTGTGGTAATGCAGGTGTCATGGGTAACTGGGAATCAGCACAGCTTTACAGTCTGAACTAGTGTGAGTGTAGAATCAGCACAGATTTACAGTATGAATTAGTGTGAGTGTAGAATCAGCACAGCTTTACAGTCTGAACTAGTGTGAGTGGAACAAACTCAGCTAAAGCCTCAACATGCTTATTGAATCCTATCCCAACTGATCTCCTTAAGGCTGCTCTCCCACTATTGGCTGAGACTATTCTTAAAATTATAAATGACTCACTCATAGCTGGGCATGTCCCAAAATCTTCAAGACAAGACATCTGTTATTAAACCATCAATTAAAAAACCAAACCTTGATCCTGATGTCCTTGCTAATTACGACCCATATCTAACCTCCCATTTGTATCAAAAACACTTGAAAAAATTCTGTCTAAGCAAATCTGTAGCTTCTTAAATGAAAATAATATTCAGGAAACCTTCCAGTCAGGCTTTAGAACTAGTCATAGCACAGAATCAGCCCTAGTTAAAGTCTTCAATGACTTCCTTATCGCATCTGATAATGGATATATATCAATATTAATCCTATTGGATCTTAGTGCTGCCTTTGACACTATTGACCATAGTATCCTACTACACAGGCTTGAACACATGATAGGCATCAAAGACACTGCATTAGCTTGGTTCAAATAATACCTCTCTGGTCGCTACCAGTTTGTACATGCTCATAATGAGTCATCAACCCATACCAAAGTAAAGTTCAGTGTACCCCAAGGCTCAGTGCTACGTCCCCTGCTGTCCTCCCTGTGCATGTTACCTTAGGATCTGTTATAAGAAAACATGGCATTGCCTTTCACTCCTATGCTGATGATACCCAACTTTACCTTTCTATGAAGCCTAATGACTATATGCCAATGACTAAACTTAATGCCTGTCTCCTAGACATAAAAACCTGGATGACTAATAATTTCCTATGTTTAAATTCTGATAAAATTGAAGTTATGATGATTGGCCCTAAACAGCTGACCAACACTCTACCCCTTCACCAAAACTTACTCAGTGGCCTGTCACCGTCATGTAATGCAAAAGTTAAAGACCTCGGGGTAATTATTGACCAGGACTTCTCTCTAAATAGTCATGTAAAACACATTTCAAAAACATCTTTTTTCCCCCACGAAACATTGCTAAGGTTAGAAAGTTCCTATCCTTTGAGGATGCTGAAAAATCAATACACACATTTATTACTTCCAGGCTCGATTATTGCAATACTCTGCTCTCTGGGTGTAGCAATACCTGTAGCAAAAACCTACAACTAATACAAAATGCTGCGGCCCGAACACTCACCAGGACTAAAAAATATGAACATATCTCTCCTATCCTTGCATCATTACATTGATTTTAAAATACTCCTCCTAACCAACAAAACCCTCAAGGGCGATGTACCAACATATATTAAAGACTTACTTGTCCCTTACCACCCTCCTAGAGCCCTAAGATCCCAAAATACTGGTCTCCTTGTAATCCCAAGAGTATCAAAATCTACGATAGGAGGAAGAGCCTTTTGTTACCGTGCACCCCTCCTGTGGAATAATCTCCCCCCCCACATTCGACAAGCGGACACTCTCAATATCTTTAAGTCTAAACTTAAAACCTTCCTATTTACTGTTGCCCATAGTTAGGGATGGTATGGATATATTTATATACACATATGTATGCCCAAATGACATATTTGCTCTCTGATGTGTGAGCCTGGCCTAATTCACTTTCTTCCTCTGTCCACAATTATCTCTGCTGAGTGTCATTCCTGCCTCATTCTGGCGGACTCCTCTCACCCTCTCCTCCTGAGTGGACTACAACCAAGACTACGGGAGGCCCTTGTCAGGACCGACTCTCCATCATAGAGGCCCTTCCTGGACGCCTATGCTAGGCCCGACTCCCCGTCTTTGAGGCTTTGTAATTGACCCCCCCCTCACAATGACACTGTCAAATGGACCCTTACTATTACCCCCATGACCCATCTCACTCCTTTGAGTTTGACAATATGTCTGGCCACTGCTACATTGTCCAGCCATAATTCCTGATAACCACCTATAGACTGACTACCATGTAATGTAAAGTGGGATAATACTCTATTATGAACTATTATGAGCCTTAGCTGAAACCATAGGCAACTTGTAGTCTGTCATGGTTACTACTGATTGTAATTTTTCTGCATGACCCCTGGCAGTTGGGTTAGCCTCCTGAGTCGTGGATCTGCCCAAGGTTTCTTCCTAGATTAACTGAACATAAGGGAGTTTTTCCTTCCTTCTGTGAAGCGCCACGAGACAATACTACTGTAAAAGGCGCTGTATAAATAAAACTGAATTGAACAAACTGAGAATCAGCACAGCTTTACAATCCTAACTGGTGTGAGTGGAACAAACTGAGAATCAGCACAGCTTTACAATCCTAACTGGTGTGAGTGGAACAAATGGTTTAGTTGCCCAGTCTGGCTGCTTGTATTCATGAGTGAGTCTGAACTAATGTGAGTGTGCATGAGGTCATAATAAACAGATTTGTAGATCTGCACAGTTTAGATGCTTGTATTGCAGTGCTGAGTGAGTTTTCGTACCATCATAGCAGATGAAGGGGTGGCTGTTACTGCATCTGTCATCCTGCCATTTTCCACTTCCCTTCATAGTCACACACTGATCATCTTTATGTTCTTGAGGTTGGCCTGAATCCCAGTTCCTGAACTCTGCTTCATTCTCTTTGTAGAAATCCCTGTTAGCCAGAGACCACTGCCACCTAGGACTGCTTCCATTCCTCAGTCCAATCCAAGCATTTCCATCTGCTTTCTTCAGTCTCTTCACCTCCTCCATCTCTGTCATGTCATCTATGGTGGCGAGGTCAGTGAACTTCTCTCTGCAGTACTGCTGAGCTTCTGTCCAGGTTTTCTGTTCCTTTACCACATGGAACTGACGTGGCAAAGAGGAGGAGAGACTGCACAGAGCTGAGAGGAGAGTGGACACACACACACACACACACACACACACACACACACACACACACGACTACACACAGATACAGATCCACACACAGGATATGCACATGCACACTGCCAGACATTTTGCATTTTGATCTGCCCATCATCACAAGTATATGCGCTTATGCCAGTAGACTGTATGCGCACACACACACATACACACACACATACACACTCATATATACACACACACACACTTACTTGATGACAGCAGTGTTGTAATGAGTAGTAGTATCATGACTGAGGGCTTGAAGAGAGAAGGTCATGTAGAGCTGAAAACAAAGCTGGAAGTCTTAGACATTAGACAATCTTGTACCTTTTAGTCTCATTGTTATTCCTACTTGGTAACCTTGAACAACAGGACTATGGGTTGACTGAGTCAGGGCTACAACAGGGCTATGGGTTGACTGAGTCAGGGCTACAACAGGGCTATGGGTTAACTGAGTCAGGACTACAGCTATTGTTGTAATGTCTGAGGATTGGTAGCTGTACTCAATAGTAGTTGATGTCCTGATGTATCTTATTATTGCCACTACAGCTATTGGTTGTGTAGAAGAAAAGAACTAAGTTATCTGTTATCTGTGCTCTGTGTTATGTGTTCTTTCACATATGCCATTACTTGTGTACTGTGAGTATGTGTATGTGAGTTGTTCAGTAGGGGGTGGTGGTAGCGTATTTGTTAAGGAACCTGGCTAGTGTGTAAGTAGCCTGAAATGTTTTCGGTTCGAATCCCGGCTGCCACCGTTGTGCCCTTGAGCAAGGCACTTAACCCTTAGTTGCTCTAGGGGAGACTGGCCCGGAACAATTGATAGTTGATGATTTGTAAGTCGCTTTGGATAAAAGCGTCTGCTAAATGCGTAAATGTAAATGTTCAGTACCATTTTGTGTTGCAGTTATATTTGCCTAACACTAGGGGGAGCTATCACACACAATTACCAAGAGCTGTTTTTTCAAGTTCTCATAGTTTTGTGATTTAATTTCATCCTAAAACAGGATATTGATCCAATACACACTTACAAACTAGGCCAGAACCATCTAAATTTGCTGCTTTGAGACTGCCCTCTTCCATTGCCACAGGAGGGCGCTCTTACTAAAGGAATAGGGGGCATATAGCAGATCAAACTCACTGAAGGGATAGCTAATATTTAGCCTAGTAATAAAACCAGTACTACACTATGTTTTGTACAGAGGGTCTGGCCAGGGTCAGACAGAGACTAAAAAAGGCTCAATTTTTTTCCAATATAGGCCCCAGGGTCACCTACACACACACACACACACACACACACCTTGTCAATGACTATACTGTCTAAGAATAGCCTACTATGCCTGCCAAGTTTTCACATACATAATAGGCTGTCATATTTTACATAAATTGATTATCAGTTTATTATTTTGCCTTATGCCTTCATTCATAATATGTAAGCCACTCAGGTCAGAGGTAGAAAATAATTTTGAGCCCCCCAAACATTGATTATAATATTAAGATGTCAGTGCCAGACCCTTAGAACCATCCTAACTTTTACCCACCTGGAGGGGCCCCTGTGTATAACAACAATAAATGGGCCTGAATGTCTCTTGCTCTTGAATGAACAGAATTGGTTGGTCAGGTTGATGCACAACTTGGTCAGGTTGATGCACAGTATTCAGATATCATTAAAATGGATACGGAGCTTAGTGCTGCCAACTTATGGGCCCAGTTTTGAGAGAAATGTAATTCAGCAAAATGACACGAGGGAGTGGGGTTGTTGGTGGATGTTCTCACGGGTGTGATTCGGCGCTTAGGTGCTAACTAGAGATGAGGTAGTTCTGAGGCTCTCCACTCCTTGACTCCTCACTAATGAAACTCTCCTCCATATGTTTTTGCAGAGCATGTATCATAGTGTCTATTTCTGACTCCAGCTTTTACTGTAGCAACACCTGTATGATGCCTAATTTCACTCTCCTTTGAGGCCGTCACATCGGTGTCTGTAGTATAGCTGCCAATACTTGTTAAATTCACCCTGAGCGACCTTGTGCTTTCATTAATACACAAATGTCTTTGTCAATTAAAATGGGCTCCATTAAAGGAAGCAAATAGGAAAGTTTACGCGAGGGAGTGAGTGGTGAGAGTTGGCGATCATGGTGACAGCCTGTAACAACTGAACTCTTAAGTTGAAACATGCTGGAGTTCTATTAAGAATAACTGTCTCCTCTTTGGTTATATTAGGATGGACATTAGTTAAGTTGGTTTTCCCTTAGGTTATATTATAGGATGGACATGAGTAAAGTGGGTCTCTTACCTGTCAGAGTCTCTGGAGCTGCTCTTCTTCTGGTTGCGCTGGTTGTCTGTGAGTGAGCGACGCCGCTGGGACTGGTGCTGCTGTCTAAATTAGTCTTGTATCTAAACAAACACACAGGAACAGACTAGCTGTCTGATATGCAAATCAACCCAGCCCTCCTTCCACACAGACTTTGCTGTTTTCACAGGTTAGGGAAATGATGATTGCTGAAGGTTTATACCTGCAAAATTTATTTTAAAAAAAGTGCTCAAAATGTTTTAGAGATATTAAACATTTAGCTTGTGATCTAAAAAGCCACCTAGCATCCCATTAGTGCAGAAATGAATGTGTTGTGGTTTAAATTGCATGGCTGTTGACTCAAGTTCAACTAGAATCTCTGTTTACTGTTTTCAAGGTTCAAGGTAAACTTTATTATCCCACCAGGGGAAATTCATGTGGCCATTGCATGTCTCACAACATATATATATATATATATATATATATATATATGTTGTGTATGTATATATATATATATAATATATAATAATAAATAATAAAAAATAAATATATAATAATATATTATATATAAATGAGTACACCCCCTTTGAAAAGTAAGAGTTTAAACAATATGTCCATGAAAACAAAAAAAATTAGTAATAAAAGTTTAATATCACATCTGCGTAACATACAACACAAAAGTTTGTGTAATAATATAACTTAGATTACATATTTTTCAGTTCAAATTAGGGGGGAGCAAAAATGAGTACACCCCAGGGCAAAAGCAAGATTTTAGACTACAAATGTCTTATTTACCAAGAATTCAATCACAGGTGAGTTATTATTCAATTAGTCCAGCAGATAGTTGACTATAAAAGGGTGTTGCTCTAAGAAAACCCCTCCCCATTCCCTGCTGTCAGCAATGGCACCACATGGAAGAGAAATGACACAAGACCTGAGAAAGAAAATTATTTCCTTACACCAGAAAGGCAAAGGCTACAAGAAGATCAGTTAAGCTTTACTTATTCGTCAGAATACTGTAGCAAAAGTGGTACAAAGATTTAAGAAAAATGGAACTGCGACCATGTCACAGAGATGTCCTGGTCATCCACGGAGGTTAACACCTCGACAGGACCGTCTTCTGATGAAAAGGGCTGAAGAAAATCGGCACACAAGTTCACTACAGTTAGCCAAAGAAGTAGAAAGCCAAACGGGGGTGACTGTTTCTCGTGACACAATACGCCATACACTGCAGAGGAATGGAATGCATGGATGCTGTCCACGAAAGAAGCCTCTCCTAAAGCCCAGGCACAACAAAGCCCGCCTAGAGTTTGCCAGGGCCCATGCTGACAAAGATGAAGGCTACTGGGACTCTGTATTATGGAGTGATGAGACCAAAATTAATGTTTTTGGAACTAATGGCTTCAAAACTATATGGCGTCGCAAAGGTGAGGAATACAAAGAAAAATGCATGGTGCCTACAGTGAAGCATGGTGGTGGCAGTGTCCTTATGTGGGGCTGCATGAGTGCTGCTGGTGTTGGGGAGCTGCATTTTATTGATGGCATCATGAATTCAGAGATGTATTGCTCTGTATTGAAAAATAAAATACTACCATCACTCCGTGCACATTCTGAAGAGACAAGCGGAGCATCACTCTCCATCCAACATCCAGTCTCTAAAACAGGTCATTATTGAAGAATGGAAAAAGACTGAGGTTACAAAATGTTGCCAACTTGTTTATTCATGCCCAGACTTGGTGCCGTCATTAAAAATCATGGAGGCCATACAAAATACTAGATGCAGTAGTTTTGTTTGGGGTGTACTCATTTTTGCTCCCCCCTAATTTGAGTAAAACTGAAAAATATGTAATCTAATTTATATTGTTAAGCAAACATTTGTGTTGTATGTTACACAGGTGTGATATTAAACTTAGCCTGCGAAATTTTTGGGAATATTTTTTTGTTTTCATGGACATATTGTTTAAACTGTTACTTTTCAAAGGGGGTGTACTCATTTATGCTGGGCACTGTATATACATACAGCATATACATATATATGTATACATACACACATATATACTCATATATATATATATATATATATATATATATATATATATTTATTTTTTTTTTTCTTTGGTTTGTTTGATGCAAACCCATGGGAGTGGAGGGCAGATGTACTGTGGACTGAATGTGCAGATAGAATGTTCTATTGTCAGGATCATTTTGCCAGGGCAATAGAGGGCAGGAGGGGCTTGAACATCTCCCACCCCCCTCTACAGTAAAAAGCTTCTGAACCACTGAATTACAGGGCCCAGTTACACAGTTTTATTCCCAGCACATTATATACATTTATATCACAGACCCCTGATATTTTAGTTCCAGCACAGAGACCCCTGATATTTTAGTTCCAGCACACAGACCCCTGATATTTTAGTTCCAGCACACAGACCCCTGGTTGTTTAGTTCCAGCACACAGACCCCTGGTATTTTAGTTCCAGCACACAGAGACCTGGTATTTTAGTTCCAGCGCACAGACCCCTGATATTTTAGTTCCAGCACACAGACCCCTGATATTTTAGTTCCAGCACACAGACTCCTGGTATTTTAGTTCCAGCGCACAGACCCCTGATATTTTAGTTGTAACACACACAGACCCCTGATATGTTAGTTCTAGCACACAGAAACCCCTGGTATTTTAGTTCCAGCACACAGACCCCTGATATTTTAGTTCCAGCACACAGACCCCTGATATTTTAGTTCCAGCGCACAGACCCCTGATATTTTAGTTCCAGCACACAGACCCCTGGTTGTTTAGTTCTAGCACTGAGACCACTGGTATTTTAGTTCTAATACATTCACAGGCCCCTGGTATTTTAGTTCTAATACACTCACAGTGTGTTTGACTGACAGGTGTCAGGTTGATGTTCCTTAGAGTTCAGCAGCTCCCAAAATTAGCCCCTTCCTCATGTCGCTCAGCACAGAGATTTGCATTGCAAAAGCCACATACGTCACCATACTTGAAAAACAGACCCAAAGGTAAACTTTGATGTTTTACAATTTTTATGGAAATACACACACACACACACACACACACACACACACACACACACACACACACACACACATATTTTCAGAGACATTATGGAAAACCTGCCAAGCGGATACTGAATATGGTATGATACACATTACAGATACTGTGTGTGTGTGTGTATATGTGTGTGTGTGTGTATCTTTATTTAATGAGTCAGCACATATCATGACCACCTCATCATGACCACACTGCACCTCCTGGGTTATGTGAGTGTGTGTGTTGGTGTATGTGTGTGTGAATCATTTGCCAGTGAAACTCATCCTCATGACTGGTCCTCCTCTGACACCAGCACACATGTCATGCACACCACCATCAAAACTTGGTTGGTCAGCGCTCCAGTGGCAGCATAATGAGTTGATGCCACCTGACCACTCCCAGGCATCTCTGAACAGACCAATCCAGACATCTGTACGTCCACTAACTTCCTCTATCTGGTCATTCTCTGTGTGATTCTCTCTGCAGTATCTCTGAGCTTCTGTCCAGTTCTTCCCCTCATTAACCAGCACATAGGGATGAGTGGAGTTTCTCCCTGTGGGAATGCAGGTGTCATGGGTAACTGAGAATCAGCACAGCTTTACAGTGTGAACTAGTGTGAGTGTAGAATCAGCACAGCTTTACAGTCTGATCTAGTGTGGGTGTAGAATCAGCACAGCTTTACAATCCTAACTGGTGTGAGTGGAACAAACTGAGAATCAGCACAGCTTTACAATCCTAACTGGTGTGAGTGGAACAAACTGAGAATCAGCACAGCTTTACAATCCTAACTGGTGTGAGTGGAACAAATGGTTTAGTTGCCCAGTCTGGCTGCTTGTATTCATGAGTGAGTCTGAACTAATGTGAGTGTGCATGAGGTCATAATAAACAGATTTGTAGATCTGCACAGTTTAGATGCTTGTATTGCAGTGCTGAGTGAGTTTTCTTACCATCATAGCAGATGAAGGGGTGGCTGTTATTGCATCTGTCATCCTGCCATGTTCCACTTCCCTTCATAGTCACACACTGATCATCTTTATGTTCTTGAGGTTGGCCTGAATCCCAGTTCCTGAACTCTGCTTCATTCTCTTTGTAGAAATCCCTGTCAGCCAGAGACCACTGCCACCTAGGACTGCTTCCGTACTTCACCCCAATCCAAGCATTTCCACCTCTCTTCCACGTCTCTTCACCTCCTCCATCTCTGTCATGTCATCTATGGTGGCGAGGTCAGTGAACTTCTCTCTGCAGTACTGCTGAGCTTCTGTCCAGTTCTTCAGTTCCTTCACCAGAAGGAACTGACGTGGCACAGAGGAGAGACTGCACAGAGCTGAGAGGAGAGAGAATTCACACACACACAGGCACACACACACAAACACACACACACACACACACACACACACACATACCCATGACTACACACAGATCCACAAACTGGATATGCACATGTGCACTCCCAGACATCTTGGTCTGCCCATCATCACAAATGTATATCTGCTTATACTAGTAGACGTATGCACACACACACACACACACACACACACACACACACACACACACGCACACACACATACACATGCACACACACATACACACACGCGCACACACACACACTTACTTGATGACAGCAGTGTGGTGATGAGCAGTAGAATCATGACTGAGGGCCTGAAGAGAGAAGATCAATGCTGAGTGCTGGGAGTCTTACACACACCACATGGAACTGATGTGGTACAGAGGAGGAGAGACTGCACAGAGCTGAGAGGAGAGAGAATTCACACATACACACACAGACACACACACAGACACACACAGCTGCTGGAGTTACTGGTGTGTGTGTGTGTGTGTGTTTATTTGTTTATGTGTGTTCATAATAACAGCTGCATACATCCCTCCGGATGCGAATGCCAAACCTGCTATGGACACACTCCAGGCAGCCATTGGCAAACAACAATCCGCACACCCGGAGGCAGCATTTATTGTGGCGGGAGACTTTAACCACTCCAACCTGAAGACGGTGCTACCTAAATTTCACCAGCATGTCTCCTGCAGCACCAGAGGAGACAAAACACTGGATCATGTCGACACCAACATTGCGGGTGCCTACACAGCAACTCCCCTCCCCCACCTGGGACAGTCTGATCACCTCTCTTTGTTTCTCACTCCGAGGTATTCACCGCTCATCAACCGTGTGAAACCAACAAAGAAGATCATCAAGGTGTGGCCAGCGGGGGTAGACTCTGTACTCCAGGACAGGTTCAAAGACACGGATCGGAGCAGATTTACCTCAGTGGCCACTGAAGGCTCCCATGTGAACATTGACTCTTACACCTACTCAGTATTGGATTACATCAACACCACAATCGACAGTGTTACTACTGAAAAGCAGATCACCACGTACCCAAATCAGAAACCATAGATGAACAAGGAAGTGCGGCTTCTACTGAAGGCATGTGACAGTGTCTTCAGATCAGGGGACACACAGGCCTACAGTACATCCAGGGCTGACCTGAAGAGGGGCATCAAGAAGGCCAAGCACAGCTACAAGCTGAAGGTGGAGGAACATTTCACAACATCTGACCCCCGACGCATGTGGCAGGGCATTCAGGCCATGTCTGACTACAAGCCCAGCAACTCCACACAGACAGCCATGGATCTGTCCTTCCTCAACGAGCTAAATGACTTCTATGCTCGCTTTGACAAGGACAACAAGGATAAGACTGCCATCACCCTCCCCTCTGACGACCACCATACTCTCACACTCACTGTCACAGATGTCCACAACGCACTGAGCCACATCAACGCCCGTAAGGCCGCTGGACCTGACGGCATCCGGGACGCGTGCTGAGAGCCTGTGCTGGGCAGCTTGCAGGGGTCTTCACAGACATCTTCAACAGGTCCCTGGCCCAGGCAGCAGTACCAGCATGCTTCAAGACCACCTCGATAGTGCCAGTGCCGAAACACTCATCACCTACGTGTTTGAATGACTACCGCCCTGTAGCACTCACGCCCATAGTGATGAAGTGCTTTGAACGACTGGTCCTGGCACACCTCAAGAAATGCTTGCCACTCACAGATGCACAGAAGATGCAATATCCACAGCGCTTCATTGTGTGCTCTCACACTTGGACAGTAAGAATGCATATGCAAGAATGCTGTTTGTTGACTTCAGCTCAGCATTCAACACAGTCATCCCCTCCAAGCTAATCGCCAAACTCGTCGACCTTGGAATCAGCAACCCCATCTGCAACTGGATCATGGACATCCTGGCCAACAGACCCCAGTTTGTTACGTCAGGCCAGAACCGGTCCACCACCCTGTCACTGAGCACCGGTGCACCACAAGGCTGTGTGCTATCCCCATTCCTCTGCTCCCTTTTCACCCATGACTGCAGGCCTGCGTATGGATCCAACTCCATCATTAAGTCTGCAGATGACACCACGGTGATTGGACTCATCAGTAACAACGATGAGTCTGACTACAGGGAAGAGGTGAAGCACCTGGCTGCATGGTGTGCTGACAACAACCTGCTCTTGAACACCAGCAAGACCAAGGAACTCATTGTGGACTTCAGGAAAGAGAAGGGAAACACCCACGACCCCATCCACATCAATAATATGGCTGTGGAACGTGTCTCCAGCTTCAAATTCTTGGGGACCCACATCTCCGAGGACCTGTCCTGGTCGACCAACACCTCGAGCCTGGTCAAGAAGGCCCACCAGCGCCTCTTCTTCCTAAGGACACTAAAGAAAAAACACCTGTCCACTGGCATCTATAGCAATTTTTACCGCTGTGCGATCGAGAGCATCCTGACTGACTGTGTGACAGTTTGGTATGGAAATTGCTCTGTCGCTGGTCGCAAGGCTTTGCAGCGAGTGGTGAAAACTGCTCAGAGAATCACAGGGACTCCACTTCCTGCCATTGAGGATGTCCATAGGAAAAGATGTCTGCGGCGGGCACGCAGCATTCTAAAGGACAACTCTCATCCTGCCAACAAACTGTTTCAACTCCTCCCCTCCAGAAGGCTCTACAGGAACCTACAGACTAAAACCACCAGATTCAGGAACAGCTTCTTCCCCACAGCCGTCACACTACTGAACTCTGTCCCCCACTGAACCTCACACTTTGCTGCTATAGCTATGCTGCTATAGCCCTTGGACTGCACATCTGTACATCTGTATATACTTAATTCATCTGTACATCTGTATATACTTAATACTTCTGCCTATTTATTATTACTATTATTATTACTCTTATCTGTATATAATTTGCTCCTTAACTGTACATACTGCATACTGTATATCTTGCACTTGCTGCTCTTTGCACTTCTGATTAGATGCCAAACTGCATTTCGTTACCTGTATTTATACATGTGTAATGACAATAAAGTTGAATCTAATCTAATCTAACACAAGGGGGAGCTATCACACATAATTCCCAAGAGCTGTATTTTCAAGATCCCATAGTTTTTGTGTTGCAGTGAAGTCATTTGGACAGGAGAGGGTGCTGTGGCATCTATAATTCCCATACATATGTTGTTCAGGTAATGCTGAAAATTTGTCTGTCACTTCCAACTTTCATCCTGTGTGTGTGTGTGTTTGTGTGTGTGTGTGTGTGTGTGTGTGTGGTGTGTGTGTGTATGTAGTTGGGTACTCTTTAAAATGTTTTTAAAATGTCTGACAAAACTGAAAATCATTCCCCTACCTGTATTGTTTCTTATAGAGTGATAATGTAACACACACAACACATTAACTTCAGAAACTGTGAAAACCTTTAAACATCAAACAAAAGCACAGATAGATTATCCACACTCACACACACACTCACACACACACACATACACACACACACACACACACACACACGCATGCACACACAATGTGAGTGAATGTGAATGACTGTCAGTATGTTTCTGTGTTTCATGACTAACTGTGATGAAAGCATGTGTGTGTTGTTTGTGGTTTGGGATCACTTGACTGTGTCCTTGTTTTCCATGGAAACACACTTGAACCCTCCTCTACAGTGGGGAACCACAGGAAAAAACTGAGGACCACTGAATGCACATTTATATGCACATTATATGCACTTATATTTCAAACACACTCACAGACCCCTGGTACTTTAGTTCCAGCACACAGACCCCTGGTACTTTAGTTCCAGCACACAGACCCCTGGTACTTTAGTTCCAGCACACAGACCCCTGGTACTTTAGTTCCAGCACACAGACCCCTGGTACTTTAGTTCCAGCACACAGACCCCTGGTACTTTAGTTCCAGCACACAGACCCCTGATATTTTAGTTCTAGCACAGAGACCCTGGTACTTTAGTTCTAATACACAGACCCCTGGTATTTCAGTTCCGGCACACAGACCCCTAGTATTTTAGTTCTAACACACAGACCCCTGGTATTTTAGTTCTAACACACAGACCCCTGGTATTTTAGTTTTAGCACAGAGACATCGAGTGTTTGGTGCCATCAGGCTATCAAATAGCAGCATTTAGACAGATTAGCAGATTAGCGTTTTTGACAAAACTTATAGAACTGATTTTATAAACTGATGTTTGTCATTTTTGTACCAAATGAAAGATCATAAAGCCCTGTAACAACTAAACTCTTATGTTGAAACATACTGGAGTTCTATTAAGATTAACTGTCTCCTCTTTGGTTATATTAGGATGGACATTAGTTAAGTTGGTTTTCCCTTTGGTTATATTATAGGATGGACATGAGTAAAGTGGGTCTCTTACCTGTCAGAGTCTCTGGAGTTGCTCCTCTTCTGGTTGCGCTGGTTGTCTCTGAGAGAGTGATGCCGCAGGGACTGGTGCTGCTGTCTAAATTAGTCTTGTTTATCTAAACAAACACACAGGAACAGACTAGCTGTCTGTTATGCAAATCAACCCAGCCCTCCTTCCACACAGACTTTGCTGTTTTCACAGAATAGGGAAATGATGACTGCTGAAGGTTTACACCTGCAAAATTAATTTAAAAAATTGCTCAAAGTGTTTCAGAGATATGAAACATTTACCGCAGAATTGGTGCAGAAATGAATGTGTTTGGGTTTAAATTGCATGGCTGTTCAACTCAACTCAACTCAAGTTCAACTAGAATCCATGTCTTTATTATCCCACCAGGGGAAATTCATGTGGTCATTGCATGTCTCACAACACACACACACACACACACATACACACACACACATATATATATGTATTACATATATTTTTTTGCTTGTTTGATGGAAACCCATGGGAGTGGAGGGCAAATGTAATGTGGACTGAATGTGCAGATAGAATGTTCTATTGTCAGGATCATTTTGCCAGGGCAATAGAGGGCAGGAGGGGCTTGAACATCTCCCACCCCCCTCTACAGTAAAAAGCTTCTGAACCACTGAATTACAGGGCCCAGTTACACAGTTTTATTCCCAGCACATTATATACATTTATATCACAGACCCCTGATATTTTAGCTCCAGCACAGACACCCCTGATATTTTAGTTCCAGCACAGAGACCCCTGATATTTTAGTTCCAGCACAGAGACCCCTGATATTTTAGCTCCAGCACAGAGACCCCTGATATTTTAGTTCCAGCACAGACACCCCTGATATTTTAGTTCCAGCACACAGACCCCTGATATTTTAGTTCCAGCACAGAGACCCCTGATATTTTAGCTCCAGCACAGAGACCCCTGATATTTTAGTTCCAGCACAGACACCCCTGATATTTTAGTTCCAGCACACAGACCCCTGATATTTTAGTTCCAGCACAGAGACCCCTGGTAGTTTAGTTCCAGCACAGAGACCCCTGGTAGTTTAGTTCTAATACACTCACAGTGTGTTTGACTGACAGGTGTCAGGTTGATGTTCCTTAGACTTCAGCAGCTCCCAAAATTAGCCCCTTCCTCATGTCACTCAGCACAGAGATTTGCATTGCAAAAGCCACATACGTCACCATACTTGCAAAACAAACCCAGTAAAGTTTGATGTTTTAATAAACAGTTCTTATGGAAATACACACACAAAATATGGTATGGTATGATAGAAATTACAGACGTACCGTGTGTGTGTGTGTGTATATGTGTGTGTGTGTGTGTGTGTGTGTGTGTGTGTGTGTCTGTGTGTGTGTGTGTGTGTGTGTGTGTGTGTATACATACTAAGGACCCATGTTGGTTTCCTTAATGAGTATTTGTAGTGGGAGATTTGGGTGAGTGAGTGTTTAATGTGTATGTGTAGTGGGAGACCGTGTTTGTGTTGGTGTGTGTGTGTGTATGTGTGTCTGTGTGTGTATGTGTTTGTGTGTGTGTGTGCGTGTGTGTATGTATGTTTGTTTGTGTGTGTGTTGGTGTATGCATGTGTGAGTTCTTCCAGTGAAACTCAATATCATGACTAGTCCTGTACTGGACTGGGCCTCTTTGATTCTTGTTTTTGGTTTGGTTTGGTGATGCAAATCTCCTCTGACACAAACACAAACAAACAGCAGACAATGATCTAATGTGTGTGTGTGAGCTTCTATGAGTATGTTTATGTAAGGAGGTGTACGTGGGTTGGTGTGTGTGTGTGTGTGTGTGAGCTTCTATGAGTATGTTTATGTAAGGAGGTGTATGTGTGTAGGTGTGTGTGTGTGTGTGTGTGTGTGTGTAGGTGCGTGTGTGTGTGTGTGTGTGTGTGTGTGTGTGCTTCCATGGAATTGCTAGCCATGTCTACTTCCCTCTGTGCCCAGGCTGGTCACAAAGCCTGATTGTGTTTGTGTGTGTGTGTGTGTATCTGTGGGGATGGTGGGGATGGTGAGGGTGTGTGTCTGATTTGTGGGTAAGATTGATGCATATATGTGTATTTGTGTTGAGGAGATCTTGGGGGGTGTCAGTGTGTGTGTGGGTGTCAGTCTGTGTGTCTGTTGGGAGAGGGGTTGATGAGTGGTGGTGCATCTGGCACCTGGATGAAGACCTCGTTAAGACAGGAGCACCATAAGACAGGAGACAGGAGTACCATGAGACAGGAGACAGGATCATCAGGAGACAAGAGATAGCAGACAGCAGAAAGGAGACAGGAGCTCCATGAGACAGGAGACAGATGCGTCACCAGACATAAGACAGGAGACAGGAGCACCATGAGACAGGAGCACCATGAGACAGGAGACAGAAGACATGAGACAGGAGACAAGAGACAGCAGACAGGAGACATTAGACAGGAGCACCATAAGACAGGAGACAGATGCGTCATCAGACATAAGACAGGAGACAGGAGCATCATGAGATAGGAGCAGCCTGAGACAGGAGACAAGAGACAGCAGACAGCAGACAGGAGACAGGAGCACCATGAGACAGAGACATGAGACAGGAGCACCATGAGACAGGAGACAGGAGATATGAGACAGGAGCACCATGAGACATAAGATAGGAGACAGGAGCACCATGAGACAGGAGACAGATGCGTCATGAGACAGGAGACATGAGACAGGAGCACCATGAGACAGGAGACAGATGCGTCATCAGACATAAGACAGGAGACAGGAGCACCATGAGACAGGAGCACCATGAGACAGGAGACAGAAGCGCCATGAGACAGAAGACATGAGACAGGAGACAAGAGACAGCAGACAGGAGACATTAGACAGGAGCACCATGAGACAGGAGACATAAGAAAGAAACACCATGAGACAAGAGACAGGAAACAGGAGCACCATGAGACAAGAGACAGGAGCATAATGAGACAGGAGACATGAGACAGTAGACAGGAGACAAAAAATATGTATATACATATTTTCAAATATTAAATATTAAAAAAATAAGTGACATTAGATTATTTCATAAGCACCAGCACTGTTAGAGAGCATAGCCTACATCATATCAAACTGCTAACTAGAGATGAGGTAGTTCTGAGGCTCTCCACTCCTTGTCTCCTCACTAATGAAACTCTCCTCCATATGTTTTTGCAGAGCATGTATCATAGTGTCTATTTCTGACTCCAGCTTTTACTGTACCTTCATCCCTTCAGAAGACGTTGACCAAATATAACTAAGAAACAAAGGACCTCCAGCAACACCTGTATGATGCCTAATTTCACTCTCCTTTGAGGCAGTCACATCGGTGTCTGTAGTATAGCTGCCAATACTTGTTAAATTCACCCTGAGTGACCTTGTGCTTTCATTAATACACAAATGTCTTTGTCAATTAAAATGGGCTCCATTAAAGGAAGCAAAGAGGAAAAATTATGTGAGTGAATTGTCACGGTCTGGACCTTTTTTTCACAAGCCTACCACTAGATGTCGCCAAATCTAGTTTCTGTCCTGCCACATTATTTTTGTGTTAGTTGTTGTCTTGATTATCATCACCTGTTCTTTGTTAATTGAATCATGTGTGTGCCTCATCAGCCAATTGTCTCAGAGTATTTAAACCCTGTGTTTTGTGTCCTTCTTTGTTGAGTCTTCGTGCTGTAACCCTGTAAGTCTTGTGTTTCGTTGAAACGCTCTTTTGAACGTTATTGTGCTTGGAATACTTGGCCTCTGGTTTGCTCTTTTTTTCTCTGTTGAAGACTACCTGTGGATTGTTTGGATTTCCCCTGACACTGGCTTTTCTGTTTCACTTTTTGATCCTCTGTGCTTTCAACCCTTTAGAATTAAACGCCTAAACTTGAATTCCTCTGCACCCGCATCTGAGTCCTTTTCCTGTCAGCTCTGTGGCCTAGTGCATTGTCTCCAGACTCTGACTGGGAAGAGACCCGGGTTCGATTCCCGGGGATAACAGAAGGCTCAACCATGATGAACTCAGCTGAAGCAAGCGCGGATCCAAGGGGCAGTGTGAATGCTTCTGAATTTGAACGGATTACGGCAGCTCTCAACAGCTTTGGTGCAACTATGGACACCCATGGCCAAGCCATAACAGTGACACATGAGACTCTAGTTTGTCATGACCTGCTCCTCCAACGACTAGTTCAGTCTGTGCAGAGCAAGCTGCGGCACCACCTTCTGAGCCCTCAACTGCTCCGCCACCTCTTCCTACTCCACCGCAATCCACTGTTCCCGAGCCTCGACTTCCAGCTCCCCAATGCTACAATGGTAACCCAGGTGGGTGTAGAGGCTTTTCAACTCAGTGCCAGTTAATGTTTGAACTGCAGCGTGCCTCTTACCCTTCTGACCGCTCCAAGATTGCTTGCATCATTACCCTCCTGACAGATAAGGCCCTGGCTTGGGCCAAAGCGATCTGGCACAAGCAAGGCCCGGAGTGTTCAGATGTCAAGCTTTTCACTGACAGTATGCTAAAAGTGTTTGACCAGACCGCCGTAGGGCAGGAGGCTGCTAAAAGGCTACTTCGGCTCCAACAAGGTAACGACAGTGTCTATGACTATGCCATTACTTTTCGCACCCTGGCTGCTGAGAGTGGCTGGAATCAGACTGCCCTTAGTTCTGTGTTTCTCAATGGTCTGTCTGACACTTTAAAGGACTGTCTAGCTGTTAGGGAAGTCCCAGAGGATCTCGAGTCCCTCATCACCCTGTCTGTTCGCCTGGACAACCAGCTTGGTGAACGGAGCAGGGTCGAGCTCTTTTCGTCCATGTTGGATACCTCTCCGCCTTCTGATGACCCTGAGCCCATGCAGGTCGGACGTGCTTGCCTGTCCCAAGCTGAGAGAGATCGCCGTCGGAGGGAGGCTGCATCTATTGTGGCAAACCCGGCCACTTCCACCTTACCTGCCCAGAGCCCCAGGGAAAAGACCAGTCCCGTCCAGCCGAGGGAGGGCTGTGACGGGGGCCACTTACTCTCCCAACTTTCCAGAATCAGGGTTTTTTCTGTTGCTCACCGTTGCCTGGGGGGAACACACCCATTCCTGCCAAGCCTTGGTGGATTCTGGAGCAGCTGGGAATTTTATAGAGTCTCGTCTTGCTCACACACTGAAGCTTCCCCTGGTCACCCTGAATCCTCCGCTTTCCGTCTCTGCCCTGGATGGTCAGCCTCTTGGTGACAGGAGGGTGACCTCTGCCACCTCTCCTCTTCGCGTCCAGATCGTTGCACCTTTTCGAGTCTCCTGAGTTTCCTGTGGTCCTTGGCTTCCCATGGCTCAGATGGCACAATCCCCACATTGACTGGGCTACCGGGTCTATCCTGGAGTGGGGCCCTACTTGCCACGCTACGTGCGTTTTCCCTAGTTCCTCTACTGAGTCCAAGTCTCCTGATCCCGTTGAGTTATCCAGAGTTCCCACAAAGTATCATGATCTGAAAGGGGTATTCAGCAAGAAAAGAGCATGTACCCTCCCACCCCATAGATCTTATGATTGTGCCATAGACCTCTTATCGGGCTCCAGTCCTCCACGGGGGCGCATCTTCTCTCTCTCCCTTCCTGAAAGAAAGGCGATGGATGAATACATCAAAGATGCTCTCTCCTCTGGTTTTATTCGCCCTTCAACATCTCCAGCTGAGGCTGGCTTCTTCTTTGTAGGCAAGAAGGATGGCGGACTGAGGCCTTGTATTGATTATCGAGGTCTTAACAAGATTTCGGTACGCAACAGGTATCCACTCCTCCTGATTTCTACTGCCTTTGATCTCCTCCAGGGGGCTACGATCTTCACCAAATTGGACCTATGTAATGCCTACCACCTCATACGCATCAAGGAGGGCGATGAATGGAAAACAGCCTTTAACACTCCCTCGGGCCATTAGGAGTATCAGGTGATGCCGTTTGGAAACCTCAGCAGTTTTCCAGACTCTCCAGACTCTGACTGGGGAGACCTGTGTTTGATTCCCGGGCGTAACAGGAGTGAGTGGTGAGAGATGGCGGTCATGGTGACAGCCTGTAACAACTGAACTCTCAGCTGGAACATGTTGGAATTCTATTAAGATTAGCTGTCTTCTCTTTGGTTGTGTTAGGATGAACATGACTAAAGTGGGTCTCTTACCTGTCAGGCAGCTCTTGAGTTGCTCTTCTTCTGGTTGCGCTGGTTGTCTCTGAGAGAGTGACACTGCTGGGACTGGTGCTGCTGTCTAAATTAGTCTTGTTTATCTAAACAAACAAACAGGAACAGACTAGCTGTCTGATATGCAAATCAACCCAGCCCTCCTTCCACACAGACTTTGCTGTTTTCACAGAATAGGGAAATGATTGCTGAAGATTTATACCTGCAAAATTAATTTTAAAAATTGCTCAAAGTTTTTTCAGAGATATGAAACATTTAGCGCAGAATTGGTGCAGAAATGAATGTGTTTGGGTTTAAATTGCATGGCTGTTCAACTCAACTCAACTCAAGTTCAACTAGAATCCATGTCTTTATTATCCCACCAGGGGAAATTCATGTGGTCATTGCATGTCTCACCACACACACACACACACACACATAGAATCTGTGTTTACTGTTTTCAAGGTTCAAGGTAAACTTTATTATCCCACCAGGGGAGTTCATGTGGCCATTGCATGTCTCACAACATATATATATATATATATATTTTTTTTTTTTGCTTGTTTGATGCAAACCCATGGGAGTGGAGGGCAGAAGTACTGTGGACTGAATGTGCAGATAGAATGTTCTATTGTCAGGATCATTTTGCCAGGGCAATAGAGGGCAGGTGGGGCTTGAACATCCACCACCCCCCTCTACAGTAAAAAGCTTCTGAACCACTGAATTACAGGGCCCAGTTACACAGTTTCATTTCCAGCACATTATGTACATTTATATCACAGACCCCTGATATTTTAGTTCCAGCACACAGACCCCTGGTATTTTAGTTTCAGCACACAGACCCCTGGTATTTTAGTTCTAATACACTCACAGTGTGTTTGACTGACAGGTGCCAGGTTGATTTTCCTCAGAGTTCAGCAGCTCCCAAAATTAGCCCCTTCCTCATGTCGCTCAGCACAGAGATTTGCATTGCAAAAGCCACATACATCTCCATACTTGCTAAACAGACCCAAAGATAAACTTTGATGTTTTAATAAACACACACACACACACACACACACACATGCACACACATACACAATTTTCAGAGACGTGTGTGTGTGTGTGTGTGTGTGTGTTTATTTAATGAGTCAGCATGTATCATAAAGCCTCATCATGACCACTCTGCACCTCTTGGGTTATTCGAGTGTGTGTGTGTGTTGGTGTGTGTGTCTGTGTGAGTTGTAATCTTCCAGTGAAACTTATTTTCATGACTGTTCCTGTTGTGGGCTGGGCCTCTTTGTTTCTTGTTTTTGGTTTGGTTTTGTGATGCAAATCTCCTCTGACACAAACACAAACCAACAGCAGACAATGATCTAATGTGTGTGAGAGGGTGTATGTGGGTAGTTGTGTAAGTGTGTGTGTGTGTGTGTGTGTGTGTGTGTGTGTGTGTGTGTGTGTGTGTGTGTGTGCGCTTTCATGGTTTGCTAGCCATGTCTACTTCAATCCCAAAATACATTATTTCCATATCTGAAGATGTTCTCAGACCACTGGCTAGCACACTCACAGAACCCTGGTATTTTAGTTCTAGCACACTCACAGAACCCTGGTATTTTAGTTCTAGCACACTCACAGAACCCTGGTATTTTAGTTCTAGCACACTCACAGAACCCTGGTATTTTAGTTCTACTGTAAAGACTCAGTAAGCAAGACAGGTCAGTCAACAGGTTTAATCCATGTACAGTGTAAACATGACAATGGCCATTGTAACAGTATGGATAGTGACAGTCTTTGGCACAAGCCCCTCTCATCCAACCATTATGGCAACAGTCCATTGTGTGGGCTCCTGATGTAAACAGTCCATGGTGTGGGCTCCTGATGTAGACAGTCCATGGTGTGGGCTCCTGATGTAGACAGTCCATGCTGTGGGCTCCTGATGTAGACAGTCCATGGTGTGGGCTCCTGATGTAGTCAGTCCATGGTGTGGGCTCCTGATGTAGGCAGGTGTAGAGGTGAGCTGATTGCATATCCTGCCGATGAAAAGGGCAGGGGCGGAGCCTACCTCTGGTGTGGAGAGACAGACCGACAGATAGATAGACAGATAGGTAGATAGATAGAAAGATATTCACCCCAAATAAAAATTTCTTTCAGCACTCACATATAAATGCTTAGAACACTGAAGGATCAGATCAGGGTAAGATGAGTTTTACAGTAATGCCTCATTCACGGCACTCGCACAGTGTAGACACGTCGATTTTGGTTAATTTTTGTTGCACACCACATGTGTGGCTCACACCACACATCTCACACCATGCAGCATCCGTGCTTTTCACTTGAAATAGAAGTGAGTTTTATTTTTTCACGTGTGGTACTTGTGGTATAAGACAAGTCTCCATAGACTTTAAATGAGAGCTTAGGCAGCCGGTTCACAGAGGAGACCAGAGGAGATTTCTGGTGTGAATACACAGATGCACATGCACCACGAATGCACAGCAATGGCCATGGGCCACGACCATGCTGATTGCTGTGTAACTGAAGCCTAAGATGAGCCATCCCAATTTTCTTCGAAACTGTAAACAATGGATTGCTCTTCCTGGACTGTGAGTTTTTGAAAGCTTACTTTTGTATCAAGATTTCCTGTCTAGTAAATGTAGCTTTTATCTATCTCTCTCTCTATCTATCTATCTATCTATCTATCTGTCTATCTGTCTATCTGTCCAGTAAATGTCTAAGTCTATTTGTGTTGTTGTGTTGTGCATGTCTCTTCTTGGGTCCAACCTAGATCCGGCTGTCACTGGCTGACATACACACACACACACACACACACACACACACACACACACACTCACACTGCAAATCCATGACGATGGCACACAGTGAGAATATAGTGAAGTGAAGTTGTGTCTGAACGGTGGTCTACTGGTTAGGGGATCAGGCTTGTGGTTGAAGGGTGGTCTACTGGTGAGGGGATCAGGCTTGTGGGTGAAGGGTGGTCTACTGGTTAAGGGATCAGGCTTGTGGTTGAAGGGTGGTCTACTGGTTAGGGGATCAGGCTTGTGGGTGAAGGGTGGTCTACTGGTTAAGGGATCAGGCTTGTGGTTGAAGGGTGGTCTACTGGTTAGGGGATCAGGCTTGTGGTTAAAGGGTGGTCTACTGGTGAGGGGATCAGGCTTGTGGGTGAAGGGTGGTCTACTGGTTAGGGGATCAGGCTTGTGGTTGAAGGGTGGTCTACTGGTTAAGGGATCAGGCTTGTGGTTGAAGGGTGGTCTACTGGTTAGGGGATCAGGCTTGTGGGTGAAGGGTGGTCTACTGGTTAGGGGATCAGGCTTGTGGGTGAAGGGTGGTCTACTGGTTAGGGGAACAGGTTTGTGGTTGAAGGGTGGTCTACTGGTTAAGGGATCAGGCTTGTTACTGAAGGGTGGTGTACTAATTAGGCGATCAGGCTTGTGGTTGAAGGGTGGTCTACTGGTTAGGGGATCAGGCTTGTTACTGAAGGGTGGTCTACTGGTTAGGGGATCAGGCTTGTGGGTAAAGGGTAGTCTACTGGTTAGGGGAACAGGCTTGTGGTTGAAGGGTGGTCTACTGGTTAGGGGATCAGGCTTGTTACTGAAGGGTGGTCTACTGGTTATGGGATCAGGCTTGTGGGTGAAGGGTGGTCTACTGGTTAGGGGATCAGGCTTGTTACTGAAGGGTGGTCTACTGGTTATGGGATCAGGCTTGTGGTTGAAGGGTGGTCTACTGGTTAGGGGATCAGGCTTGTTACTGAAGGGTGGTCTACTGGTGAGGGGATCAGGCTTGTGGTTGAAGGGTGGTCTACTGGTGAGGGGATCAGGCTTGTGGGTGAAGGGTGGTCTACTGGTTAAGGGATCAGGCTTGTGGTTGAAGGGTAGTCTACTGGTTAGGGGATCAGGCTTGTGGTTAAAGGGTGGTCTACTGGTGAGGGGATCAGGCTTGTGGGTGAAGGGTGGTCTACTGGTTAGGGGATCAGGCTTGTGGTTGAAGGGTGGTCTACTGGTTAAGGGATCAGGCTTGTGGTTGAAGGGTGGTCTACTGGTTAGGGGATCAGGCTTGTTACTGAAGGGTGGTCTACTGGTGAGGGGATCAGGCTTGTGGGTGAAGGGTGGTCTACTGGTTAGGGGATCAGGCTTGTGGGTGAAGGGTGGTCTACTGGTTAGGGGAACAGGTTTGTGGTTGAAGGGTGGTCTACTGGTTAAGGGATCAGGCTTGTTACTGAAGGGTGGTGTACTAATTAGGCGATCAGGCTTGTGGTTGAAGGGTGGTCTACTGGTTAGGGGATCAGGCTTGTTACTGAAGGGTGGTCTACTGGTTAGGGGATCAGGCTTGTGGGTAAAGGGTAGTCTACTGGTTAGGGGAACAGGCTTGTGGTTGAAGGGTGGTCTACTGGTTAGGGGATCAGGCTTGTTACTGAAGGGTGGTCTACTGGTTATGGGATCAGGCTTGTGGGTGAAGGGTGGTCTACTGGTTAGGGGATCAGGCTTGTTACTGAAGGGTGGTCTACTGGTTAGGGGATCAGGTTGTGGTTGAAGGGTGGTCTACTGGTTAGGGGATCAGGCTTGTTACTGAAGGGTGGTCTACTGGTTAGGGATCAGGCTTGTTACTGAAGGGTGGTCTACTGGTTGGGGATCAGGCTTGTGGTTGAAGGGTGGTCTACTGGTTAGGGATCAGGCTTGTGGTTGAAGGGTGGTCTACTGGTGAGGGGATCAGGCTTGTGTTGAAGGGTGGTCTACTGGTTAAGGGATCAGGCTTGTGGTTGAAGGGTGGTCTACTGGTTAGGGATCAGGCTTGTTACTGAAGGGTGGTCTACTGGTTAGGGGATCAGGCTTGTGGGTGAAGGGTGGTCTACTGGTTAGGGGATCAGGCTTGTGGTTGAAGGGTGGTTCTACTGGTTAGGGGAACAGGCTTGTGGTTGAAGGGTGGTCTACTGGTTAGGGGATCAGGCTTGTGGGTGGGTGGTCTGGTAGGGATCAGGCTTGTTACTGAAGGGTGGTCTACTGGTTAGGGGAACAGGCTTGTGGTTGAAGGGTGGTCTACTGGTTAGGGGATCAGGCTTGTGGTTGAAGGGTGGTCTACTGGTTAGGGGATCAGGCCTGTGGGTGAAGGGTGGTCTACTGTTAGGGGATCAGGCTTGTGGGTGAAGGGTGGTCTACTGTTAGGGGATCAGGCTTGTGGGTGAAGGGTCAGTTCAGTCTCTGACCAACAGGAAAAAGCTGGGTGGGAGTAGTGGTTAAACATCACTCTCACAAGTTACATCCATGACTGAGGTGCCCTTGAACAAGGCTCAACCCCTATAACTGTTCCCCATGTGCATTCATTACTATTGTGTGTGTATGTGTGTGTGATCACTTATCATGGATAGTGTTTTTTTTATGAACTCTGTCTCTTCTGCCGTATTTGCATGGAAACCTGACCTGCATAGAGGCAGATTTGTCAGCAGCAAAACAAGCACAAAATATGTAACCAAATTAAGAGGAAATGCATCAGTACACACACGCCATTCACGTCTTGCTGGTTGGGAGTTTAGGGGAATTGTGTTTGAATGTGTTTTGTGTGTGCAGGAGTACCACAGCACGCACGCACGCACGCACACACACAACACACACACACACACACACACACACACACACACACAGACACACACATACATTGATTTACATCAGCTGTGTCCATGTGGTTTAGGTTGTGTCTCCTCATTTCCCACAGCATGTGGTTCTGACCATGAAATGCATAACTGAGAATACAATCAGCCACCACGCTAAACAAAGCCATTTTCATTGGCAGTTTTGCATAGTAGCTCATTTGTACATTTTACGTGCCGGATAAGGTATCCAGCACGGCACCTTGGAGTCGCTGATGTAGTGTGTCATGGTCTACTACAGCAACTGGGCCCCAGGGCAAGAGCAAGTGCAGGACTGCCAGAGAGTGGGGGCAGTGAAGTCTGGAGAGAATGGAGGGCAGTGGGTCAGCAACCTGCCAGAGATTGAGAAACTCACCACTGAGGGACCAGTGCACCAGTGAGGGTGAGTCTGTTTCTGTGCAATAATGTGTGTGTGTGTGTGTGTGTGTGTGTGTGTGTGTGTGTGTGTGTGTGTGTGTGTGAGTGAGTGTGAAACTCAACTTCATCTGCACCACTGAGGGTGAGTCTGTTTCTGCGCAATAGTGTGTGTGTTTGTGTGTGTGTGTGTGAGTGTGTGAGTGTGAAACTCAACTTCATCTGCACCACTGAGGGTGAGTCTGTTTCTGCACAATAATGTGTGTGTGTGAGTGTGTATGTGTATGAGTGTGAAACTCAACTTCATCTGCATCACTGAGGGTGAGTGTGTTTCTGTGCAATAATGTGGGGAGTGTGCTTGTGCAACAAAGGGGGTCACACTGGGGCAACATGTGCTTATTGGGAAGTGTTTTTTGGAACAGGGTTGCTTTTTTCCACTATTTTATTCATGAACAGTATTTGTTCTGCAATGGAGGGTTTGAAACGGGTTTTCCTTTTTGTAACAATGTCCCCAGCCTTGGAGAAAATCTTCTCACAAGGAACAGAGGACGCTTGTGTACGCAGTTTTTACATGACAATCTCATAGGTATAGGATTACACCAGCTTGTGTGTCATCCACTACGTCAGTAGGTCCTCTGTCCTTGGAAGGTGAGCATCTTTCAAATATCTAACAGACAAAGGGAAATACTTGTGATTTCTGCAAGGAAAAACATAGGGCTTAATTATAAGGAAAAACAGAGGGCATATTATAAGAATAAGGCTATTTACCTCTGGACCTCTGCAATGGCACTAGCTGTTGCATTGACACCTGTGTGCCTACATGGATGTCAAGCAGGGTCCAGATATTTACATCTTGTAGAGCAGCTGATACAGACTCTTGTGATGGAGGTGATGGGGGTGGGGGTGGAATGATGCTGCCACAGTCTCTTGATAGCCTGTCAACTGCTGCCTGTAAACAGGTGGAACTGCTCAACCCCATTTCCTTATACCTGGGATCCACAGGAGTAGCCACACACAGAGGAGTCTGTTTTTCCAGAACTGTAAATTTCTCATTGAGATTTTTTTTGGATGTTGTCCACCAGTTTCAGTGCAGTCCTGTGTCTGGTGCTGGCACAGAGGTTTCAGAATTATCAAACACTGTTCAGTTGTGCTGTATTCCTCTGCTGAAGGGAACAATGTCTGATCTCAAAGAGGCAGAACTCAGTAGCTCAAAGAGTTGTTCAAAGAGTCTCTGCAGCATATCAAAAGTGCTGTTCCAGCGGGTGTCGACCTCCTTGATCAGCTTCAGCTGTGGTCTGCCCATCTGTGCCTGGACCTCACTTTTTTTCTTTAGTTCCAATGCTAAATTTGAGAAGATGCACTGGATTCCCTCAAGCTCTGGGTTTCATTTAAAGATGGGGGACATGGTGAATATTTAATACATTAGAACAGGTGATCATGTTTGCAGCACTCAACTGTGCCATTAAGGCCATTTTGTTCTGTGCAATATTTGTGTAGCCCTGCTAGATTTAGTGCACTACACGTCGCGCACGTTGCTCCTGCAGCCTGAGCACCGAACATCTTCTTCAAGCTGAGGAAACCGACCTTCGATAGTTAGATTACAATATCTGCAATCAATGTCTTCCTCCCAGGGATCGTGTATTTTGGGTCTAGCACAGGTAGCTAATTAAAAAAGGCTGTGTATACAGACAGTACCTAGGGGAACTTTACGGTCGTGTCATGAAATTAACTCATGATGATTTGACTGACGTTTAAATACACCCCAAGTCCATTAAACACTGGACTTCTCCTTTGAGATCCTTCACTTGCTTGAAACACAGATGGAACACAGATGGATTGCCTCATTTATAGAACAAGAGGTTAACACTGATATTAGATATAAATTCTAATGCTATTTTCTTCCTGTTTATTACACACACACACACACACATTGATTTAATTTAATTTTTAATTATTATCACTCCAGGTATAAGCAAGCCTTGATAGAAAAAACACTGTATCAATCTCACACATAGACACAGATACATGTCCTCACTCCCCCCTGAATTAGTCATCATTGGTTGAAAATACATACATACATAAAGAGGCCACGTGTCTGGAAATGATAGGGCTCCATGCCACTGACAGTGAAAACTCTTGGTGTCGTCGTAGTGATTGTATTAACTGCTATATGAATGTCTAAATCAGCCCTGCTCACAAGATGCAATGCTTTGCAGTTCACCTCTGGAACAAACTGCCAGTTGGTATCAGAAGTGCCTCTACTGTGTCAGTACCTTCAAAACCAAACCAAAGACAGAACTCTTCTCAGAAGCCTTCCCCTAATCTGAGTCTGGTTGTTTGTTTTATCTGTTTTATCTTTAATTATTTTTACCCTTATTTTACCATGTTCTTTCTGTGATGTAAAGCCCATTTATCTGCCTTGAAGTGTGCTATAACCTACAAATAAAATTGCCATTGACTTGAGTATTGGTGTCTGGCCATTGGCTGTTAGTGAGTACTTATGAAATGATGGTTTAGGGGCTGTTTGTCATTATTTTGTCAGAAATGCTATTTCAACAATCCCTTGTAAAGATTATGATCTAGTCATTTCAAAGATTAAGGCTTTTTTACAGTTTTTTTTTTACATGTATCAAGTATTTTGGAGATAGAGGTTACATGTGCCATACACATTCAATTAACTGGCCTTTTAGCCCATGGACTCAAAACTGGCCCCAAAATGAAAATGAATCCGGCAGCTTCAATGACCCGCCCATGTAGCAGACACTGAGACGTTAAAACTGTTACACCGTGCCGTTGCTGACTGTATTGGCACTAAAAAAATAATTCGAATTTTCTAGCAGTGTCCTAGGCAGTGTTTGAAAAGATCACCCGTGCAAGCCCTGAAAAAAACAGCTCCAGCTACATTAGCCTATAGCCTAGTAGACTACAGGTGACAGAATAGCTGCGGGCGGGGCGTGAGTGTAAAGCGGACGGACAGAGTAAAGTGAAAGTTAAACCAAGATGGTGATCACACAAGGAAACCGAAGAAGGACCGATCCCGAGACAAAGAAAGAATTTTAATAGACTATAGCGTACAGAAAAGAGTCATTATCACGCTAGCGTTTGTTGTTTCGCTACATTTTTGCGTTTGTTTGCAGTGTTTTGAAACATTTTGACTAGGAGGTAGGCTTCGATTAAGGGAATCAGTCGAGCTGTTTGTAGCACGAACTGTATCAGTCGAGCTGTTTGTAGCACGAACTGAAAAGTATGAGAAATTATAGTCCTACATGTATCATACAGTCTGTGAAAATAGGCTACACATTCTGACTGACATTCTAACACTGAAGCTCGTCATTACGAGTTAGGAGGACCGACTGAAATATGAAGGAACGAGTCGACATAAAACAGGAAGACAATCTAAGGCGGCAAAGGTAGGCTAGGTTACTACAGAACATGATCTGAATTTCTTGTAGTCTAGCTGCTTAATGTCAACTGCTCTTCGCTATCAAACAAGGAATGCAATCCATGAAATTACATGTTGTGAATTGAATTGCAGTTAACATTCTGTACTGTTATTAAAAAGCCATATAGAGGATCAATTGCTATTGTGTGACATTTCGGGTGTGGTTTACTGGTACAGGCCATGTATACACGTAGGCGGGTATTTTTTACAAACGCACATTGCTGTCCTCCGTTTTCTAAAAACTCTTGGGTCCACACACGACTGTTTTAAATATTTACATCCACACAAAACCGCAGAATTTCGCAGTAACAGGCTTCTCGGTTGATCCATGCTATCAATTGTCTGACAGAAACAAGGGCGTATATGTGACGTTTACGCATCAATTGTCGTAGTTAGTGACGTTTTAACAGCGTAAAACTCCGGTTATTGATATCCACACTGAAACGCCATACAAGAGTTTTTCCAAACTTTGGTTGGAGTTTTTCAAATGCTCCGTTTCAAAGGAGGTAATCCTGCGGTTATGTGTGGATGACAGGCCAAATTGTAGAAAAATATATTCGTTTTATCAGATACCCGGCTACGTGTGGAGAAGGCCACAGTATGCATTTTTGACAGTACGTCTGCTGGAGACCCGAGGAGCTATTGTAGTTATGTCTTGCTTTGGTTGTGGAGTTTATATAAGTAGCCTATTCATGTAAGCCTGTCAATGCTGTAGTGTAATGAATGTGCCACCCAGTCTCTAAAGATACACAGCTATGCCGTCATTTCAGAATAAAAAAAAAAACAAACAAAAAAAACAATTTGAGTTGAATGTTCTGGACACTAAACAAGTCAAACAGGATTCAGTGTCTACTCACCTAAGGACTTTGTCCACTTTCCGCAAAGGAGCTAAAGTGAACTGAGAAACTGGTGAATGATTAATTGGGGAGTGATTATAAGATGTGGTGCGGTGGTGGTCTAGTGGATTGGGTTTAGAGCAGCAGGTGGTGGGTTAATGGCTACTTGGCTATGCCCATGTAATAACCCTGAGTTACCCCAGGGGGTGCTGTCCATGTAGTGAAGGACTGTAAATGTAGTTAGCTCACTGTAGGTTGCTGTGGGCGACAGCATCAGCTAAATGACAATGTAATATAATGACTTACATTGACTTTGAAAGAAAGCATATCCAGGTGCTAGTTAACAAAACATAGATAGCCCATGTTAATATGATGCATCTCTCCATGTGAATCCATTTAGATGGACTTTATGTTACTGA
>PYXC01000995.1:740000-778459 GCA_015244755.2 Tenualosa ilisha | reverse complement strand
CTCTGCAGTGTGAGGAGTAGAGACATGTCCCGACCAGTGGAGCTCCCCTCCTACACACACACACACACACACACACACACACACACAAAGGCGTGTACATACCAAAACCACTAGGTTGAGGGATAGTCAGTGCAGGAGTAACACAGAGCACATCCTGAACAATCAGGATCAATCAATTTAAAGAGAAGAAATAAAGTACTAGATCCCCTGAATGATTACTATGCACATAATGACACCCTTTCCCCTCTGCCACCCCCCCTCCCCATATAAGACTCTTACCCCTCTGCCCCCTACCCCAGAGATGCCCCCCCCCATATGAGACCCTTACCCCTCTGCCCCGCCCTTCCTCTCCGTCCCCAAAGCCAGAGCTGAGGGTGCTGTTAGAGGCAGTCAGGCTGGAGGTGGAGTCCTTCCTCTGCTCACACACTTCACCCGAACCCTGTTGCTCAAGTGGACACAGAGAGAGAGGGACGGACAGAGAGAGATAAAGAGTTGTTATTATTTGCTAATCCATCCTGTGCTGGTAGAATAGGTAGATAGATGTATGGATGGATGGATGGATGGATGGATTGATAGGGTTGTGGACAGATGGGATGGGTGGATGCTGCTGCTGTTACTCCACCTGCTCCTTCAGGCTGCTGTAGCGTTCCTCTAATTTGTGGTGTTCTGAGAGAAGGTTCTGGTAGCGGCGTCGTTCCTCGTTCAGCTCCGACTGCAGCTGCTGAACGTCCTTCTCATGAGACTTCTCCTGCTCCCCTGAGAAACATAAAAACACAGACCATCATCAGGAAACACACACACACAAACGCAAACACACACAACGCAGGGTGTACAATAAATCTTCAAGAGGCATACTGCTCACCTGCCAGCATCTTCTAGCATGAGTGATTAAGTATACTGTTCATCTGTCCCCAGTGTACTATGAGTGTGTAGGTATACCAGTATTATATACTGCTTCCCTATTCTAGTATGACTGTGTAAGTATACTGCTTCCCTACTCTAGTATGGGGGTATCAGTATACTGCTTCCCTATTCTAGTATGAGTATGTAAGTATACTGTTATTAGTATACTGCTTCCCTATTCTAATATGGTAGTGTAAGTATACTATTAGAAGTATAATGCTTCCCTTCTCTGGCATGAGTGTATTAGTATCCTGCTGGTAACAATGTGTAAGTCTACTGGTATTAGTTTGCTGCTCACCAGCCTTCCTCTCCAGCTCCTGCATGAGTGTGTTGAGCTCTTCCTTCTCACTCTTCAGGAGGCCATTCTGTTTATTCAGCTCAGCCAGTCGCTGTCAACACACAAACAACAACATGAACACATACGCAACATAAACCTGAAAACATCACCAACACACACCCACCAGGGGCCTGCACCCGGGACCACAACGCAGGGTTACTAGTTAACCGGAGTAACCACTGATCTCTAAAAGAACACATCAGTGAGCATCTGTTATCTCTGAAGTGAGATCAGCTGTTACACCTCTGCCCCCTAGTGTCCTTCTCTCACTCCAGGCCCCATAGTGTCTCCCCCTTACACACACACACACACACACACCTGCTCCAGGGCGTGTGTGCCCTCTAGTGCCCTTTGCTGTTCCTCTTGTCTCTCCTGGCAGATGTGCTCCAGCTCACGTCTGCTGGCCTCTAGGTCCACCTCCAGGGAGTTCACTCGCTCCGATTGGCTCCTGCTGGTTTCCTCTATCCCCTTCAGCCGCTCCAGCTGGCCAATCAAACGCTGCCGCTCAGAGGCGCTGCTGGTCTCGAGCGTGCTCAGTCTGTCCCCAAGCACACGGTTCTCTTGGTGCTGTTGGACAGAAATAATCCACCAATCACTGTGCAGTCCAGCATTATTAACCAATCACTAGGCAGACACCAGCACTGCACTGCCAACCAAATCACTGTGTGAGCAGAAAGTAACACCTGACATCAGGCAGTTCAATCATTCAGGTGGATCATTTAGTGTTTTGTCGTGTTTCAGTACTATTCCATCATTATATGTTTATGTTTCTTTGGACTGGGCAGATGCTTTGATCCGGATCGCCAAACACAAAAATACTATTAAAAATTAAAAAATTAAAGATTTTTTTTTAAATGCAAGCTTACTCGGGCTGTAACACAAAAACTAGAACATAATACTTAATAAAAAAAATAACTGAATAAAAATAGACTGAAGTAATCAATGCCCTGTATTGCACATGATGGGTAGGGCAAAACCCAAACTGTTTTTAAATAAGAATACTTTCCAGTTTCTCTTTGACGGCCATCTGTATATGTTGCTGCTATCATCCTTCACCTTTGACCCTTGACCCCTGACCTTAGCAGTACCTACCTGCTCATCAATCCTGCGCTGCAACTGCATGATCTTGTTCTCCATGCCGACGTTGAGCTTCCTGTAGTGTTCTGCGGAGCGGGCCTCCACACGCAGCCTCCTGAGCTCTCGGCGGGCCAGCATGCGACGCACACAGCACTGCAGCAGAACCACGGCCGCACGCACACGCCGGTAGTGCACCCGCGCTCGCCACCCCTTCACCCAGCGCTGCAGCACACCAACCTTGTGCTCGTACAACAGCTGAGGACACACAGGAGCTCACACTCACACACCTTCATCCTCCTCCTCCTCCTACTGACTGGGATTATTCCCAATTTGTTTTTGCTGTGTAAAGTCACTGAAGCACACATTTATACCCAGGTGACACTCTACAGCACTCACATGAAAACAAGTGAGTATTTGTGCATGCGTGTGCATGTGTGTGTGTGTGTGTGTGTGTGTGTGTGTAAACTCTCCTTCCATGAGGCCCTTCCTAGACTTTAGACATTATATCTGGCTGCTACTACTCTTTCCTGCCATGTTTGACAACCACCTATGGCTTGACTACCTTATAATGTTGTGTGACAAAATTTTGGAATTATTATGATGCTCAGCTAATACTAACTACTGACTGTACTTTTCCAGCATGACGCCTGGCAGCTGGGTTGGCCCCTTGAGTCATGGATCTGCCCAAGGTTTCTTCCCAGACTAACAACCACAGGGGAGTTTTCCTTGCCCCTGTTGCTCCTTGCAATACTATTGTAAAAGGCGCTATAGAAATAAAGTTGAATTCAACTAAATTTAAGCTCCCTCCTAGCGACGTGGCCCCTATTGCGTGTGTGTGTGTGTGTGTGTTACCCGCTGCCGCTCCTTCCTGGCAGCGTGGCCCCTGTAGAGTCGTTGAAGGAGTAGGGCCCCCGCTCTCTGCTGCTGGTACCGTCTCCTCGCCACCCACATGCGCACAAACTTCTGAATGATCACCGCCGCACGAGAGCGACGCAGACACAACGCCAGACTGGGAGAGCGAGGGAGAGAGAGAGAGAGATAGAGAGGTGGGCAGGAGGGAGAGGGAGCGAGAGAGAGAGAGAAGTGGGGGACAGAGAGAAAGATGAGAGGCAGAGAGAGAGAGAGAACAATAAGACAACTCTGACTCTCAAGACTGACTCCATTCAACACACGAACCAACAGAGAGCACAGGGGTCCATCCCTTAGCGAAGGACCAACCACACAACCAGCCTGGTCCTCGCCCTCAGGCCCCGCCCCGCCCCGCCCCCGCCCGCCACCGGCACCTGGTGGCCCCTGACAACACCCCGTCTACTGCCCCACCCACTCACCTGCGTGCCTGGTGCCCCCTGACGTGTCTCTGAATGGTGATGGCTGCCCCCCGCATGCGCAGGTACTTCTTGCGTTGCAGCCAGCAGCGAATCGTCTTTTGGATCCGTACACAGGCAGCCCGTAGCCTATCAGATCGCAGTTTCTCCAGGTAAGCCACCTGCCCCGCCCGGAAGAAGATCTTAGACTTGCCAAACTGATACTTGTCCCCGTCCTGGGAGGAGAAGAGGGAGAGCAGAAGAGAAGAGAGGAGAACTATGCACTCATGAGGGTGGGAGTATAAAAAGACCGAGTTTCAATGTCCTCCCTGCAAACAAAGCCCTGAGCCCTGAGCCCTGGCAAACTTAATTAACTAACACTGTTTAGTGAGTGAGTTTGCAAGGCTGTGAGTGCTCACTTTGTTGTTTGCATGACTGGGACACCACATGTGATAAACCATTTATTTAACACTAAAGTAACATTGCAACCACCCTTCCATGTCAGTTTCTTGGTAGGCTGATTGTAAATTGGACTGTTTCACATCACAACGCTATGAACTCTGGGTAATTCTCTTTAGCAAAGTCTGCATGCGATGCTGACTTTAAGAAAGGGTTCAGAAAGGGTGCAAGTGAGCCCTCACACACTTCAGACACCCCTAAACCCTCACACACTTCAGATTTGGACAGCGAGACGCCCCTAAACCCACAAGAACTTCATGTGAACGCGCATTTAAGTCTGTGAGTCTGTAAGGGCAGACATTGAGACTGGGCCACTGTCTTGTCTTCCTGACCTTTGACCCCAATCACTGTACCTTCACCAGCTGAGGCAGAACCTTTTGGCAGGCTAGTTTACGATCAGGGAGAACATCAGCCTGCTTCATGAGAACACGGTATCGTGTGAAGAACTCCTGGTACGTCCACCTAAGAGAAACACAAGAGGGTCAGAGAACAGGACACCACACCACAAAACATCAGCACTGAGAGAGAGAGGGAGAGTGTGTGTGTGTGTGTGTGTGTGTGTGTGTGTGTGTGTGTGTGTGTGTGTGTGTGAGAGAGAGAGAGTGTTGGGGGTCAGAGAGATGGGATAGGAGAGAAGGAGGAGGAGGAGAAAGAAGACAAGGGTTGGGGGCGGGTAGATAAGGGGGAGGGGTTTAAGGGATGAGGGAGGAGGAGAGTAGGTTGGGGGTAGCATGGACTACTGGTTAGGGCTTTGGGCATAAGGGTTTTCAGTTCCGGACCAGTGGACCATGGCTGAAGTGCCCTTGAGCAAGGCCCCTAACCCCTCATGGCTGAAGTGCCCTTGAGCAAGGCCCCTAACCCCTCATGGTTGAAGTGCCCTTGAGCAAGGCCCCTAACCCCTCACTGCTCCCCGGGCGCTGCTATAGCAGGCTGCCAACAGCTCTGGATTAGTGTGTACTTCTGTTCACTAATCTTGATTGGTTTAAATGCAGAGACCAAATTTCTCTCATGGGTTATTATTAATAAGGGGTTATTAAACAGGTTATTATTAATAAGGGCTTATTAAAACTGGTTATATTAATAAGGGGTTATTAAAACAGGTTATTATAATAAGAGGTTATAAAACAGGTTATTATTAATAAGGGGTTATTAAAACAGGTTATTATTAGGTAGGTTCAGGTCAGGAGGCACCTGGTGGGGAATCCGGCCGCCGAGATGCGGATCGTCTCCAGAACTCCACACGCTCTGAGCTGCTGCACTGCCCTCACTGGATCCAACCTGTGGAGTGGACACACACACACACACACACACACACACACACACACACACGATTGACTTGAATATTACCTGTGTATAGAATACACACATCTCTTCTTCTAAGACAGTTGAACAAGGTAGGATAAAGCAACATTCCCCCCCCCGCCCCCGACACACACACACACATCTTACGTGAAGGGGGCCTTCTGGTCATTGGGTTTGATACAGCGAACATAATGGGCAGCTGTAGCATTCAGAGTCTCCATCAGCAGATGTAGAGAGTTCCGGAACTGTGGGCAGAGACAGAACATGCATGTGAGCTGAGGTTCCGCAGAACCGGAGACAGTTCTTCAATTATTCTACAGAACCCAGGACAGTTCTTCAATTATTCTACAGGATCTTCAGGGGTACCACAGGGCCCTTGGCAGAACTGTAGCCTCAGCTGGCATGTTAACACACACACACACACAGGCAGCAACACGTAGACAGACATATTGACACACACACACACACACACACACACTTACTGAACAGATCAGACGGCTGATGAACAGCACACTAATGCCTGCATAAACAAGTTGGGCTCTGATTAATCCCTGTGCAGGGGTTTGTATGTCTGTGTGCGTGTGTGTGTGTGTGTATGTGTATGTGTATGTGTGTGTGTGTGGTGTGTGTGTATGTTTGTGTGTGTGTGTGTGTATGTGTATTTGTATGTGTGTGTGTGTGTGTGTGTGTGTGTGTGTGTGTGTGTGTGTGTGTGGGACCTGGAGGCTGACGCTCTTCCGTGCGAGTCGACTGCTGCTTTGGGGCGTCTTCAGGCGAGTGTGAGCAGGTCCTGCTCCTGATGCAGACACATACTCCTCCCCCTCAGCAAGCAGCTCCACCAGCAGCTCAAACTGGAAGAGAAAGGGGAGGGAAACCCATAAAACACACACACACACACACACACACACTCACACACACACACACAAATCCCATTCCTTTCCAGCTGTCAACTTAAGCTGTGAACCAGTATTAGCATGACCATTCTGAAGCTGCACTCCGGTGACCTTGAGTTCCACAGTGCAAGTCAGTTTTAGGGGCAAAGGCCTCATAGTCCAGAGTGCTAAAGGCTAAGCAGCTAGTAGTACATTAGCATTGCTAACCCTGTACCCCAGAGATCTGGAGCATAAAGTGACCAGACCTCTGAGCTAAAAATCAGAGACATTTCCCTGAATCTTCCCTGAGAAGCAGGGACAATCCTGTTTCGACAGTCAATATCATTAAAGTAAGCCATGCTTTAGCTTCAAAGATCTGTGAATCTGGGACTAGGACAGACCATTAAAATTGGGGACGGTCCTCAGAAACTGTTGTTATCTGGTCACCCCTCTGTAGCAGCTAGCACTAGTATTAGCATTGCTAACCCTGTACTCCACAGAAGTGTAGGATCCCCATGAATAATTTACTCCAGTAACTGAAGGCCAGTGGTTCTCAAACTTTTTCTGTCATCCCCACTTTGGAAGGGGAGAATTTTCACGCCCCACCTGCCCCTCAGTGTGCAAAGAAATGGTAGCCAAATAGGTCCAGTTGCGTATGAGATGGACGCAGAGCTGTTTTATTGTAAGTATTTTTATGAAAATTCAAAGCAAATATTCTCACAAACTAGTGAATAACATCACTGGAAAGCTCTGGTCGTGTAGTGTTCCGTGATATGTGTAAGTCCATGAGTAGGCTGACAGGGAAGAATGGGTGTTAATTTGGGGGGCAAGGTGCATTCGGGGGTCTTTATTATAACGTCTTGCGCCCATCCGGTCATGTGTCTGCACCCGGCCCACAGTTTGAGAAATGCTGCTGTAGGACTCGCATGATGACACGCATCCTGACTCAAACTAAATCAGAAGTTTGTGAGTTTGACCTCAGAACTGACCTTACTGGACCTCAGGACACTGATCTGCTCTGCATTCACCGTGTCCTTGTTCTTCTCCAGGAAGCCCTCACACTGGTACTCCACCTGAAAAAGAGAGGGGGAGGGGGAGAGAGAGAGAGAGAGAGAGAGAGAGAGAGAGAGATGGACATTCAGAGAGAAAGAGAGGGTGAGGGAAGAAGTAACAGACAGTAGGCAGTAGTGCTGTAAGGGTTGGGTTGGGTTAGGGTTGGGCTGTGCTGTAAGGGTTGGGTTGGGTTAGGGTTGGGCTGTGTTGTAAGGGTTAGGTTAGGTTTGGGCTGTGCTGTAAGGGTTGGGTTGGGTTAGGTTTGGGCTGTGCTGTAAGGGTTGGGTTGGGTTAGGGTTGGGCTGTGCTGTATTGGTTGGGTTGGGTTAGGTTTGGGCTGTGCTGTAAGGGTTGGGTTAGGTTTGGGCTGTGTTAGGCTTGGGCTGTGCTGTAAGGGTTGGGTTGGGTTAGGGTTGGGCTGTGTTGTAAGGGTTGGGTTAGGTTTGGGCTGTGCTGTAAGGGTTGGGTTGGGTTAGGTTTGGGCTGTGCTGTAAGGGTTGGTTGGGTTGGGTTAGGGTTGGGCTGTGCTGTAAGGGTTGGGTTGGGTTAGGGTTGGGCTGTGTTGTAAGGGTTAGGTTAGGTTTGGGCTGTGCTGTAAGGGTTGGGTTAGGGTTGGGCTGTGCTGTAAGGGTTGGGTTGGGTTAGGTTTGGGCTGTGCTGTAAGGGTTGGGTTGGGTTAGGGTTGGGCTGTGCTGTATTGGTTGGGTTGGGTTAGGGTTGGGCTGTGCTGTATTGGTTGGGTTGGGTTAGGTTTGGGCTGTGCTGTAAGGGTTGGGTTGGGTTAGGGTTGGGCTGTGTTGTAAGGGTTAGGTTAGGTTTGGGCTGTGCTGTAAGGGTTGGGTTGGGTTAGGTTTGGGCTGTGCTGTAAGGGTTGGGTTGGGTTAGGGTTGGGCTGTGCTGTATTGGTTGGGTTGGGTTAGGTTTGGGCTGTGCTGTAAGGGTTGGGTTAGGGTTGGGCTGTGCTGTATTGGTTGGGTTGGGTTAGGTTTGGGCTGTGCTGTAAGGGTTGGGTTGGGTTAGGGTTGGGCTGTGCTGTAAGGGTTGGGTTAGGTTTGGGCTGTGCTGTAAGGGTTGGGTTGGGTTAGGGTTGGGCTGTGCTGTAAGGGTTGGGTTGGGTTAGGGTTGGGCTGTGCTGTAAGGGTTGGGTTGGGTTAGGTTTGGGCTGTGCTGTAAGGGTTGGGTTGGGTTAGGGTTGGGCTGTGCTGTAAGGGTTGGGTTAGGTTAGGTTTGGGCTGTGCTGTAAGGGTTGGGTTGGGTTAGGGTTGGGCTGTGCTGTAAGGGTTGGGTTGGGTTAGGTTTGGGCTGTGCTGTAAGGGTTGGGTTGGGCTGTGCTGTGCTGTAAGGGTTGGGTTGGGTTAGGGTTGGGCTGTGCTGTGCTGTAAGGGTTGGGTTGGGTTAGGGTTGGGCTGTGCTGTATTGGTTGGGTTGGGTTAGGGTTGGGCTGTGCTGTAAGGGTTGGGTTGGGTTAGGGTTGGGCTGTGCTGTGCTATAAGAGCTGGGTGTATAATTAGAGTTAGGGTTGAATGTTGGGTTAAGGTTAGGGTTGGATGTAGCATTGGGATTGGTGTGTGCTGCGGCTCAGATTTAGGGTTCAGGTGTTGAGCTGTGCTGCTGTGGTATAAGGGTCAGGTGTTGGGTTGGGGTGTTGAGCTGTGCCGCTGTGGTTTAGGGGTCAGGTGTTGGGTTCAGGTGTTGAGCTGTGCTGCTGTGGTATAAGGGTCAGGTGTTGGGTTCAGGTGCTGAGCTGTGCTGCTGTGGTATAAGGGTCAGGTGTTGGGTTGGGGTGTTGAGCTGTGCCGCTGTGGTATAAGGGTCAGGTGTTGGGTTCAGATGTTGAACTGTGCTGCTGTGGTATAAGGGTCAGGTGTTGGGTTCAGATGTTGAACTGTGCTGCTGTGGTATAAGGGTCAGGTGTTGGGTTGGGTGTGCCTTGAGCTGGTACCTTGTCTGCAAAGTGCAGAATGATGAAGGCCCTGTTGGACATGCGTGGTTTCTGGAAGTGACCACTGCTCTTCTCATGGGCACCGTACAGCTTCTGGGCCCACGAGTCATCAGAACCTTTAGGCATCTGGGCAGAACCAGAGGAAAGCCACACAATAGTGGGGATACACACTCTCACCGCAGACACACTCTTCAGAGGGGATACACACACTCACAGCAGACACACTCTTCAGAGGGGATATGCATATGAGCATATGAGATCATTTGTCTGATGATCTGTTTGCTTGCTTGGGTTTAGGCTATTATCAATTTTCCATGGTTTGTTAATTCCAGTAAACACTGACAGTCACGAGTGGACTCATCAATTTATTTCTTCCAATGGCCAGCCTGATTTGCGCAGTTTAGCAAGCTAAAGTTAGCTACATTTACCCCGGTGATGAATGAAGGTATTGAGTTAGCATGCTAATGAAGCTAATATAGGCCTGTATCTCTTCTTCCCTTCCTTTCCAAAGCCATTGAACGAGCTGTCTTTAAACAGGTCACAGGATTTCTCACTCAGAACAACCTCCTCGACTCTAACCAATCCGGTTTCAGAAGTGGCCACTCCACTGAAACGGCGCTTCTGTCTGTGACGGAGGCATTAAAAGAGGCCAGAGCAGCAGGTCAATCCTCAGTGCTCATCCTGCTGGACCTATCAGCAGTATTTGACACGGTCAACCACAGCATCCTACTGGACAAGCTGACCAACATGGGCATTGATGGCACAGCGCACTCCTTGTTCAAGTCCTATCTTACTGGACGGTCGTTCAACGTATCATGGCTAGGACAGACATCGGCACTTCAGCAACTCACCAGAGTCTATGCTAGGGCCCCTTCTCTTCGCCCTGTACGTCACCTCGCTGGGCTCAATCATCCACTCCCATGGCTTCTCTTACCACTGCTATGCTGATGATACCCAGCTCTATCTGTCCTTTCCGCCTGACGACTCCACGGTGTCAACACGGATCTCGAACTGTCTCTCTGATATATCTGCGTGGATAAAAGGACATCACCTCCTACTAAATCTCTCCAAAACTGAACTGCCGGTCCTCCCAGCCAAACAAACCATACATCACGACATCAGTATCAAGATCGACTCCCTGTCTGTTTCTCCCACCAAAGTGGCAAGAAACCTAGGTGTCATGATCGATGACTAACTGACCTTTGCAGATCACGTTGCCTCTGTGGCTCAGTCGTGCCGTTTTTCCCTATTCAACATAAGGAAGATCAGGCCGTACCTAACCCAACATGCAACCCAGCTCCTGGTTCAGACCCTGGTTATCTCTCGTCTTGACTACTGCAATGTCCTCCTATCAGGCCTACCAGCTTGTGCGGTGAGACCGCTACAGATGATCCAGAATGCAGCTGCACGCCTGGTCTTTAACCAGCCAAAAAGGGCATGTCACACCTCTGTTCGTTGAACTTAACTGGTTACCCTTGGCTGCTCGCATTAAATTCAAGGCACTTATGGTGGCCTACTGGGTGAATGATGGCTCTGCTCCCATCTACCTGAATACTCTCCTGAAGCCCTATGTCACCCGACGACCGCTTCGCTCCTCTAAGGAACGTTTTCTAGCACGGCCAACACCTTGTGCAGGTCAATCCAGACTCTTCTCATATCTGGTTCCGCGCTGGTGGAATGACCTCCCAAGTGCTACCAGATCAACTGATACCCTTTCCACCTTCAAAAAACCTGTGAAGACCCAGCTCTTCCAAGAATATCTCCTGGCGTAAATTTGAGAATGCACTTAATAATTTAATTTTCTCTACACTGTGTTACACTATTGCACTTTCAACTTAAAATAGTGAAGATTCTATGTTAGCAATATGCACTCCTTGTTAGTTCTTTCATTGCGATGTAGCTTTTGTAAGTGGCTTTGGATAAAAGCGTCTGCTAAATGCCTAAATGTAAATGTAAATGTAAAGTTAGCTACATTTACCCCAGTGATGAATGCAGGTATTGAGTTTGCAAGCTAATAAAGTTAGCTACATTTACCCTGGTGATGAATGAAGGTATTGAGTTAGCAAGCTAATGAAGCCAACAATGATAACCAAAATATTCTTCATTAGCGCGTTTGGAGGTGTACCATACATAGGACAGTTTGAACAGCATGAATAGCTGAACGCATTGCCCTCAGAAATTAGTAAATTTCCTTCTAAACTGTGTTAGGTATAACTATTATCAGGGCACCTAATTGCATAATTCCAGACAAAATGAACCTCTGTTTCCCCTACAGTACCCACAGGAGCTTTTATGTGGGCATAATGGGGTGTCATCCAGACTTGCCGACTGGATCTATAGGCAGGGTTCTTTGGTAAAGGGCGGGGGCCTCTATAATCAGGGTTCTTTGGTAAAGGGCGGGGCCTCTATAATCAGGGTTCTTTGGTAAAGGGCGGGGCCTCTATAATCAGGGTTCTTTGGTAAAGGGGGGAGCCTCTTTTTCCCTTGTGGCATACAGTGTCCATAGTAGTATAATCTGTTGAAGAGACCTGTGTGTGTATGTGTACATGTGTGCATGTGTATGTGTACATGAGTGTGTGTATGTGTGTGTTTGTGTGTGTCTGTGTGTACTTATGTGTGTGTGTGCCTGTCTGTGTGTATTTATGTGTGTGTGTGTGTGTTTGTGTGTGCCTGTCTGTGTGTATTTATGTGTGTGTGTGTGTGTGTGTGTGTGCCTGTCTGTGTGTATTTATGTGTGTGTGTGTGTGTGTGTGTGTGTGTGTGTGTGTGTGTGTGTGTGTGTGTGTGTAGGTTTTACTTTGCATTCTTCATCCAGCAGGTCCATGATGCCCATCTTGGCCTCGATCAGATTGATGCAAGGTTGGTTGTCATGGAAATCAATCAGTGTCCATGGGATGTCCTCCTTCATGTACTCCTCCTGCTCCAGCTTAAACACATGCTGAACACACACACACACACATACACACACACATGCTGAAGAGGAACTTACACCAGCCACCACTTTAATTAACTTAAAAGAACTGCATGGAGTGGACCACCCCATAGCCAGATCAGTGTCCGTCTCTGTTAAACACTTAATTAGCCAACCAGCAGCAACAGAAAGCCAAACTCAATAACGTTTCCTTGCCCTCATCAGTTAGTGTTGGCTGGCGTTTCGCGATCATCAGTCTACGTTTCTCATACCTACCGACAGCACCCAGCACCTCAAACTACAGGGCTACTGGCCCACCAGCTCTGAGCTATTGCTTTAGCAGAAACACCACCTTGCAAACGCAAGTCATCCAACAGAGAAATCACCATACAGGTTCCAAACTAATGTCTACAGTGTCAGAGGAAGATGGGAAAAACTCACCAAATTAAACTGCTGTTGGAGTTTCTCATTGGCATAGTTAATGCAGAACTGCTCAAAGCTGTTAACCTCAAATGTCTCAAACCTGCAGCACAGCAAAGACACCATACAGATTAGAGAGGATCAGAGAAGATCAGGCCTCAGGTGTGCAATACAACACAGGTGTGCAATAACACTATAGACACAGCACAGGTGTGCAATAACACTGTAGAGAAACAGCACAGGTGTGCATTAACACTACAGACACAGCACAGGTGTGCAATCAACGCTGTCTGTCTGGGTCAGTAGTGGCTGAGCACCTGGGCAATATGACTGGCTTTTGGAGCTGACGTTAGGGAAATGCTTCTGATACTATCCTGTCTGTGCTAACTGAGCGTGTCTCTGTTCAGACTGGCTGGGCTGATAGACCTGGGCAGTAGGCTCAGGAGGCTACTCAGGAGGCTGCTGAGTAAGAGGACAGCATTCAGCCCCTCCCTACCTGCCTACTGTTTGCTATGCAAAGTCTCTTGCTGCACTCAACTCTGCAGCTGGACTCAGAGCCATCATGCGGACTCCTTTTCATGACTGATTCAGTTTGATCTCTCACTCTGTCATTCACACCTTCAGCACATTTATTCTCTTCACAGATTTAGAACTGACGTGCCTAACCTTAGATCAGCAGAACCCCCATACCCACCCTTAGATCACTGGAACCCCCATACCCACCTCTAGATCACTAGAACCCCCATACCCACCCTTAGATCAGCAGAACCCCCATACCCACCCTTAGATCAGCAGAACCCCCATACCCACCCTCACATCAGCAGAACCCCCATACCCACCCTTAGATCAGCAGAACCCCCATACCCACCCTTAGATCAGCAGAACCCCCATACCCACCCTTAGATCAGCAGAACCCCCATACCCACCCTTAGATCAGCAGAACCCCCGTACTCACCCTTATATCAGCAGAACCCCCGTGCCCACTTTTAGATCACTAGAACCCCCATACCCACCCTTAGATCAACAGAACCCCCATACCCACCCTTAGATCACCAGAACCCCCGTACCCACCTCTAGATCAATGGAACCCCCATAACCACCGTTACATTGGTGGAATCCCTGTACCCACTTCTAGATCACTAGAACCCCCATACCCACCAGCAGATGTTGAGAACTTGAATTAGAACTACAGTGTCTGTGCAATGGAGCAGTGGTAAGGACAGCTGGTTGACCCTGGCTTTGATTCCTGAGCCCCCTGGTTGACCCTGGCTTTAATTCTTGAGCCCCCTGGTTGACCCTGGCTTTGATTCTTGAGCCCCCTGGTTGACCTTGGCTTTGACTCCTGAGCCCCCTGGTTGACCCTGGCTTTGACTCCTGAGCCCCCTGGTTGACCCTGGCTTTGACTCCTGAGCCCCCTGGTTGACCCTGGCTTTGATTCCTGGGCCCCCTGGTTGACCCTGGCTTTGATTCCTGGGCCCCCTGGTTGACCCTGGCTTTGATTCTTGAGCCCCCTGGTTGACCCTGGCTTGATTCCTGAGCCCCCTGGTACAAAACTGTAACTAGATAAATACATCTGCTAAATACCAGTCAGCTTAAACTTTACTTAGACTTTACCGTAGAACTCATACCCACCTGCAGATGTCTAAAACTCACACAAACCATTAGATGCCTAAAACTCACACATACCCATAGATGCTTCAAACTCACACCTACCCATAAATGTCTAAAACTCAGACATACCCATAGATGCTTCAAACTCACACATACCCATAGATGTCTAAAACTCAAACTTAAGACGACTTTCTGTTACTATATGTGACAGCCAACAAAGGTTCTTGACTCTTGACCCTTGACCTTGCGCACCCACCCGTAGATGTCCAAGACACCGATGAAGGTGTGCCATTTGCCAGCGTTGTGCAGTGCAGTGTTGATGCGCGCCACGACCCAGCCAAAGAGGCGGGCGTAAACATGCTTGGCCAGGGCGTCTCGGCTGCTCAGTGCCTGGTCTCTGGACACTGGCTTGTTGTACGTCTCTGATGCCGTCTTCAGCATCCTGTGACACAGCCAATGAGACATCTCCTGAGCAGACACGCCCATCAGTTCACAGAATGTCTGCAGGTGAGGGTTGTCTGGCTACAACAACAATGACATCATCATCATCATCATTATGCACTCATCACTGCATCTACTCACACACACATACACGCACATACACACACACACACACACTGCGCTGCTTTAGAACCACACCACTGTGTACACAAACACACACATACACAAAGCACTGCTTTAGAACCACATCATTGCATCCACACACACACACACACACACACACACACATACACACACACACAGCGCTGCTTTCTGACTACACCACTGCATCCACTCACACACACACAGCTGCTTTCTGACCACACCACTGCTTGTGCACATGTGCAGGAACACACTAAACATCCACTCACACACACACACACACTCACTCACACACACAGTGCTGCTGTCCGTGCCCCGCGGCCTGATCTCCACATTCCCCAGGTGGAGAATTCCAGCCAGAACCCTGAACAGACCCATCTGATGGGCCTCAGCAATGCCTGCGGAAATTAAACACACGCACGCACACACACACACACACACACACACACACACCACACACACACACAATTCAGCCATGGTCACAGGTATGGATCCAGGGTGAGGTACTGGCTCAGGAGAATGTGGGGGGGTTGGACATGGGGAGTAGAGATGGAGAGAGGGAGGGAGAGAGGGAGGGAGAGAGGGAGGGACAGAGGGAGGGACAGAGAGAGGGACAGAGAGAGGGACAGAGGGAGGGACAGAGAGAGGGACAGAGGGAGGGACAGAGAGAGGAACAGAGGGAGGGACAGAGGGAGGGACAGAGAGAGGGACAGAGGGAGGGACAGAGAGAGGAACAGAGGGAGGGAGAGAGGGAGGGACAGAGGGAGGGACAGAAAGAGGGACAGAGAGAGGGACAGAGGGAGGGACAGAGGGAGGGACAGAGAGAGGAACAGAGGGAGGGAGAGAGGGAGGGAGAGAGGGAGTGACAGAGAGAGGGACAGAGGGAGGGACAGAGAGAGTGACAGAGGAAGGGACAGAGGGAGTGACAGAGAGAGGGACAGAGGGAGGGACAGAGGGAGGGACAGAGGGAGGGACAGAGAGAGGGACAGAGGGAGGGACAGAGGGAGGGACAGAGGGAGGGGTTAATGTCCTTACCCAACATGGTCAAAGCCTTCCTGGTGGCCATGAACTCTGTGTGGTCATCTACTCCCTCTATAAGAGGGCTCCTACTCTGGTTGGTGAAGTGGAAGTCTTCTGTGCGCCCTGAGAGAGGACACACACACGCACACACACTCTATTCCTGTCTTTGGGTATCTCTAAAAATGCACACACACTCAGCTGACCAAGCCCAGCAATAAAACACACACACACGCACACACTGTGTTTTTCATTCTAGTTTGTTGTTGAGCATCTCAGAGGTCCTGTAAGAGATGTGAAGCAGACAGAGAGTGCAGGAGGAAAGACATACCACACACACACACACACACACACACACACACACACACGCTACTGGAGGAGAGATATACCACACACAAACACACACACCACTGGAGGAAACACAACAAACACACACACCCACACACGTAGAGACCTACCCAACTTCAGCTCTTTAAATTCAGCAGCCTGGGAGGAGGCGCAGAGCTGGTAGAAGATGTGATAGTTCCGCTCTTCACCAGCCTGCAGTGAGACATCATTCAACAGACATGCAGCCAACATCAAGATTTACACACCATCCACACATCACCTCCAGCCAACATCAAGATTTACACACCATCCACACATCACCTGCAGCCAGCATCAAGATTTACACACCATCCACACATCACCTGCAGCCAGCATCAAGATTTACACACCATCCACACATCACCTGCAGCCAGCATCAAGATTTACACACCATCCACACATCACCAGACATGCAGCCAACATCAAGATTTACACACCATCCACACATCACCTGCAGCCAGCATCAAGATTTACACACCATCCACACATCACCTGCAGCCAGCATCAAGATTTACACACCATCCACACATCATCTGCAGCCAGCATCAAGATTTACACACCATCCACACATCACCAGACATGCAGCCAACATCAAGATTTACACACCATCCACACATCACCTGCAGCCAGCATCAAGATTTACACACCATCCACACATCACCTGCAGCCAGCACACGAGCAGTCTCTATCCCCGCAATTACTTTCATTAGCTACATTTAGTTAAAACTGGCTTGCTGTTATTAAGTACCTTACATTAGTACTGAACATTTGCTATTATTAAGTACCTTACTCTGGTACTGAACGCTTACTGTTGAGTACCTTAGTCTAGTACTCAACGCTTGAGTACCTTACTCTAGTACTGAGCGCTTGCTGTTATTGAGTACCTTAGTCTAGTACTGAACACTTGAGTACCTTCCTCTAGTACTGAAGCCATGGCTTCCTCTAGTACGGAATGCTTGCTGTTATTGCTATCCAGCAGTACCTCAAGGCAGTCTGTAAACACAGCTAGAGCCACTCACCTGGAATACCACTGGGTTATCACTCAGGTAAACTCACCTGGAATACCACTGGGTTATCACTCAGGGAAACTCACCTGGAATACCACTGGGTTATCACTCAGGGAAACTCACCAGGAATACTGTGGGATTATCACTCAGGGAAACTCACCTGGAATACCACTGGTTATCACTCAGGGAAACTCACCAGGAATACTGTGGGATTATCACTCAGGGAAACTCACCTGGAATACCACTGGGTTATCACTCAGGGAAACTCACCAGGAATACTGTGGGATTATCACTCAGGGAAACTCACCTGGAACACCACTGGGTTATCACTCAGGGAAACTCACCTGGAACACCACTGGGTTATCACTCAGGGAAACTCACCAGGAATACTGTGGGATTATCACTCAGGGAAATTCACCTGGAATACCACTGGGTTATCACTCAGGGAAACTCACCAGGAATACTGTGGGATTATCACTCAGGGAAACTCACCTGGAATACCACTGGGTTATCACTCAGGGAAACTCACCAGGAATACTGTGGGATTATCACTCAGGGAAACTCACCTGGAACACCACTGGGTTATCACTCAGGGAAACTCACCTGGAACACCACTGGGTTATCACTCAGGGAAACTCACCAGGAATACTGTGGGATTATCACTCAGGGAAATTCACCTGGAATACTACTGGGTTATCACTCAGGGAAACTCACCAGGAATACTGTGGGATTATCACTCAGGGAAACTCACCTGGAATACCACTGGGTTATCACTCAGGGAAACTCACCTGGAATACTGTGGGATTATCACTCAGGGAAACTCACCTGGAATACCACTGGGTTATTACTCAGGGAAACTCACCTGGAATACCACTGGGTTATTACTCAGGGAAACTCACCTGGAACACCACACGGGACTTTTCCAGCAGGTAAGTCCTCATGTTGGCCCCCATGATCTGGTGCTTCTGGTCAAACCCAATCTCTATGTACTTCCCAAAGCGGCTGCTGTTGTCATTCCTGGTTGTTTTGGCATTCCCAATGGCCTACAGGGAATAGTGAGGAAGCAGACAACATTAGGACAACATTCAGACAACCCCAAGAGCTCTGGTCTCTAACCAGCACTTTGGAAATAAACAAACTAACTTGAGGTTAAACTGAGCATCACTATAGACTGTCTATCAGTGAAAAAGAGCAGACAGCAGACCAGGAGGCCTGGTCCTCACCTCCATGATGGGGCTGGATGCCAGCACTCGCTCCTCGATGTTGGCCTCGCCCGAGGAGCCGCTCACTGTGGCAAAGTACCTCATGGCATATTTAGCAGAAACAGTCTTCCCCGCCCCCGACTCCCCGCTTACGATGATGGACTGGTTCTTCCCATCTCTGGGGGGGAAATCAGACTGAGTGTGTGTGTGGGAGGGGGTTAATAACACTCAGAGTTTATGTGTGTGTGTGTGTGTGTGTGTGTGTGTGTGTGTGTGTGTGTGTGTGTGTGTGTGTGTGTGTGTCTGTCTGTCTATCTCACACTGAGCATGGAAGAAACGTCATGAAATGGAACTTGCAAAAGGAATTTCTTCACGTTTCAGCTCTACAGAAATGCCACTAATCCCACTAGTGCTGTCAGACTCCTTCAGGAGAAAGGGTTTGTGTCTGTGTCTGTGTCTGTGTACGTGTACGTGTACGTGTACGTGTACGTGTTTGTGTTGGCAGGCTGTGCAAACCTGGCCATCTGCTTGTAGGCCTCCTCTGCCACAGCAAAGATATGAGGGTCCATGTCGCCCATGTTCTGCCCACTGTAGGCGTTAATGATGTCAGCTCCGTAGATGGGCAGAGACTCGTACGGATTAATGGCCACCAGCACAATGCCTGCAGACAGCACAACAAAACACACCTGGATCACACAAAAGCAATACACATGCAACACACACACTCGCACACACACACACACACACACACACACACACACAAACACGCACGCATGCACGCACGCACGCACACACACACAATGCCTACAGACAGCACAGCAGAACACACCAGGCTAACACAAAAGCAACATACATGCAACACACATGCAGACACACACACAATGACTCGAGAGAGCGCAGTAAAACACTCCAGACTGAGGACTGCACAGCTGTCAATCACCAGAACTAAGTTTATGACTACTGTTTTTGCATTTTTATTTTCTGAATGTCTCTCTCTTGTCTCTCCCTCTCACACACACACACACACATACACACACACACAAACATTACTCAACTAGGCAAGCAGATATGTTTATGTGTTCATGTTGGAGAAGCAGTTGGTCCTTGGCAGATATGATACAGTAACTCCACAAACTCCAGAGTCTATAGTCCACTCTGTCTCCTCACAGTGACAATCACAGTACATGTAGATGAGGGGGGAGTGTCATTCATTTGTCATTAATTTGCTTCTTCCAATGGCCAGCCTGATTAGCCCAGGTTAGCTAGCTAAAGTTAGCTACATTTGCCCTGATGATGAATGAAGGTAGCGAGTTAGCAAGCTAACAAAGCTAACAGTTAACCAAAATTGTCCTCAACATCACGTTTGGAGGAGTGCCAAGTTGACAATGCACATGGGACAGTTTGACCAACATGAATAGCTGAAAGCACTGTCTCACTCACTGGGAGTAAAGCTCCATCGAAATTGTGTTATTGTGGTATAACTATTAGCAGCGCACCTGACCTGCACCTTTCCCCATGGTGTCCACGGGGAGCTTTTTGTGGGCGTAACAGGGTGTTTACCAGACTTGCTCTCTGGACCTATCCCTGCTTTTCCCCCAATGCTGATCCCGCCTTGCATTTTGGAGGCGTTAACCAGACTTGTCAAATTCAAGATCACGCTGCACTGCGCAGGGCTGACTAAACGTTCAACATTCCATGTTACATGACCTTAGGTTATTACAGTGCTTGTAGAGTAGTTGAGCAGTTGCTCTTCAGTACACACCACCTTTGCCCTGATTGGCTTGAATCTCCCAGGACAAAAATGATGCATTTCACTTTGTGTTTCTGTGCATAAATATCTTCACAAAATTTAAAGAAAATTGTAATAATAGATCAAAGAATATTGTGATCTCTGACACAGATTGTTGTGAAATCCTTTCTTATAATCTACTGTCATTCAAAGCTGTTTTGTGACCATAGAGCAAAAATTCTGTCTAATACTGAATGTGCTACAAAACAAACGTTTTGACTGCAGCCATTATGGGTTATTAAAACATCATACAAGTTATTTCAGCAGCCATCATGCTTTTCTTAATGAATATAAAGGGAATTCAAACTGTAATTTAACGCAAACAAAACTCCATTATATTTGCTGTGAGTCACACCGTGTAAACTGCAGGTAGATGTGTGCAGCTTCTCCTGCTGTGTTCGTCTGCTGAGGCAGATCATCAGTCAAGAGTCAAAGTTCAACTTCAGCGTGCCTTAGGTCTATGTGAGGTGGGAGTGTCTACCACTGTGTGTGTGTGTGTGTGTGTGGCGTGCACACCTACCACAGTAGGTGTAGATGAGGCGGGAGTCAACAAAGCGGACTCTGAGGTTGTGCAGCACGGCTGGCTCGTGCAGATAGCTGAGGGCTGTCAGGTCATTCTCCCCCACCAGGATGTCAGGGTTGCGTAGGGGGGGCAGGGAGGAGTCCTTCCCCTGGAGCTTGAGCTCCAACTCCTGACAAACACAAACCACACACTGAGTCAACACATCATCACTGTGTCTACTGTGACACACACTGAGTCAACACATCATCACTAAGTCAACACATCATCACTGTGACTACTGTGACACACACTGAGTCAACACATCATCACTGTGACTACTGTGACACAAACTGAGTCAACACATCATCACTGTGACTACTGTGACTACTGTGACACACACTGAGTCAACACATCATCACCGCGACTACTGTGACACAAACTGAGTCAACACATCATCACTGTGACTACTGTGACACAAACTGAGTCAACACATCATCACTGTGATTTCTGTGACACACTGAGTCAACACATCATCACTGTGACTACTGTGACACACACTGAGTCAACACATCATCACTAAGTCAACACATCATCACTGACTATTGTGACACAAACTGAGTCAACACATCATCACTGTGACTACTGTGACACACACTGAGTCAACACATCATCACTGTGACTACTGTGACACAAACTGAGTCAACACATCATCACTGTGACTACTGTGACACACTGAGTCAACACATCATGACTGTGACTACTGTGAAACACTGAGTCAACACATCATGACTGTGACTACTGTGACACACTAAGTCAACACATCATCACTGTGACTACTGTGACACAAACTGAGTCAACACATCATCACTGTGACTACTGTGACACACACTGAGTCAACACATCATCACCGTGACTACTGTGACACAAACTGAGTCAACACATCATCACTGTGACTACTGTGACACAAACTGAGTCAACACATCATCACTGTGATTTCTGTGACACACTGAGTCAACACATCATCACTGTGACTACTGTGACACACACTAAGTCAACACATCATCACCGTGACTACTGTGACACACACTGAGTCAACACATCATCACTAAGTCAACACATCATCACTGTGACTACTGTGACACAAACCGAGTCAACACATCATCACTGTGACTACTGTGACACACACTGAGTCAACACATCATCACTGTGACTACTGTGACACAAACTGAGTCAACACATCATCACTGTGACTACTGTGACACAAACTGAGTCAATACATCATCACTGTGACTACTGTGACACACACTGAGTCAACACATCATACTGTGACACTGTCACACATCATGACTGTGACTACTGTGACACACTAAGTCAACACATCATGACTGTGACTACTGTGACACACTAAGTCAACACATCATCACTGTGACTACTGTGACACACACTAAGTCGACACATCATCACCGTGACTACTGTGACACACACTGAGTCAACACATCATCACCGTGACAACTGTGACACACTAAGTCAACACATCATCACCGTGACTACTGTGACACACTGAGTCAACACATCATCACCGTGACTACTGTGACACACACTGAGTCAACACATCATCACCGTGACTACTGTGACACACACTAAGTCAACACATCATCACTGTGAGTCAACACATCATCACTGTGACTACTGTGACACACACTAAGTCAACACATCATCACCATGACTACTGTGACACACACTGAGTCAACACATCATCACTATGACCTTACTGCAGCTACCACAACTACGTCAACTGGGTCTGGTGCTCTAGTTTAGCTGTGTGTGTGTGTGCGTGCGTGCGTGTGTGTGTGTGTTCAGACAGAAAGCTGTGTGAGGAGTGTGGAGTTTAAAGCTCCAGTCCACTAACCTAACAGTTCCAACCACACACGCACACTCACTCAGACACACACACACACTCAGATGCACACACACACAGTGAGACACACACTCACATATATAGACACACACACACACACACACACACACATACACTCATACACTCACTCACACAAACACACACACAGACACACACACTCAGAGACACACTCAGACTCAGACACACACACACATAAACGAGGCCAGAACTGCGGAGAGAGTAAGCAGCCTAACATCCATATTATAAAAGGAAGCTGCACTGCATCAGCAGCTACGGAAAGACAAATGGGCCAAAACACACAGCAGCAAATCCCCACTGTCCTCTGACTAACACTTAGTCACTCCATTTCCTGTCCTTCCCAACGTGCCTCCGCCCAACCCTACTCTCTGGCTCATGCAGTCCAAACCCAACCCTCCCTAAGCGTGTGGAGCCTGGCAGTCTAGTGGAAACTTTGCCATCCTGCACACTACAGCACGGCCCACACCCCGAATCCAGCCTGACTCTCCCAGCACCATGTAGCCTACTGGGAGTGGAGCACGCTAGCCAGTCAGCACGTGGCACTTAAGGGGTTGGGACACTTGACCAATACAGGAGGAGGACAGACAGACAGAGAGACACAGTCCATATCTGCAGTACACCTTAAACACATCCATACACACCACCACATGTGTGTCCATACTGGCCTCAGGCACACACAACCACATGTGTGTGTCCATACTAGTCTCAGGCATACACACCCACATGTATGTGTCCATACTGGTCAGGTGTGTTTGACCCCAGTACTGGACTCACCGTGCCGTCTTCCAGCTGCAGCAACAAAGATGCGTCTCCAGGTGTGTAGCTCTTCACAAGGTCTGCCGGACGCCACACCTGAGACTGGTCTGGGATCCACACCCGGCATCCCTGGAGAGAGTGAGAGAGAGACAGAAGGAGATGGAGAGGGTCGAGAGAGAGAGGATATTTAACTGGGCTCAGGTGGTGTTTAAGGGGGGGCACACCTACTTTCTGTGGTGGTCGGGTTCTGGTACCCGCAGAGAGGGGCAAGGTTACATTACATTACATTTCTGCATTCAGCAGACGCTTTTATCCAAAGTGACTTACAAAAGAGGACAACATTCAAGCTACAACACAAGGTGGATGGGGCGGCTGAGGACAATGCCAGTAGGCTACTACACCACAGTGCCTGTGTGTGTGTGTGTGTGGTGAACTAATGTTTGAACTAACTTGTTCGCAGCACTGCTCTGGGTGCTGAGACGTACAAGGAGACTGCTACGCAACTGATGCAACACTGTACTGGGCTTTGACAAAAGTAATGCCAAATTTACCTCCCAAAGGCTTCAATGAGAGCCTTAATGATCAGCAAGCATATAAGTACAAACTACCAACTTCTTGGCTGCAATGTAATGTAGGTTAAGTCTCACTGACGATTCGAAAGATCTGCTTGAAACTGTCTGAATGATGACCTCAGCGATAGCACTAAACTGACAACTTCAGCAGTTCTCCCTGCCATGTGCTATATGACAGCAGGGGTGGGACAAAGCCGCTCTTAGGGGCTTTGAGTACAGCAGGGCTGCAAGTACGACTCCAGTTATATAGCTGATTATCAGCGTTTCTGTCGGGTCGATAAACGAGCCCACACAGGCAGCAGTACTTGATCGCGGTGTGTTAACGTTATGAGATCATGAGGGAAGAACAGCAGCCAAAGGGAAACAAAGTAACGGAAAGCATTAGTGCAAAGCCGTTACTTGTTTCTCAACACGTTAACGTGGGATTGACAGAAATGACTGAAGGAATGTAACGTTAAATAACTTAGACTGCTGTAGGAAGGCGTTTTGGTGACTTAGTGTGCCACTTAAGGAAACGTAGGCGATTAGTCGGAAACATGCAAACTCTGTTTCCTTTTCTACAGGTAACAACCATTACTTGTGTAACGTTACATGACTGAACAAACCCATCTAACCACCGCTGCGTTTGGCACGCTGTGGACCACAGTAGAGACTTACCTTGGAGTGAAGTTCCGAAGCTGCCATGTCACTGTGTCAGTGTAACGACAGCCTAACAACTTTAATAACTCTCTGTCTTTTGATCGACATTTAGGTTAAAAACCTACATCAATAAATACGAGTCTGTGAATCATTTAGGGCTGATTGACCAGGCTTGTGTGAGCGTCTTCCTTGAAGATGTCTCTGAGCATTGTGGGACTAGCAAAAGGTAAATTGACTGACCGACAGGCGACGCATGGCCAGACTCGGATGAACAAACTCATGACTGAAAAGCGTCTCCCTGTGGTTGAAGTATGAACTTGAAGGTATTTGAGATGTGCGTTTAAATCCACTTCCTGCAAGTCTCATTAGTTCATTAACCAAATGCTCATAGACAGTCGTTATAGCCTTAATAGTGAGTGAAAATGATCAAAGATTGCGGGACATGGTTAACATTGCTTAGTAAACCTCTAGTGAAGAGGAGAGGCTACCTGAGTCACATTGTTGAAGGGCTTGCCATAAAATTCATTTTTTATACAATACATGAGTAAATAGAAGAAAAAAAACAATGTTTCAACAGATCACTGCTAACTTCTCACATAAACCTTTAATCAAGGCCAATGTATTTGGCTTCACTGGGTGAGTCCCATTCCTTTAGGAGGCCATTCACCCCAGCTGAGTCTGAGGGTTCAGGAGGCCACTGGGACTCTGGCATTCACCATTTAGCAGGCAGGACATGCAGACTTCAGTTTAGCAGTGACAGGACATACTGACTTTAAGTTTCAGATATATTGATTTATCTGAGCAATAACAGGTCTACCACTGAAGTTGTTTTCAATTTGCTTTTAGACTAATTTTCATTTTTACTGAAATAAAAATGAACAACTGATGTATGGTATAGTGCAAAACCTATTTTATTTACAAAAACATTGGCACAAACGTGACACTAAATGCATGTGCACATCTCTGAGTTCATTCTTGGTTTCCCAGGCAACAGAGCCAAACCAGAGCGAACCGAATCGGCACTGGTTTGAGTTGAAGCACAGCGCAGTGGACATACTGTAGACCAGATGCAGAGGGGGACAGAGACAAATACTGCCCGCAATTCCATCGGCGGTGATGGTTTAAGGCCATTTCTAGGTGGACTGACTGGAGAGTGGGAGAGGAGTCTTGAAGAGTGTGTGCTTTATAAACACCCTATATATCATTTATAAACACTGCCAGGACTGGGAAAAGGGGAGGGGAGGCTGCCACCTCGCCTCGCTTCAGAGGAGAACATGGACTGAGGAACCGTGTGATATGACCAGGTAGAGTTCTCATAGTGCGGAAGAAATCTCCAGGAATTAACCTAAAATGATAAAATGCTAACATACAGGGCTTTGCTTTCATTCCATCATAACAAAATATGATACAAAAAAAAACCTCACCACCACAACTACAGTACACTTTAACATCTGTCGTAAACTTTCCAGAAAGTTCTTTCACAGCCAAGCCATTCTGAGAACAGACGACATCACTCTCATGAGGCGCTGGTCACTGGGCCCACCATCAATGGTCACCACTGGTGGGGTCTGTTTGCTTTCTCAGAGCGCTGAGCACTTGGGTGGGGAAAGGGTGGGTAGACGAGGGAGGAAAGAAGAGAGGAGAGGAGGAGAGATGAGATGAGATGAGAGGAGGAGTGTGGTGGAAAGGAGAGAAGAGGGAAGGAGAGGGGAGGGGAGAGGAGGAGGAGGAGGAGGAGAAGAGAGGAGAGTGGGGGAGAGGAAGAGAAGAGGAAGAAGAGAAGGAGGAGAAGAGAGGAAAGAGGAGGACAGTGAGGCACAGGTAGGATGGGAGCTGCGTTCAGCCAGCCAGTTTGCTGGCCATGAGGGAGGTCTTGCGCTGCGGGAGGTCTTGGGGGGTGGGGATGTGCTCCCCCGTGATCTCTGCCTTCTCTGTGGTGGCAGCAGGCAGCTGCTTGTTCTTCAGCTTTGCTTTAGCCATGTTGTAGTCACCCGAGTCAAAGTACTTCTGCTGCATGGACCAAAAAAACACCAAACATGAGGAAGGGAAAACAGCACCGTCATTGGCTGATCTTGAATGACATCACATGAACCTGGCCACTTACGCCCTTCTGCAGACGCTTGCGGAGCAGGTCCGAGCCCCCAGGCTTGGCACCCAGATGGGGATACCTGGCCTTCAGCTTGGCCTCCTCGGCTTTCTCTGGACTCACCACTGTATCGTCCATTTCCTGAAGCAGAGGCAAGGACATGAGCATCAACCAATCAGATTACACAGATCAACAGATTATCATAACCACAGCCATCAGACTGCAAGCATCATCATTCTCCATCCACAGGTGACCTCCTATCTGGCTCCTATCTGGCAGATTAAGTTATGAAAATTTAGAAGTGGCTCCCAGACTTCTGCCCACGACTGATAAAATCTCCGGAGTGCGATCGATTTCATTTGGGAGTGAGAGGAGCGGTCAGAACAAGTGGCAGAAACAGCGTGAGTGTGTGACGATGAGTCAGAGAAACACGGGAGAGAGTGTGTTTCCACTCTCAGCCAACAGTTCAGCCCATTTTTATGTACAGGCTATTTGAAAATAGCATAATTGCATCTGCACTGTAATGCACTGCGCATCTGGGCCATGTAGCCTAATGATGAGGCCAGTAGAAGCCCAAGTATGACTGGTCATGAACTGTAAAATCCTATATGATAGAGTAGAATAGAATTAAATGGAGTAGAATAGAGTGCTGTGTTATGTATATGTCATTTGTGGGGGGGTGGGGGTAGCACCTGTAAGAAACTGTCCCTGATTGGGGTATGAAGAAGTTCAGGAGTGCATTATGCCCACCAGAACAGTGATTATACTACATGGCTAGTTACTCTGTTTGTTCATTCACTTTGTACCATCTGAATGTATCTGCCCCAAGACTGGATGGAAAAGTGTCACCACTAACCCTACACACTCTTAACCCTAAGCACTAAACCTACACACTATTAACCCTAAGCACTAAACCTACACAATATTAACCCTAAGTACTAACCTACATATTATTAACCTTAAGCACTAAACCTACACACTATTAACCCTAAGTACTAACCTACATATTATTAACCTTAAGTACTAACCTACACACTATTAACCTTAAGCACTAAACCTACACAGCCTACCTAAACTGAAATTCTTATTCATAAATTTGTTGTTGTGCACCTTTTTGTGCACCGTTTCTTCTTCTCGATAGCGAGAAACGTACTTTCGATTCTTCTGTATGTCTGGTACATGAGGAGAAATTGGCAATAATGCTGACTGAGCCAAGAATAAAAGAATGAGTCAAAAATAAAAGCTGATCATATGTTCGTGTTTGTTTTCTGTACGACAAAATACGTCTGGTTTGCCTCCACGCTTGTAATGCGACACATTCTAACATGTAGCCTGTTCATTTAACACATTCTGTTGGTTAACATTGACAAAACGTTTAATTATACGTCCCATAGATAAACTAAAATGATTTATAAATTAACTAAACTAGTTGAACACTCCCATGCAAGCTGCACAAATAAAAAGTAAACAAACTGATAAATCCACTGGGCAGTGTGGTGCGTGTTCAGATGACAGACAGCGACTTGCAACCAAAACACGGTTGCGTTAGCATCCAAATAGCTAATAGCCACAATGCAGTTTTGCTCACATGTAAAAGCCTGGATTACATTCATCGTAAATTTTCTGTGGTAATTACCATGGTGCGAACGTACGTAGCCTTAGTGGCGACACCACCTGAAATTCTTACCAAACTAAACATTAAACCTATCAGACAATAACTAATAACTAACGTTAAGCTGCATAGCATTCAATTCTGTAGTGTTAATGTTAGCTGGTCGAAGCAATAGCAACTAAACCTGCTGCACGTATTAAAGGCTTTGTACACTACTACAATGTTTGCCCCCTTCTCAACCAAGACCATTTAAGCGACTTGCCATCACATCACTGCCACTGTTTGCCATGCACTTTTGAACTTGAAATGTCTCATAAAGGCTATAGCATGACAGCAATCACAAGCTAACAATTTCGCTAGCTAGTTAGCTCGTTGGCTTGACTTTCACATTAGTGCTCTGATAAACTCGAACCTGCTGTTCCTCCGTAGTTGTTTCTTCTGTTCCTTTAACGTCTTCACCTTCTGTAGACATCTTCACAATATCTAGAAACAGAAGCAGCTCTAAAATACAACACACCGGGACTGATGCTTCCTTGCTGCTCACACTAAACTAAAACTGAAATCCCGCTATCCACACCAGTCAATGCGCTGCATTTTACGCGTAGAAATGGCCGCCCACTTTACTGCGTCATGACGTTTCAATGTGGCTGTCCGTTCGATACACCGACCTAATCCAAAAAACGAAACCTGATAAAATGGGCAAATGTATATTTACAGCCATACATACATATATATCATAATATGCTATGCAATTTCTCTAATAAACATCGATATAAAGCATTATAAGCCCAAGAACTACTAATTTATTTGACATTCCATCCTTCACATGGAGTTCTCTGAACTTGAATTTCACACCAATGGCAAATTTCACACACAATACTGCGAACTACTCAGATCATTCTGAGCGATACTGATGCCTCGGTAGAGAACTGCATGAAGTGTGAGTAGAAAGGCAGGCATAAAAATAATGAAAATAATAATGAAAAACAACAAAGGCCTGGACCTTGTAACCACAGCAGAGAACAGCAACAGGTGAATTGTGAGTGCACCTGAGTGCAAGTGCCAGTCCCCCTGGACATACAGTGCATCCGGAAAGTATTCACAGCGCTTCACTCTTTCCATATTTTGTTATGTTACAGCCTTATTCCAAAATGGATTAAATTCATTTTTTCCTCACAATTCTACACACAAGACCCCATAATGACAATGTGAAAAAGTCTTTTTGAGATTTTTGCAAATTTATTAAAAATAAAAAAACTAAGAAACCACATGTACATAACTATTCACAGCGTTTGACATGAAGCTCAAAATTGAGCTCAGGTGCATCCTGTTTCCACTGATCATCCTTGAGATGTTTCTACAGCTTAATTGGAGTCCAATTGTGGTAAATTCAGTTGATTGGACATGATTTGGAAAGGCATACACCTGTCTATATAAGGCCAGTTGACAGTGCATGTCAGAGCACAAACCAAGCATGAAGTCAAAGGAATTGTCTGTAGAACTCTGAGACAGGATTGTCTTGAGGCACAAATCTGGGGAAGGGTACAGAAACATTTCTGCTGCTTTGAAGGTCCCAGTGAGCACAGTGGCCTCCATCATCCGTAAATGGAAGAAGTTCGGAACCACCAGGACTCTTCCTAGAGCTGGCCGGCCATCTAAACTGAGCAATCAGGGGAGAAGGGCCTTAGTCAGGGAGGTGACTAAGAACCCGATGGTCACTCTGTCAGAGCTCCAGTGTTCCTCTGTGGAGAGAGGAGAACCTTTCAGAAGGACAACCATCTCTGCAGCAATCCACCAAACTGGCCTGTATGGTAGAGTGGCCAGACGGAAGCCACTCCTTAGTAAAAGGCATATGGCAGCCTGCCTGGAGTTTGCCAAAAGGCATCTGAAAGACTCTCAGACCATGAGAAACAAAATTCTCTGGTCTGATGAGACAAAGATTGAACTCTTTGGCGTGAATGCCAGGCGTCATGTTTGGAGGAAACCAGGCACCGCTCATCACCAGGCCAATACAATCCCTACAGTGAAGCGTGGTGGTAGCAGCATCATGCTGTGGGGATGTTTTTCAGCGGCAGGAACTGGGAGACTAGTCAGGATAGAGGGAAAGATGAATGCAGCAATGTACAGAGATATCCTGGCTGAAAACCTGCTCCAGAGCGCTCTTGACCTCAGACTGGGGCGACGGTTCATCTTTTAGCAGAACAAAGACCCTAAGCACACAGCCAAGATATCAAAGGAGTGGCTCTGTGAATGTCCTTGAGTGGCACAGCCAGAGCCCAGACTTGAATACGATTGAACATCTCTGGAGAGATCTGAAAATGGCTGTGCACCGACGCTTCCCATCCAACTTGATGGAGCTTGAGAGGTGCTGCAAAGACGAATGGGCAAAACTGCCCAAAGATAGGAGTGCCAAGCTTGTGGCATTATATTCAAAAAGACTTGAGGCTGTAATTGCTGCCAAAGGTGCATCAACAAAGTATTGAGCAAAGGCTGTGAATACTTACGTACATGTGGTTTCTTAGTTTTTTTACATTGTCATTATGGGGTGTTGTGTGCAGAATTGTGAGGGAAAAAAATGAATTGAATCCATTTTGGAATAAGGCTGTAACATAACAAAATATGGAAAGAGTGAAACGCTGTGAATACTTTCCAGATGCACTGTAAGCACAGCTGCTGTTTAACTTCACTTGATCTGAGCAATAAATCTGTTGACCCTCTGTATCTAATTTCTAAAATTAAGATCCTGCCGTGTACAGAGCAGTTAGAGAACACCGACAATAGGTCACTTCAGTAGTTTTAATACGTTTACTTATGCGATTACGTCTTAATATCACACACAATGCAGCCTTCTGGAACGTTAAAAAGGAAGCTTGTGGGAACAGCTAATCGAACTCTTTTCAAACAGCCTACAATGAGTAAACACAAACAAGAAAAGTGTGACCGCAATATTTATTTGCAAAAGGACAGAACACTTTCTTTTAAAGCCATGATGTGCTGCTGTTAAATCACACACATAAAACAAAAGGCCAGAAAAAGAGCAAAGAAGAGAACACCTTATTAACCTAAAGTCAAGACATCTCATCTCGAACTCCAGCACAAATATAGTATCTACATGACCCAAGATCATGTTTCTCTCTCGTTCCCGAGCAAGAGAGAATGCCGTCATAGCAGATAGCGCAGTAGATAGCATACACAACATGGCTGCCAAAAGCAGCCTCTTGAGTCTCTGGGAGATGCTCAGATATATTGATGCAGCCTGTAAGCCCGGTGCTTTCAAGGAACCAAAAACTCCATTCTTAGTCATCATCCATGTCCACATCTTCTTGCAATTTCTGAACCATCTTCTCTTCCATCTCCTTGGCTTTCCCTTTAGAGGACAAGAGCAGATTGCCAGATAAGCAGCGTATTACTATAGAAAGAGCAGAATACAAGAGCACAACTTCAACAAGGATAAATACTACAGAGCTCTAATCACCACATACATGCAAATGAACTATACATTCAAGTGTCCACAATTCACATCTCCAACTTTCCCAGGCGTCAATTTCATCCTTGGGAACATCTCGTAGATAAAGGCTGATCATTGGCAAAGGCTGATCATTGGCAAAGGTTGAATTCATGCAAAGCAGGTTAAACCTACCAGCATGTGGTGCTTTAATAAGGTGGATGTTCTTCTTGACTTCAAGGATGGCCTCTGCCTTGTCCAGCTCCTTGCCTTTCTTTAGTCTGTATTCAAGCAAATTCCCTCATTAACATCCCATGGTGTCACTTCAATCTTCTTGCAAATATGTAACTGATATTAATATGCTACAGAGCCATTTTATTATGACAAAAACTATTTCCCCACTCCAACAGCTGCGCACACGACGAGCACTAGTAAATCAGCATTGTGACGCTCTGAGCCTCCGCAGACCTGTTCATGATGCTCACCTGTTCATAATGAAGCGGGCCTGTCGTTTGCGCTTGATGTCCTCAACCTTCTTCATTGCTTCCACTACAAAGGAATTATTAATACAGTCAGACATATATTGGCATATTCTCCACATCTTCATGTATCTGCTGACAAACCAAGGCATCTACCTGTCTTATTCCACAGCTCCCGCTGATATTTGACAGGAATATTTCGCCGCTTCTCAAACTCCAGAGAGTTATCCTGTTAATACACACAACATATTGCCAGGTCAGCGGGCCTGAATTATCTGCATACATGTTTTCACCGTCCAGGCTTAGAGAACCACTCACCACTGTCAATTCTTTGCCAGCGGATTTTCTGAACGCTTTGGTCCATCTAGTTTTTCTGGGATTGCGCTTCTTCTTGAAGTTTTTGTGACATTTTGATTTACAAAACCTGAAAACCTGGCGATGAATGAAAAAAAAACGGCATGTTACAGAGAAGAAGCACCGTTTTCCCAACTGACATCAATGTTTCACCTCAGGTAAAGTTAACGGTGTTCACTTCAGTTTACCAACACTTGGCCTGACCTTCTAGTGGAATGACTGCCCAAGTCCAAGCTTCAAATTCAAACTAATTTAAAAACGTACACGACTCTGCTGATGTAGTCAGCAGCCGTTAAACATCATTAAAATGATTACACTGCAAGATGATGGTTAGCCAGCATTTACTCGTGGTTACGCAACGGGCCACTATGTTAAATTGCTAGCCTGCTAACAAGTGAGTTAAAAAAGTAAGACAACCTATAGATTCCAAGAACATACCTTGCAATCGTTGCGTACAAACATCATTCCATGGCCCGGGTAAACCGGACCTGAACAAAAATAACACTTTTCAATGCGCATTTTGACTAATTACTGTTCGGGAAACCATTCACGATGTTTATTTCTCCATGCGTTCCTTCGTCCCGGAATTGTGCCACACAGTCGCTTCCTCTTGCAAATCTGACGGGATCACACGTTTGTGCTTCTTCACTGCCACCTGTCGGTGTGGCGGAATCCAATGGATAATCACGCGACATTAAAGCTATGCTATCCAAAGAAAAGAAAAACATATATCTTCAGAACTATAACAGCTTTATAGTTTAACAACCTCTCAGTCAACATGGCTCGTAGAAAATCTTCACTGCTGGTTCCTATCCTTTGTCGCAAAAACAAATCCATGAGTCAAGACAAATGTGAAAAATTCTGCATGGGCAGATTTGGGCTTGTTTGGCTTGGCATGCTATCATAAAGTAATGCATTCTGGGAGGCATTTCATTAGGCAGAAATCTGTGACGCTCATGTCGGAAAAAGTCCCACCCAGTTAGCCATCTGGCCAAGTCAAAGAAGCCCATAAGACACTGAGAGTTACTGAAGGAGCGCTGGCGTGAGAACAGAACTGTTCTTTGCTCTTTGGTTCAAAGGTGAGTTGGACTGAACAAAGCTGTCAGCTAAGGAACATAAATATCTACCTCATGATCATCTAGAATTGCTTAAAGCCCTCCTTAAAAAGTGCTCACTCAACACAAAAGTTCTCTGTGTTTTTATCTTTGTTATTAGACTATTTGTTTTGGTATATTCTTCACATGACTTCAGAAGACATGTAGGCATATGAAGGACTAATACACGTAAGTGTTATCTCACAGTGCAGTTCTGGGTGCAGGGCAGGAAACCACCACAAAGAATTCTATTTCCAACAGTTAGTTAGCAGTGCTAGTGAGACTCTGGGAAGTGGTTAGAAGGTTTGTGTGTCTTTTAGCTCGCTGATCAAATCCTCTTAGAGAGTTGCTTTAAAGAGATTTTTGGGGGGGAAAGCCAAGAGGAGGCATTTGGTTCCTGCAGCCACCCCAGCTGCTGGGACCCCTAGTGGCCAAACAGAGGCAAAGCCAGTCCTCACTGCCTGGAATATGAAAAATATCAAACCACCTCAAAAATAAAGGAAGGTCTTTCCCAGCCTGAGAGTGTCTGCTCAGATTTACATTTACATATTTAGCAGACGCTTTTATCCAAAGCGACTTACAACTCATCAACTATCAATTGTTCAGGGCCAGTCTCCCCTAGAGCAACTTAGGGTTAAGTGTCTTGCTCAAGGACACAACGGTGGCAGCCGGGATTCGAACCCACAACTTTTCAGGCTACTTACACGCTAGCCAGGTTCCTTAACCACTACGCTACCACCACCCCAGATAGTCATCATGAGCTTCACTGCAATGTGCATCAATATTCCATATACTCCGTTCCATATGAATGAATTCCATATGAATGGAGTATGGAACCTTGTTCCCTGATGTTACTTTTAAATTTATCAAACCATAACCGCAATGCTATTTTACAAGCCCAAATAAAACCTTATATTTAGGCTGGGGATTGAAATGATTCCTATTGGCTAAAGTGCGTTCTCCTTGGCACCCACAATTGAAGTATGTTATAGCTCACTTGAACATGTGTCATGTTCATGACGACTTTCATGCACACCTCTCCTAATTCAACAAAGGCAAAGTAAACACGGTTTTCCACTCGATGTCCTTTTTAATGTAGACTATTTAGATCTGATGGCAATTTTCAGCGCCTGCTACATACCCTACATACAGGCACTCCCTTTCTCTCAATCCAAGAATCACCCCTGACTCGTGCTTTGGTTGAACATGACTGTCTTTGTCTTGGACTAAGACAGACTACACTGAAACACTGAAACACTGAAACAAGCAAAGAGGAAAAGTTAAGTGAGGGAGTGAGCTGCAAGAGTTGGCGACTGGTGAAGATTTTTGTAGATCCTTGCGCCTGTACGTAATGGTGTCAGAATTAAGAATAGACAAATGTTTGTAGTTTTTTAATGACAGTGGCAACTGTCGCTGATCTTTGTATGCATATTCATAGTTTTGATTGGGTTTAAGTGACGCACAGTGTTGGACAGCTAGACAAACTGGCCGATAAGCAAGCCTGGCCAACAGCCGTCGGATCGGACGGACGGACGGATGCGAGAATGCACAGATTGCCAGTCCACCCCTTCCACAGGGGCTATAGAATCAAACAAGAACCCAGACTGTGAAATGCTCATTAAAACTATTTCACATTTCTGCTTTGGAGGATATAGCCACACCATTCTACCATTTCTGCTTTGGAGGATATAGCCACACCATTCTACCATTTCTGCTTTGGAGGATATAGCCACACCATTCTTGGTCCAAGACAGAGGAAGAGCTGTTGGCTGTGTAGATGTAGATTGTGAATGAGTGAATTTTTGGGGGTCGTTCAGATTCTCAGCGGTTTCAGAGAAATCAAACTCAGCTTTAGCTTTTCTAATCAGTGAAGTGAATCATTTGTCAACTGTCAAACTCTAAAAGAAGCCATGTCATCCTCAGCATCTGAGCTCCTTGCTTTTGCCCAACCCACATTTCTCACATCATTAGCAACAGTACCAACAGTACCTACTGCCCCAGAAGGGGCATTAGTCAAGATTATATCAATGATGTCCTCAGGAAAAATGTCCTCAGGACATTTCAAAGTTGCAAGTAGGAGTGTTGATTAATTAAGTTAGATTTAGAGTATGTAAATCTGAAAAAGAGTGTGTTGAAGTGCACAAAAAAAGAGTGTGTTGAAGTGCACTAAAAAGAGTGTGTGGAAGTGCACAAAATGTGTGCTGTAGTTCATTGAGGAGTGCGCTGATGATTACAGCTCATAAGACACACACACACCAGTATAAGACACACACATACACAGAGGAGTGTGCTGTTGATCATAGCTGAGAGAAAATCAGAACACACACACACACACCAGCATAGGACACATCAGGCGCATAAGACTCCCATTCACTTTTTAATCAACTTGTGCAATGTTCTGAACATACTTCTGATACAATGAAATCATACAGTGCACACCAAATGCAATGAAATCATACAGTGCACACCAAATGCAATGAAATCATACAGTGCACACCAAATGCTGACTTGGAAAAAAAAGTGGTTTGTGTAAAAATACAAACTGAGGATACAAGAGAAAAGTGAACAGAAAACATGAACACAGAGACAATGACAGGAGTGAACAGAAAACAGAAAAACATGAGTGGTCTGAGAATCACAGGAGTGCTGTTTGAGTATCACCCCTCTAAACAAAGGCTTTAATCCAATCAAAACCAGAGCAACAGGAGTGCTGTTTCAACCCTACAGACACCCCCCCTCCCAATCAAAACCAGAGCAACAGGAGTGCTGTTTCAACCCTACAGACACCCCCCTCCCAATCAAAACCAGAGCAACAGGAGTGCTGTTTCAACCTACAGACACCCCCTCCCAATCAAAACCAGAGCAACAGGAGTGCTGTTTCAACCCTACAGACACCCCCCCTCCCAATCAAAACCAGAGCAATAGGAGTGCTGTTTCAACCCTACAGACACCCCCCCTCCCGAGAAAACTGAGAGAGCTTTCCCATCATGGAGAGGAACCTGATTCAAACCCGACTCAAACAAATGGAACCCGATTCAAACCCGACTCAAACAAATGGAATCAAACAATTGGAATGCAAATGCTAAACGGAACGCAAACGAAACAGTTTCCACTAGTCAAGAGTTCATGTTTCATTCACACAACTCTCTTTGGGACACACAGGATCAGAAACACGATTCAAAAACAAATGCAGTATTGCAGTCAAAAACTTTCTTAGATGTTGAAAATGTTCTAAACCAAATGAATACACGAAACACGTTGTGGTGACCACTGAATCTTTGGTATAAATTATTTGTCTCTAAAAGTATATATGAAACTGATTTTGCTGCACTACACACGGTAAGGTTGCCCTGATCCTCTGCAGACCAAACTGGCCTCCGCTGTCAGGAGACACCTGGAATAATACTGCAGTGGTGTCTTTCCCTCTAGCACAGCCAGGTGGCGCCACTGTACATGTTGCTCTGCCTGTCATCATTCTCTCTATTACACAGATGAATGGACACAAAAATTCAACATGATTGGCGTTCCTCATTTTGCCACTTCAAGGATTATCATGAAGGCTGAAGGCGAGGCCACCCTCGGGTGCGCGGTAGGCAGCTCTTTGGATAGTAGCACAGCTGTCACCACTAATCTCTACACACTACAGCTCTGATCAAAGCAAATGAACAAACTCTATTACTAGGCCTTAAAGGAAGCCAGGACTACTTCAGGAAAGACCGTGAGCTGCTTCCTCCGGCACCTTCATAGATTGCTATAGATCTCTTTGGAGGGACAGTTTTTGGCATATTCTACATCACAGCTGTGTCTTGTGATTTATTCTTTGGATTTGGAGTTGTTCAAATCTCCCCAAATGGCCTCCAACACTAAGGCCATCGTTTAAAGCTTTCAAAGGTGATGGTCTGAAACCTCAGAGCTCATCAGTTTTTGGTTGTTTTTGAGGATGAACGTAAAATAGGACATGAGCACCAAATCAAACAAGAACTGAAACCTTCCACTTCAAAGACCCACGTGGGAGAACTATTTGGCAAAATACAAATACTAAATATGTGGCAACAAAGAAATTCAACTCAACTCCTCCTCATCAAAATAACCATTAAAGCCGATCAATGTGAGGGCTCGAGCCGCTTCAGTGCCTCTCATACACACACACACACACACACACACACACACACACACACACACACACACACACACACACACACACACACACACACGACTGTTCAGGAGGACACGGATAGACAAGCCCAAAACAACATCACAAACAAACAAACACAACTGGATCTCCCACACAGGGAAAACAAACCCTCTGTAGTCCCTCCAAATGAAACAAATAAACAAAGAAAGAGATATAAATAGACAAGTCATAACTCTACTTCACAGAGAACGGCAGCTTATCAGTTACATAAAGTACAACTTCGGTCGGGCAAACGATGCCAGGGCAGGGATGCATCTCAACTAGGCCTCTGAGTGGCTAAGATGGGGAGGTTCAAGCAGAAGAGGAAATAATGGCTTCATTCCCCCAACTACTCAAAGCCACTGAGAGTTTGGTCAGTCACGCAGCAATGTAGTTGAAACCCCCATTCAAGAAAAGCTGGCGCTGAAAAACCGCTGATGACCTGGAGTGAGAGATCTGTGCGCCCAGACACAGATAGACTGCATGTAACCCAATCAGACCCATCAGTGTGCCCAACCAGCAGCACAGCTGATCCCCTCTACAATCAAAGCATCACTTGTTTCCATGGTAACCTGAGGTAGACATTCTGCAGGTAAAGGCTGAGAGGCTAAACTTCACACGCTTTACATTTTGGACATTCTTTGGAGACATTCATT